>JAJJMC010015288.1:1202352-1222455 GCA_023531435.1 Papaver californicum
TGGCTGAACCACGTTAAATCTGTGTTTAATCTTCTCCTCTTTTTAATAAACTCAATAATTAATTTTGGTTGATTTGGGTTGAAAAGAATTTGTGCCCAAACAGCCTTCTCCCTTAAACAAAACCCTCAACATTTCTATTAAACAACCACCGGTGCAGGTTATATCATAGAGATTTTTTAAACAACAATAGTAAACATTAGAAAAAAAAATCTAAAGAATCAATGACAAACATTAAACCACCAAAATCACATGCCATAAATCTGCTTGCATCATCGATCCACCACTATCATTACAAAACTAAAATTTCATTCACCATTGCCACTGATTTGACTTATTTAACCTGGACCCAGCCAACGAAAACATAAGTTCACGTGTGTAAATGGAGTAATTAAGAAATACAAAAGCAAATCTCAAAGATCTAATGTTATTAATATCGCTCCGGCTACGAGGTGGTCCCACTTTTTTGTCTGACACGTATTAAAAGTTTTGACTTGAATAGATTAAATGATTTTCGTATGAGGCTGTTTGGTAACCATTATTATAGTAGATTATGAACTCATAATCAATTATTCAGTCCATAATTCATTATATAGGTGTTTGTTAAAATTTATCATAACTGATTATTTTAATCATAATTAAAAGACTTATTATTTTCATAAATAGAAAAAAAATCATTTATAAAATTTATCATAATCAATTATTTTTTTAATAACAATGAATTAGATTTGTTTTCTTATTTTCTATAAACTATCAAGAGAGAGATAAACAAACAATAGTGGACTAAAAAAATTTCTTAGATCATCATTCTTTTCTCTCCACTTCAAAAACATTTTTTCGAAATATAATAATGATTAATATCATAATCATTTTTCAATTTATGATTATCTATAATCATAAATGATAATGATAATTTTTACCAAACACCCCCGTAAAAGATATCTTAACAACTTATCTCTAATATACCCCGAAATGCTCTAAATTACTTCAATTACGGTTATTCGCTTATCTACCATTATTTTTATTATAAAATTTTAACAACTTTTCATCTTAATTTACTGTTGACTCGGGAGAAAAAGAAGATTTTCTTATGTTTTTTCAACAAGATTAATTTAATCAAGGCATCATTGAATAAAAAAAATTGACTAATTATTTTGCAGTTTCATCATTTATTTCTTATAATTTTTAGAGTTTTGTGTCCATTATGAAATATAATCCAGTGCAAATTGTTATTTAATCCAAATATTTAGCATTTTTAAGATACTTTTTTATCTAGTTATACTTTTTTATGATATTTAATAATTTTTTATCCGGAGATCTTGTATGTTTTTGTTTGATGGTGCCAAATATAGATAGAGTTTGGGTTTAATCTTACAAGTGACATGTTTTTGGTTTTCTCAGTACATACTCGTGTTGGCTTTTGCTTGCAAAACCATTACAATTTCATGTTCATCTATAGAAATACAAAAAAAAAAAGAAAAAATTAAGGCAATAACCCATAAAATATATTTCATTAATAAAAAATAGTAAATTGTCTTTTTCTCTAATCTAGGATAATCGGGTAATCGGAATATTTTAGTAAATACAATATAAACAGTTATAAATAAACTCATCTTATTCAAGCATGAAGACAAATCAATTATCCTTCAATATCGACCTTGGATTATATCTAATCAGGTGGTGATGATCGGGGATTGGAACATGTATGCCCTAAATCTAGGATTATGCTTCAAGGAGACTACTTTTTGGATTCAATTGTTGAGCTTACCTTTCTATCTTATTGAAGAAGAATCTATCAAAGCTCTTCTCAAAGATACTGGCAGAGTACTTGAGACGGATGTTCAAAGCAGACCAGTCAGAGCTAAAGTAGTCATGGATCTTCAAAAACCATTCATGCCAGGGGTGTTACTTGAAATTGTAGGCAAGATGTGGATATAATTCGCATATGAATATTTACCTAAACTGTGTTACATTTGAGGATTCCCAAGGCATGTTTCAAGAGAGTACCCTAATTTTGTAAGCCATGAACATGCCACCCAAGCCAGTGTGTTTCATTCTTTTCCATATTCAAGGCTCAACAACAAAATAAAAGCCACGAACCCTAAAGCACCCATGGTTGACTTTATTTTCATACAATCCATCAACCAAACACCCACAACTTCTTCCTCCAACCAACAAGCATGCGCTACTAATCACATCAGTCCTTTTATCCCAGCTGAAGGCCATGTTCATCTACAATAAAGTCCGTCTACTCCAGTTGCTAGGGTTTCAATACCGAGTCAACTCGCTCCAGAAATGACTAACCAGGGACTACAATGGAACTCGGTTCATTAAACAAAAACTGATATCCCATGCAAAACCACGGCAACACTTTTCAACTACCAGCCGCAGTTGTTAAACTTTGAAGTGTGTGCTCAGACTCAAACCATGAGTCAGAGAATAAAAATCTACAACAAGAATGTTGGTCCCACCATCGAAGCAGAAAAAGCATTTCACATCCGCAATATTCTTTCTGTTGTTGCAGCCAAGGCAGGTCCAAAACACTTTGGTGGACCCATCCATTATGGGGTGCCCTTATCCTAAACCATTGTTACAGAATATCACGTGCAAGCTCCTCATGACAAAGACAAAGCCCCAATTTTCCCAACCACTTCACCATGCCCACCCTCTATCAATTTCATAACACCGCAAACCCCACCACTTCTCAACTTCTTTACACCTCAATACTCGCAGCTGCTAGCTATATTTCTACAACAAACATAGGCTAGGGTTAACCTCACGATTAATAATGTGGATGGAGAACCTCAAGTCAGGGTCAATCATAACCACCCAACTCATAGCGTTATCCCAAATCCCCAGTTGAAAAACTATAAAAGAATAACTAATCGATCAAATAAATCCATCCATCATCATTTCAATGTTCTCGCAACTCCTGAATTTTCTGCACCCCCACCACCACCTAAAGCTCAAAAGTTTGTTTCCCTATCTTCCTTACAAGCCAATACACCAAGAATCCATGTTCCTTCTTGGGAAATACCAACAAAGAGGCTAAGAAATAACATTTCTTCTATCCCACCATCATCATCAAAAATTGCTTCCACTACCCCAATCTTAAAAGATGCACATAATATCTTTGATCCTGAAGTTTCCACAACTGTACCAAAACCAGCTTGGCATCTATCAATTGGACAAGAGAATGATATTGAAGTCTCGTCACCAGTTATGCGAGGTGTTGGCTTGGCCCAACCCTCACAAAAAAAATGAGTTGTATTGCTTGGAACTGTCAAGGTGCTCATCAAACCTTGACAGTTTCAAAACTGTGCGAGTTTACTCGCACTTTTCATCCTCATCTTTTTTTTTTATCTGAATATCTTGCAAGTTCGAGTTACATGTTGTCTCTTCAAAATAGACTAGGTTTTAATCACAGTTGTAATGTTCTTTGTAATGGTCAGAAAGGAGGCATAAGTTTAATGTGGATGGATAGCCTGAAGGTCACTATTTTAAGTGCAAATCAAAGTTTTAATCATTCGTACATTGAACCTGTACAACCATCTCAACCTTGGCTATTTACTAGCATTTATACACCACCAAATAACTCAGCTCAAAAAGATCTTTGGAAGGACTTCAACACACTAATCCCACCAATTCATTTACCATGGTTACTAATGGGAGACTTGAATGAAGTATTAGACCAGAAGGAAAAGAAAGGTGGACGGCCGGTAACTGCTACTAAAACACAATTATTCAAATATTTATCAATATGGTTGGGTTAATCGATTTGGGCTATCAGGGAGAACCTTACACTTGGTCCAATAATCAAACGGGAAGCTCCTTTATTCTGGAAAGACTCATTAGATGCTTAGCCAACCAACAATTGCTAAGCCTTCATCCTGATGCTTTAGTTTTACACTTACCAAGAATAGGCTCGGATCATGCTCCACTACTCATTAAACACAAGGCTATCATTCATATAGAGCAAAAGAGATTTAAAATTGAACATCTTTGGTTCATTCACCCAGGTATGCCACCAGTTGTCAATCATGATTGACACTCCACCAACAACCAAAACCTGATTGTAAACTACAACTCTAAGATCCACCTCACTACAACAGCTCTTCAAAATTGGCATAAGCAAACTTTCGGCCAGCTACCTTCTTTGATCAAGGCATATGAGAAACAAGTTCATACTGCACAACAAAACTACGCCAAATTCACAGTTGACAAATTACAATAATGGTTACAGATTGAGCAGGATGCTAGGAACACACATATGGTCCTGGTCCAATGCCAAGAAGCATATTGGAAACAACAGTCGGGAATCCAGTGACTCCGTGAAGGTGATCTTAATACCACCTTCTTTCATACTTCAACAACCATCCACCGAAGCTCCAACTATATACACCAACTGAAGAATGACCAACATCAATGGGTTGAGGATTCCAATCAAATCATTCATATGATAATGCAGCATTCTCAAATCAATATTGTGCCGCACCAACAAGTCTTGACCAAGATATGTTTTAACATGTGCACCCGAGGATCACTCCGGCTAATTCTGACAAACTTCTCGGAAAGGTAACTCCAGAGGAAATAAAACAAGCAGTGTTCTCTACTGGATCAAAAAAGGCGCCAAGACCAGATGGATACACCATCAAATTCTTCAAATTCTACTGGGATACAAATAAAGAAGTAATCATTAACCTTGTCACCCATTTTTCACCAACCATCAATTAACACATCCACTCAACCACACCAATGTCACCTTACTTCCCAAAGTTGATCATCCTGAATCACCTACTTATTTTCGGCCAATTGGATTGTGCAATGTGATATATAAAATTATAGGCAAAATTTTGGTTAACAGAATAAGACCACCGTTACAACTCATGATCAGCCCCTATCAAAGTGCATTCACAGCCAATAGAGCCTATCCATGATAATATAACAATTGCAGCTGAGTCGTTTATCAAATCCCACCGTTCAAAAAATCAAAAAATTGCTCTTAAAAATAGATATCCAAAAAGTTGATGATTCCTTGGACTGGGGTTTTATTCGACAAGCTCTCACTTCACCAGGTTTCCCAGATAAATTCATCCAATATATCATGATTTGCATCACTTTAGTGTCCTACTCTATAAACATCAATGGCTTCCCCCATGGACATATCATTCCACAGAGAGGTTTGCGCCAAGGTGATCCCCTATTCTCGTATATTTTTATCTTGTGTGCAGAAATACTCTCCAGTAACCTTGCTATTTGTGAAGCTCAAGGCAATATGGTGGGTCTCAAAATTGCTAGGAATGCTCCACCAATTATCCACATAATGTATATGGATGATTTGCTTCTTACATGCTCTGCTGACCAAGCAACATGTAACACCCTCAACAAGATTCTGCAAGCCTACTCGAATTCTTCCAGCAAAGCCATCAATACCAAAAAAAAACAATTATCATTCATTACCCACACCTTCAACCATCCATCATCAATTGTCTAGCAAACAACTTTAACATGCCTACAACCTCTGAGCCACCTACTTACTTGGGGGTTAACTTCAAGCAGGGAAGTAACATTTCTAAGATGTCCCATCAACTTCTTAATAGGCTAGATAGGAAAGCCACGGGCTGGATGACCAAATGTCTCTCTCAAGCAGGTAGGTTGGAACCTATTACTACTCTCACACCCACAACCAATCATGTCATGCAAACCCAAAGTTTCCCTGCTCATGTGCACCAAAAAGCTGATCGTATAATCAGAAACTTTTTCTGGGGTCATGACAAAAACTCAAGGAAACTACACCCAATTGGCTGGGATAAACTTTCAAAACCTCGAAGTCAAGGAGGGGTTGGTATCCGAGACAGTAAACTTCATAATACATCATTACTACTAAAGAGAGTATGGCAATTACATGAACACCTGGACTCCATTTGGGGACAACTCTGCTCAACAAAATATCTCATTGGTGCTACAATTTTCCCTTCCATTCCACCTCCTCCACCTTCTTCCAGCTTCATGTGGAATGTTTATGCAAGCTAGCACCTTTCTTACAATCAAGATGTTTTTTTCATATTGTAGATAGAAATAACAAAATTATTTCTGGGAACTGGATCCTATTCCAATCTCTAATTTTAACCCAGCCAAATCCCAACAAATACCAAAGTTGCAATGCTCATTGATGCCACTACAAATACTTAAAACCATGCTCTTATCAATCAGTTGTTCCCAACCAACCTGGCTAACAACATCTTCAGCCTACATATCCCCACCCAGCCAACTCAGGATAAACACATTTGGCCTTTTCATAAATCAGGAAACTACTCTACAAAATCAAGATATCACCAACTTATCCAAAGTACGACACCAATTCTCCAACAACCAAACAACCAGAGTTCCATAAACTCGGGAAACTTATAAAAAAATATGGCATATGAGATGCCCACCCAAAATTTGACTTTTTGTTCGGAAAGTCATCCACAATGGTTTACCAACACTTGCAATGCTCCACCATAGAAATATATGTCCCTCAAACATTTGCTTATCTTGCAACAACTTACCAAAGACTACAAAACATGTTTTATTTCTCTGCAACATTGCTTCTAGCAGTTGGACTCAACCGATAACTCATCTTGTGAGAATCCCAAATTGCGCAAATGAAAGTATAGGCCCCATGGAAATTCATGGGAGGAATTAATACTCCCACGAGTATTCTCTAACTGTTGAACATAAAAATGGATGAAGACAAGCTAATATTATGTGCATTCTTGATGTGGCAATTATGGCTAATTAGAAATTCTCATATCTACAGGCACACATCCATAACTCCACAACAAATATTTCAGACAACTTTGTTACTACACACGGAATACTAATGGGACCAACAACATCTACCACCATACTTTCATGACTCTCAACTTACTCAGGCTAATCGACGACATGCAAATACACAAAGAACGACTATGATGGTGGGATGGAAGTCATCGAAATCAAATTGGATCAAGATCAACTCAGACAGAGCAAAAAAAGGACATTCGGGGCCGACTGGTGCAGGTTTTGTATGTAGGAAACCAAATAGGACAATCATCATACTTTTGGCATCAACGGTTGGAAGTTGGAACAACAGCTTCTCTAATCGCGGAAACATGGGCATTAATGCTATCAACAACTAGAACAATGCAATATCAATGACAGAAGGTCAACTTTGAAGCAGATTCTCAAATATTAGTAGATATTATCAACATGAAATGTGAAATACCCTGTTACATCTTACACATGGTTGACAACATTCACCATAATCTATCTCTCATTCTGGATTTAACAGTAAAGCACATTTATAGAGAAGCAAATCAGAATGCCGATGGTCTATCTAATTATGCGGCTTCAAATCAACAACAACAGATTACGGAATGTAAAATTTGGGATTCTGTTTGTCCATATTTCTTAGAAACGATTGTAACATGTGACCTACAGGGTCAGACCTATCCTAAGAATATAAACTTTGTTAATCCATAAATAAAAGTTTAGTCACCCTTCAAAAATAAAATAAAATAAGCAGTTATAAAATATTCAACCAAAAACCATTTAACATAAGTTGTTCTTATTTTCAATACGTGTTAGGCAAGAATTAGGGCCACATATTTGAAGTATATGCCCTGACCACATCATAGCCGGAGCATACTGATATCCATGGGTTTTGGTTGAGGAAAATCTTAAACTTTTTCTAAGTAGTGCAGTAGTAAGTGACATGTCTATTCTAGATAGGAAAACTAGAATCCATGACTATAATATTAGTGGATTTTATGTCCTTAAGTAGTGATGGTGAATCGACGATGGTGGCGGCTGCAATATGGTATTGGTAGGTTTTATGTTCCAACTGGTGAAGGTGGTGGCAACAAAATGAAATAAAGTGTAACACCCGCAATTTTTGCATGAAGCTTACTCAGGGACGCGTCATGACCTGTGATGAAGCTTCACCCTAAGCTTATAAAGCTTGGTTAGGATTGCATCAGGGTGTGGATGCCTTGACCTCGTATTTATAGTGTTAAGGCCCTATTATGCGTGATGCATGATCGAGAATGCATCACAAGTCAAAAATGACCCTTACCCGGGAAAGGCACAAATGGCCTTGACGCGTATCCGCGAGAATGCATTATAGTGCTGAGGAACTATTATGTCGATGCATTATTGAAAATACATCACCAAGTCAAAGTTGTGTACGAAGAATGCAATATAGTGCTAAGGCACTATTATGTTGTGATGCATTATTGAAAATGCATCACCAAGCCAAAGTTGTGTACCAAGAATGCATTATAGTGCTAAGGCATTATTATGCCGTGATGCATTATTGAAAATGCATCACCAAGCCAAAGTTGTGTACGAAGAATGCATTATAGTTCTAAGGCACTATTATGCCGTGATGCATTATTGAAAATGCATCACTATGCTTATGTTGCATACCGAGAATGCATTTTAGTGCTAAGGCACTATTATGCCGTGATGCATGATTGAGATTGCATCACTTACCAAAGTTGCATACCGAGGAAGCATCATAGTGCTAATGCATTATTATGCCGTGATGCATGATTCAATGCATCACTGATCCAAAGTTGCATAAGTGAGAACATTATAGTGATAATGCACTATTATGCCGTGATGCATGATTCAATGCATCACTGAGCCAAATTTGCGTAAGTAAGAGCATCATAGTGCTAATGCACTATTATGCCGTGATGCATGATTGAAAATGCATCACCAAGCCAATGTTGCGTAAGTGAGAATGCATCATAGTGTTAAGGAAATATTATACCGTGATGCATTATTGAGAATGCATCACCGAGCCAAGAATGCATCACCGTGATGCATTAGCTTGTTAACTTGTAGCTTACCTGAGAATGCTTCGCTTGGCTTTGGCAAGAAAACTTTATTTTCGGCCTTGTGCAGTCGATGGATGTCACTTCCTATTCTTATATTTATTTGTAGAAATGCGAATAAAACATATATAGGGAGGAAGCTTTGCTTGAATGTGCATGAGCGGTAATGCACATATAAATGCGATGTAGCCAATATGTTGGAGCATACTTGATGCATAAGCATCAACATGCTTGTAGCTTAATCGATGAAGCTTGAATGTGTATGAGCGCTAATGAACATATAGATATGCGAAGTGGCCAATATGTTGGAGTATACTTGATGCATAAGCATCAACATGCTTGTATCTTAACCGATGAAGCTTGAATGTGCATGGGCGGTAATGCACATATACATATGCGAAGTGGCCAATATGTTGGAGCATACTTGATGCATAAGCATCAATATGCTTGTAGCTTAACTGATGAAGCTTGAATGTGCATGAGAAGTAATGCACATATAGATACGCGAAGTGGCCAATACGTTAGAGCATACTTGATGCTAAAGCATCAATATGCATTTAGCTTAGCTTATAAAGCTTGAATTATGCAAATATATCATTCAATCGTGCTACGTACTTGAGAATGCATATTTGCATAGTAAAGTGATAGTCATGCACAAGATAGTGCATACCTTGCGAAAGTCCTTCGGCTTATACGGTCTAGGCTTTGCTTGACCTTTGGCCTTGCGATGAAGTTAAAATCGATATTCACTTTTCCTTAATAGGCTTAAGTTACTTGTTCCTCTCGAATTGACCCTTTGATGAACTACGGTCATGCTTGATCCCTTCAAGGTACGGGTTGGGTACGTAGGCAGCCGCAATACAATGCATTGAGGTGCAACACCTTGTCGCTCATATCATCTAATTTAGAGGTGATTGCGACATTATGGTAACTCGTATCATCTAGCTTGGCATGCTAAGTCAAGAGATGATTGTTGGTACACTTGATGGGGTAGTTGCGAGTCCATTCGATGGATTGTTCATACTTCCTAGCAACCGTTACGACATGGAATGGCATGTGCCGGGATGTTGCACCCTTAGAAAGAGCAAGACCAGTATAGACTCCAGCGCATGATCGAAGCGAAATTAATGAAGCGAAAAATTAGGCTTGAATTGCCTAGGTGCTAGTCCAAGGCATGGGATTGGGCCTGGACAAGGATTGTACTTAGGTGATGCTTGTCAAAGGCATTCAACATGGGCTTTAATGTCCTTGCACCCTTTGTAGGACAAGGGTGAATTGGAACGATATGGAGACTACGGTCTGAGTACCATGCTTGCAAAGCATGTTTGGAAAGGCAAACATACCTGGAACGGTATAAACGTAGCTTGAATGATGTGGGAACTACGTTTTGAATATAATGCTTACAAGCATGCTTGGAAAGCAAAAATCTAGCTGTACTTTCCAGCGAGAAGTTAAGCTCTAAGGTCCGGTTACTCTCTTTTAATCGTGCATCGGGGTGTTCTGGCCTGCCCAGCGCAACGCGTTGGGGGCGGAATTTTCCGGTCCGTGACATAAAGGAATAAGTATTTGGGTGCAAATAACTTATGTAAATATTTGACAAATGAAGTGTAAAATAGTAAATGATGGATATTTAAATGAAAATTTTAATTAAAATCTAATAGTGTCAACGAAAGTTTACGTGATTTCTAGGTACCAGACTTAAATCTAGACAAACTAGACCAAACACTATCTTTGGAAAAAATATAGGTATCAAACATCAATTAACCCCTGGTATTTTCTCTAATTGCTCACTGTTGCTGACTTGATAGTTATTTTTGTCATTTTAAGCTTAAAATATATAATACATAAGTTATTTACACTATCAGTTCTTAGATGCCTGGCACTTGGGCATGGAAATGTTTTTCCTATGGATGCATCCATTAACTGTTGTGTGTGGTAAATTGGATATTTGATAACGAGACATGTCATCGAGTAAGCATGTTGAAAAAAAGTAAGAAGCAGCAGACCATGTAAAGCCTAATGCCCAATTTTCTACCTGACTAATTTAAGGCCTACCCGTTTTATTTGAGGCCTACCGCTAAAATTTAAAAAAGGACATTTTGAAGTAAAATAAAAAAACTTTTATCCAACTATTTTTGTTAATGTCTAATTTACCCATGATTAATTGGTGTTAGATAATTCAATTGGTAGTTAAATTAGTTAGCTTTCAAATTGGATTATAGTTAATGTTAGATGGTAAAAATTAGTTAGAGTTTTTTTTTAAGTTTGAAGAAGAAGGGGAACTTAAGGAAAACTAGGTTTTGTAATTTTGGTAGTAAAAATGAAATTTTGTAGTGACGATGAAGATTCAAGTAATGATGAAGAAGTGGGTGCATCTACTTATCACGAATCAGATTATCGTGATTTTGATTTCATTAATTTGGATTATTTGTTGGATGAACAAGAATGTGTAAGCCAAAGCATAGTTGAGGATTTTACTCAAGAAAATGAAGAATCAAACCGGGAAAATGAAGATCTTAATGCTTCCAAACGTCATGTATACGTGCTAAGGATCTCCAAACATGTATTTGTAGCTTATAATCGCTAAAAAGTGAATTTTTCTCTTTCAAATTATGAGTTATTTTCTGACCTACGTACTATCCAGAATTGGAGGATACGATGACACCACACACACAGGTTGTACATGTTCTCAAATATTATGAACCACAATCGACAAATATGGTCATGAACAACAACCGATTGTGGTTCATATTTTGACGGAATTGTTAGGTGAAAAAATCGGTTGTTATGGAGTCACATCGACCGATTGTATCACTTGGATATTTTTTTAAAAAACACCAAGTATACAATCGGTCAATAGTGAGTCCATAACATCTGATGTATCGAAAAAGTGGTCAGGAAAACGACACTTTGATGAATGCTATAATCGGCACACAAGTCAGTTCACGTGTGATTGTATACTTTGTGGTTTTTCCCCAAAATAAGACCAGGTGGAATCGGTGGATAAATATATAGCTACATGCCGATTGTTCCTTATAGACTGATTGTATTAGCCAAACAATTTTTGGTTTATATTAAAGATTGGTGAATCGTTCGGCGACGCTCAAACTGAACCCGTGTCTCAGATGGTGCCTAATACTTTTGCCCGCTACTATATTGATCTGGTATGGAAAACAAGGACGATGCAAAGAAATGGTTTGTGGACAAACACATAGAGATCAAATGCGCATTAGTCTTAGGACGTCGCTCGAAGCGTGATCATTCAAAATTTGTTTACGAGAGAAGTGCCAAGATTGAAAGCCACATGGAAAAGGACAAACTGTATGTGAAGAAGACGCCGAGGGTCTACATGACTAAATCAAATAATCATGACTGCCAGCCGTTTAAGATTATAGTGCACAGATTCAGTGGTGTATATAATCTTTCTAAAGTAATGAATGGTTGTCATAATCATGATGATCCGGAATCTCTTATTGGACACTCTTCCGTTTATGGATGAAAACCACATCATTTCTTAATGGTAAAGTCAATGAAGGCAAGTAAACCAAACAATATCCTAAAGATTAAGGAGGATAATCCTAAAAATATGTCCAATTTGAGGCAAATTACGCGGCAAGATCAACCATCAAGAGGACAAAATGAGATGGTAGATTGGTTATGGAACAATCACACTGGTTACCCGAGCAACACAACTACACAATAAGGAAGTAGGTGGTGGACGACAAAGTGACATATTTTCTTGGCGCATCCGAAGATGATCCAATTGGCTCAATGCTTCTATCCAATTTTGTTAACAGATTGTACTTACAAGACAAACCAAATATAACATGACGTTGTTAGACATTCCTTGCCACACTTCGGATAAACAAAATTTCACTGTGGCAGTGGGGTTTTATAAATCGGGAAAATGATGTGAGTTTTATTTGGATAACGTAATGAACACTAAGTTCATACATGCATAAAACAAAATAAGTATTCGAATAATTACAACCCGAACTAAATATCGTAACAAACCTTAGTTCAATTTAGACAACAAGTATCAAAATCAAGTCTTAGATATTAGCAGCAGCAGGAGCAGCACCATCAACACCACATCATCAACTGTAGTATCCTCTTCAGCTTCCATCTCTTCAAAGATTTGTTCATGGTCTCTCCATAACACAATATCATCTATTTTTATGGTTTCCACTTCAATAACTTCATCAAGCTTCTCTATTTCTAGCTGACCTTGGAGCACCAAGACTTCCTCCAATTTGAGTTCGATATAGTAGAGATCGCGACTAACCTTCTGATGTGGTTTTCTGTCAACATCACACTGACGGATAGGTCTGTCATCGCCACTCTATCGACTGTCCATAGTGGCTATATTAAAAAAATAAAATAACAAACATAAGTATCCCTAAAGATTAAGAAAATCCAATAATAAGTATTATTCGTCAGTAAATCTTAAAATGAACACAACGACGGATAAGACAATGCTTATCCACTGATTCTAACTATAAAAGTTAACAGAAAAATTAGTAATTAAGAATCGGTGGATAAGACACATACGTATCCACCGATTTAAGCTTAATGAGAAATCTGAAAAAATGAACATAACCAGAATCGGTAGATACATGTGTGTCGTATCCACCGATTCCAATTTATTGATAAAACTCAAAACAATTAGCATATCCAGAATCGTTGGATATGACAGATCGTATCCACCGATTCTCATCTGTGAAAAGTAAAAAAAATGAAAACGTTAGAATCGGTGGATACGATATGTCGTACCCAACGATTTTGGATATGATATTTATTAAGGCAAAACACGAATAGAAATCAGCGGATAAGTATGTGTCTTATCCACCAATTCTCATTTAAAAAAAGTAATAAATAAATAAAAATATAGAATAGTTGGACACAATCTACGGAATCTAACGATTCCATCTAGGATATTTAATTACGAGGTATATAAAACGAAATCGGTCAATATGGATCTATCTATCCACCTGTTGTATATTCTTCATGCCTATGAAGAACATATCCAGAATTAGAGGATACGATAGATCCACATCGACCAATTCTGGTAATATTTTAGGATTTTGATTCACGAAAATTAAGATTTAACCGTATAGATTAATCAAAAATGCTATTAGAATAATGGGTTTATGGAGTTTTATCTTGTAGATCGAAAGGGATGGGAGATCCCAGTAGATATATAAAATGTTGGCTTAGGGTTTTTAGAATTTGGAAAGTTTGATGGAAATAAAATTTTTATTTTTGTTTTAAGATTTTAATAGATTTGGAAAGTAATGAAACATGGAAAGAATTTTCTATTTATATTTTGATTTTAAAATTAAGGTTAATTAATGAGTAGAGGATAGTTTAGTATTTTTGACTAAAAAAATTAGACATTTTTTATTCTACTCTCTAGTTGTGAGTAAAATTGAATAGACCTCAAATTAGGTATGGTTTTCTAAATGCAAGTTTTATGGTGTTGAGCTTGGGAACTAACCGGAGAAGGTCAATACACTGGTCATTCCAAACTTTTTAATCAAAAACAACGCAATTTCTCTCCAAACTCTCGTTTAATCGTTTTACTAAAAACGAGAAGAGACCTATCATTTTTTTTATTTCGAACCATTTGATCTACAACCGCTTTCTTACCTCTAGTTTTGGAAATCTCCCATTCCTGGAACATGGCATAAAAAGTGGCTACTTCGGAAGCTTAGTGGAACCATGAGATAGGGCTGCCAATGGGTACCTATTATCCGGAACCGGGTAGATTGAATCCGGGTCCTAAAATTGGACCCATTAGCAATTTAAGACCCGACGAGTATCACCCGGTTGGATCCAAAATCTTAACGGATTTTAACGGGTATTATCCGGCGAGTATTCATGGGTATCCGGTACACGAATATTTGTCATTTGTTTGTTAATTTTACCTAAAATTTAAAGACTTCGTCTAGTTTTACTTGGATTTTTTTTCCTTAGATTTAATCTTTAATTAGAACATTTACATACATGTAACAATAACTTTATATGAAAAGTTATTCGTTTCAAGCCAATATTAAAAAAATTTAAAAAAATTATTTTTGATTTTAGAACACCCGTTAATAACCGGACCCGGCGGGTATTTAGATTTGTAATCGGATCCGGTTCCGGATCCATTAAATTAGGAACCGGACCCGACTTTATAAGTAGGGTCTGGGTCTGGATCTTATGATACCCGAAAGGATCCGGACCCATTGACAGCCCTACCATGAGACGTGGGTTTTTTCATGGTGTTCATGGAATCCAAATGTGGAACACCACCACACTTATTCTTAAGAGAAGATCACTTGTGTTATTTGATGGAATCCATCAACGGATTACAGATTGTCCTCTAAATCCGCCTATTAAATTTTGAGGCTTGAGGGTTATATGAATGACATTGTTCATCATTACTTTGTTTGGAAGTTACAAGGCAAAGTTGCCTTTATACAGTCCAGCGATTGTGAATGAAACCATTGCCTAAGGACAGGGAATCGGGTACAGTATTAGGAGGTAACTGTGTGGTATGCTCCATCCCAACCCAAATTCAAAATTACATACCCCATTATAGTTGAGTCTGATAGGATCTGCAAAGGTAATACGGAAAATAGAAGAAAATTCCAAGAAACCCAGGTGGAAAATCATATGAATCCAATGGTAGTTTCAGCCCACCTAAATTCCTAGTTACTTCATGTTTGCGGCGAAGGTGCAGCAAGCAACTGTACCAGAAGGTCAATACTAAATCAAAGTGTACAACTTAAAGGTAGGATATAGATTTGGATACTTCTTTTATATGAGGCGAGATGAGTTTTCAGTTTGAATCTCCTCGGGGATCTTTAAGAACTTGTCACCATGAGGACTTTCCATGGACAATCTGGAGTGCTGAAGCTGAGATAATGGTGCTAGACTGATGGCAGCCTAGTAGTAGAGGAAAATCAAACCACGTACTTCTACTCGTTCCTGAGCTACACGGCCAATCTCCTGTATGCACCTTAATATCCGATTCCATGAGTATATGTACTTGAAACAAATAAAAAATCCATCGATCTACACCAAAGTGTTTACACAATCACTGTAAACATCATGTGAGCAAGTTCTACCAAATATTATTTAAGCACCTTATGTTGAAACACAAAGGTGAAATTGTTAAGTTCCTGGACTCTAAATGCAGTTAGGAAAAGATAATTTACCTGAACAGCAAGAGACCACTATATTTGTTTCCTTGCACATTCCTTGGAGGAATGCCAAATTTACTAGTTTTTATCTAATTGACTCTGTTCAGCTTTAGAGTCCCTACAACTGTCTGCATGAAGGAAATTCAGAATGAAGCATATTATTGAAATATTTATGCGACCATCTTGCTAAAGGACTAGTGAAAAAGCTCACAGTGTAATTCTGGAAACTGGACAACAAGGCGCATCGGATTTAAGTTTACTTTTTATCTTTATTTTTATTCTAATTTATGTTGCTTAAACATGATAATCATCCAACAAAACAGAAACACGGATAAAAGCTCTATAGATCCTTGTTTATGTAACGAAGTAGCTTTTTTTTTGAAGCATAGAACAAAGTAGCTACAAAAATTATCACAAGTTTCTTCTTAAGCTTTTACTTTTTGCAATAATTGCTCAGGCTTGGTCAACTAACTATTTTAGAAACATGGGTGAAATATGGGATGCGTACAAATCAGAGCGAATTTTAACAGAACCAAATATCATTTGGTCATAAACATTAATAGATGGCTCAAACTTCCTGGATATCCTTACCTAAATACTAAACTAAAACACTGTAAGAATTTGCAGCATATTAGAATGCTAAAAAGGTGCTTATATAGACAAATAACTCACATGTAAGTAAAAAGATTCATGCCAATTGCCAAACAAATAAATATACAATTCTTTCCTTTGAGTTCACCAAGGAACTTGCTCTTCCTTGTCAGCTAGCTTATCAACCTGAAAAAACAGTAAAAGGAATGGATGAGATGTGAAGCTTTCTAGGTTAGTATGTATCTATAATAGGTTGGTTGAGGGTTCATCTGGGGAAGTGGATCACCTTGGTATTCACGGTGCAATGTTCGGATGTATGCCTCATGCATGCAAGGAACATTATCAAACTCCAAAGTAGCAGGTTTCAGGATCATGTTTATCGACTCAGGAGGTTAATGAAGGAGTTGAATTTGACAACGAGAGTTTCTATGGTTTGGTAAACTGAAAAATTAGATCTCATCATCAGCTAGTAGACATATACGATCTGGTCGGGAAACTTCAGAACAAAGGGAAGAATCCTACGATGGCAATTGATTTATCCCTAATGAAGATGGAGTGAATTTTTTCCTAATAATTATACCTGAATCAAACTTTCCACTTCAGTCATCAATCCAACTATAACCAGGACTTTTTCGAACTCCCCTCTCTTCCATTAAGCCTCTTACTTGTGCTGATCTCTCCCAATTCCCACAGGTGGCATGTATGCTAGCTAGCTGTACATAACCACTCGATTGTTTGGGTTCGAGTTCACAAATACGTTCTGTTACCTTCATACTGAGAGACTCATTTCCATAAGCCCTACACGCCTTCAATATAGAAAACAACATGCTTGAATCTGCCTTAAATGGTATCTGATCAAAGAGATTCATGGCTTCTGCAAGAAAACCTGCACGAGCAAACATGTCAATCATGCATGAGAAATGCTCAATCCCTGGCTCAATATTGTATTCTTGTTTCATTGAATGAAACCATTTCTTTCCCTCCTCAACCAAACCACTATGGTCACAAGCAGATAAAACCCCTGTGAAGGTAATGTTGTTCGGAGCAACTCCTTCATTTCTCATCTCCTTGAAAAGCTTTAAAGCTTCAACCACATAACCGTTGGCTGCATAACCCATCAACATCGAGTTCCACGGGATTTCATCAGTTTTGTGCATCTCGTTGAACAGTCTTCGCCCATCTTCAATGTAACCGCATTTAGAGTAGAAATCAATAAGGGCCGTGCAAATGAACTGATCGGATTCCAGGCCAATGACTGTAGCTCGAGAGAAAATTTGCTCGCCGAGTCTGAGGGAACAGGTGCTAGCACATGAACTAATCACACAAGCAATGCTAACTTGGTCCATCGGCAAACCCAACCTATGCATATTACAAAAGAGATTCAGTGCTTCGATAGCACAACCATTTTGGTTATAGCCAGCTATCATTGAGTTCCACGATATCAAGCTTCTACATGGCATCATATCAAAGGTCTCCCTGGCATCTTTGATTCTCCCACATTTAGAGTATAAATTGATCATCGTATTTAGCAGTACGGTGTCATAATCATATTTTTGGAGTTCTTCAAAGAATTTGCAAGCATCATCTAGACTTCCACGTTTGGAGTACATGTCAATAAGAACAGTGGCAGTAATCATATCATGTATGAAGCCAAGTTTTAATCCATGTCCATGAATTTGTTTTCCAGTGATAACAATGCCCAAGCTAGTCGTAGAGGACAAAACACTGGCAAGTGTAGTGGGGTCTTCGTGAATTCCATCCATCCGCATTCTACTGAAAAGATTTATCGCTTCAACTCCTTCGTTATTCGCAACGTATCCAGCAATAATAGAGTTCCATAATACAGCATTTCCTTTACCACCACCACTGTGATCCAAAATTTTTCTTGCATCCATCAATCTACCACATTTTGTGTAACCTGTGACCATTGCTGACAGTGAGAAGTCATCTGGTTGTGTCTGCAAAGAATTCAATAAACGAATGGCACTATCTACATCTCCACATTTTGCATACATATTAACTAGGGAGCTCACTAAAATTTCATCAAACCCCAAATTGTTGATAACCATGCGAGTATGAATTTGTTTGCCAAAATCCAAAGCTGTCAAGTCCGCACAAATTTTGAAAACAGTTGCCAGTATATAAGTATTATTCTTCCACACGGTATCGTTGGAGTAGTTCAAAGACTTGAACAAGTTCATAGATTCATCATTACGTCCAATTCGTGCGTACCCATTAATCATAGAGTTCCAAGGTTTCTCGTCTTTAACAGGCATTTTATCAAATAATTCTCTAGCGGTGTGAAGATTGCCCGCTTTGGCGAAACTCGATATAGTAACTTTCCATGAGTATTCATTCTTTTCAGGCATAGAATAAAATAACTGAAGTGAGTCTTCTCTATTAGTTCCAGATTTTAAGGAAGCTTCGAGCAAAGAGTTCCATGAGTAAGAGTCTCTGTGGGGCATTTCATCAAACAGTTTTACCGTGTCTTTTAATTGGCCATATCTTGTGTACATTTGGATAAGAGGATTATCCATGAAAAGAGATGAATGAAGTAGCCCAGCTTTGAGTATGAGAAGATGGAGTTTTTTCCCTTGATGAATATTGCTGCAGTTGCGCAGATAGTTACGGATATCAAGAAGCTCCATTACCACCGAGAAACGGAGGGCATATGTATATGTCGGTTTAGTCTTTGTTTGTAAATTATAATGACAGAGGAAATTTTCCCTTGAGTCATTCGAAAGCTCATAAAACAACCTTGAAGAAGGAACAATTTGGACCGGAAAAATCTACTCCTCTAAAGACTAACTCAAGCGGGTCTCCACGTTTGAACCATAACCAAAACTCCTTATTTAATTAAAAATAAATAAGGTCAATCAACTCATATTTTTTAATATTTTTACATAATTTAATATTAAATAGATACACAAATATTTAAATAGTAGCGATCACCCATCTTACCTATAATAACTAAAAAAAGGAAAGAAAAAAATACGCCGTGGGTTATAACCCCAAAGGTATCACTATCTAAGCATAAAAAATCCATCAAAACAAAATTAATACAAAAACCTCATTTAGTATATTATGTCTAAATTAACCTTTTAGTTTAAATCATTCCCACAAAAACAAAAAAATCAACCTCATGGGGTTACAAGTCCCGAGATTAATGCAAATCCCTCATGTGTTTGGCAACACACTTAAAATACCTAGGATTCGTAGAACTCTCTTGTTTTAAAGTTCATGTAATGTTTGGCATATCCTCAGAAATTTAAAATTATATGTATGTGGAATTTTAGGATTAAAAAAAGTGGGCCCATGATAAGTTTCCCAGCAAATTTTAGGGGGGGGGGGGGGGGGCCAACACACTCCATATGAAGGATTTGCTGGAAAAGTGTTTCTCGTAGGAAATGTGATTCCAGGGGATTTAGGCAACCAAACGCACCGAGGAAAACGTAATTCCA
>JAJJMC010015288.1:1222465-1275070 GCA_023531435.1 Papaver californicum
AATAAAGGGCTATTAAAAATCTACCCACACTTCCAAAATTATAGGGGGTGCCAAATGGTGGTGAAAATACTAGTTTACAATTCCCTAATAACTAATCCTAAAATCCTATTATACTTAATCCCATCAGCCCCTATTTCTTTCTAAAATCAAACCCCAAAATCATTCACCCTCTCCTCTATTCTAAAACCTAACGATCCCGTTTCCTCCAACAACAAAAATCGAAACCAATTAATCGTCATAATCATCGATCCGAAAACTTTAATCGACGATTAACTTCTTCTTCAAACATGACTCGTACTAAGCAATACTGGAGAGATATTGATAACCCTAAAATCGTAGCGAAACTAAAAGGAAGTTGAACTCGAAAAGCATCGAAGAATCAAATCATGAAGAATTGGAAGACGAAATGACCCGAATTAGAAAGTAAGTTAACTAAAACCCATTACTATACTTGCTGAATATGTTTGTATTTGTGTTTTGAGTGTAAATTTAGGTTAGAAACCAAAAATTTATAGTTACAGAGAAAAGGATCGTCATGGCCGCAAATCTTAGACCATGACGACTTTTCATATTCATGTTAAAAGTATGAAAAATCCTCATGGTCTTTGATTTTCGACCATGACGACTCTTACTGGTTATTTTCCCTGAAGACGAAGAGTCTATTAGGATCGCATTGATTTTCACCTTAAACCATGACGAACTTTATTGTTAATTTTCACTGAAGACGAAGTATGTTTAGGGTCGCATCGGTTTTTACCTTAAACCATGACGACCTTTATTGTTAATTTTCACTAAAGACGAAGTCCTTTTAGGGTCGTATCGGTTTTTACCTTCAACCATGATGATATTAGTTTTTATGTTGTCAAGGGTCGTCATTGTATAACTATAAGTCCTCATGGTTTACCTGAGGGTCGTTATGGTCGAAAAATTTAGACCATCACGACCCCTATACAGAGACTATGAATGTTGGTTCTGAATTGTTGATTTTTGTTTATTTTCTATTGTAGCATGGTTAAAAAGCCCAAGAAAGGAAAAATAAAACATCAACTCCCTCCTCCTTCAAAACCTCCCGGGAAACGATAAATTATTGGGAGCTGTCCCTATCGTGGAAAACGTTCGAAAGAGATACTTTTTGTTATCCGTGAACATGCACAACAAGGTAACGAACCAGAGGATTTCCCTTCTTCTTCTTCCTTTCTTATTCCATCTGTGACTTCAGACCATGACAATGAAGAAACTGAAGATGATGTTGATGAGACCAATAGTGGTGCTGGTGGATGTGGCGGACCAAACTAATTTCGCTTCCAACGGGTCGGGTTTCGTCCCATTGCCAGACTCCAACTTCAAGGGATTCATAATTTCATAGGGTTACAAATTTTAATAATCATGTAAATCCCAGATGCATTAGACAATTCAATAAAAATCCTTTAATTTATATAAATTTCATATTCAAAATATGGTATATTGTTTAACAGCGTTTAATACTTTAAAAGTTTGGATATATTTTTGTACATATATTTTTTTTTTTGTAGTTTTAGAAGATGTTTTGAACCATTTCAATTGGTTTCAGTGCGTCTATTTAGGCACCTTTGAGTTTTTGGTAGTAAATTGAATATCTGATGAAGCCATTTGGTGCACTTCTGTGCATTCATTAATAATATCCTTTTAGAAATATTTTTTTATAGTATTAGAAAATATTTTGAACCATTTTCATTGGTATCGGTGGTGTCTATTAAAATTTCGATTTTTGGGCACCTTTATATTTTTGGTAGTAAAAGAACATATGAAGTTTTGGTAGTAAACTGAAGATATTTTGAACTACTTTCATTGATATTTTGGACACCAAGGCTATTGGAAATAGTCCAAATTTTTTGATATTCATTGGTCATTTTCACTTTTACAAATACTATAAATATTTGTTTTACAAATCCCTGCCGATTATAAGCATTTTTACTCACAGAAAGTAGAAGTGACATTTATTCGGAGAAAAAACTCAAACTGTGGCCAGTTATATGTGCTATTATTTTCAAAACAATCGGTAAGAGTTTGCACTACATATGGCCGATTGTAAACATGTTTTAAATAATAACTTTTGGTTTGCTAGAACAAGAAATTCGATAAGGGATACATGAAACAACTGCAGAATTCTCTTGATGTACTTCTTCATTTAAGAAGAATATAAAAAAAATCGGCGGTAGATTCGTCTATTACCTGCTGACATGCACTCCATGCATGTTCTTCCAAAATGAAGAATGAGTGGAGAAATCGGTAGATAATCATGCAAAATACTGCCGATTTTTCTCATAACTGTTATCCTAAAAAAATTGTGTAAAATTTCAATGAACCAAATCGGTTTAAAACATATTTAAGAGGAATGGACTTCTTATCATCAATTAAACACTAAGGGCAGTCAAAAGTTTTTATTATTGCTTTTGAAGATAAATAAAATTACTTTTGTTTATTTATTATATTTATTTTATAAAGATACATAAAAATATTTTTTTAAGTATTTTGTTGAGGATGAATAATTTTTTTTCAGTTTTTTTTTCTTTTTTTGAGGATAAATAAAACTATTTTTATTTTTATTTACTTATTTTCTATTATTTTTTTGAAGATAAATAAAATTATTTTTTTGTTTATGATTTTTATTATCTTTTGAAGATAATTTTTTTTCAAAAATAAATAAAATTATTTTGGTCTGTGTCATGGACTACGATATCGAAGAGTTTCTGTTTACATAGTGTGATACTTTTAATGATGAAGAAAAAAAACAGAGGATTTGGTGGAATCAAGAAGATAAGGTCAATGGAGTTATTGACACTCAACTAATGGTCCAGGTATCGTCCCTTAATATTTCAGATGTTGGGTACCAAAGTCCGGAATTGGTCATTTGTCGGGAACCGTCCGTTAAATAGCTCCTAAACTAATAACCTAATTCTAATAAAAAACAAAAACCATTAAACTTAACACTCCTCTTTTTCCTGTTGGCTATTTCCCCACCTCAAAGAAAAGAAAATAACATAACATAAGAAAAGTGAAAGATAAGATTGTTACAGCAGACCAGATATAGGGTCCATATTAATAGAGTTTTACCAGACAATCAAAGAAAGAAGCCATCTTAAACCCTGGTCGAAGCGAGCGCATGCAATGAGGGAAGAGAAAGACCACCAATGTAAGTGGATTGACTTAAGTATTGATTTCGAAGGCGACAACATGAAGCACCGAAGTTTGCATTTGAAGTTTTTTTTTCTTCTCCCCTCTTCAACTTTCATAACTGTTCATCGTCGTCGATTATTTTTGCTCCAAAAATTTATCATCGTCGATTAATCAGTTACTTTTATAGATGATTCATACTGAAAAAGTTGTCGAGTACCGTTTCAGAGCACTTGTAAATCAACCTAATCAAGAAGAAAAGGTTGAAGAACAAGTTTAACAACAAGTTGAAGAACAAATCGAGTCTCCAATGCGAGAACCAAATCCTAATACACACAACATATATTATAGAAGGTATTTCCCGATAAATCCATTCCTTCTTTTAGTGTTTTTGATTAATAAATTTAGTTGAATAATGACAAAAAATGTAATTAGTATAAACCCTAGACGAACTAAGAGGTTGGAAGAAAATAAACTTACTACAATATAGGTTAGGTTAAGACGATAAAAAGTTATGTTAAGTCAAAACAAGGTTTGGCAAGGAAAATAATAGGCCCAACTTTGAAAAATGAAATTATGAGAAGCTGAGTAGTGTTCATCTAGAAAAAAAATAATTCATCCTAGCCGAACCTTACAGTTGTTCTATATATTGAAGAACAGTTCGGCTAGGGAATAAAATGTGTAGGTTCTAGTTGAACCTTATTGTTGTAAAGTTATTTAACTTTAACGTTCGGCTAGGACGAATTATTTTTTCCTAACCGAACCTTTGTGTTGTAAATTTTCATGAATATTAAAACATACATTTGGTTCAGTTAGGTCAACAATTAATTATTCTAGCCGACGTTATTTTGTTTCTCATAATTTCATATCCGAACCTTGTTTTGACTTACCCAAACTTTTTTGTCTTCCTAGACGAACCTATATTCTACTAAGTTATTTTTTTTCTCCTTTATGTACCAAATAAAAGGTAAAGATAAGAAAATAGTTCCACCTGCTAAAATTCCCACCCATCGACGCTATAAACATTTAGGGACGAATATAAGGGGAACTACAGTAAGGGAGTTGTTACCAGGGATTGTAATCTGTACCAAAATTTAGAAGAGATGCAAAGTGAAGTCCTTGAAAAAGATGTTGATACTGAAAGAGAAGACAACAAAGAATAAAGTAGAGGAATACGAAGAATAAAATTTGGTCACACATTCCTCCTGATAACTTGTGTTTACGTCATCTTAGGAATACGAAACCTCATGCATGGTGAGACGAGAGATAGAGCAAAAGTGTTCTCATGGATACCAAAATCTTTGCGATAAGTGTATTAATCTTAATCTTAGTTATGTTTTCAGACTCGTTCTTATTAAGTGTTAATATATATGCATGATATAATGTGTTTTGTGGGATCATAACAATGCGACACGACTTTTGGAACACCATAAGGCAGTTGCTTGGGATTTGTTTGACGACTGTAATGTGGTGGTGGATAAAGTATATATATATATGCCTTTGCAGAGAGACTATACCCTGAAAAAGATACTTTTCATCTTATTCAGCAAGATGACAATCAGTCGTGATGATGCAAAGAAGGTCTCGGAAATCAATGTATCTGGAAAATCCGTGCATGAAAGCTCTTAACTCGATATGTTGGGATTCTCTTTACATATTGGCTCAAAACACGATGATCTAATCTTATTCATACTATTCATCTTCTTTTCTTCTTCCTCTAGAAATCAAATTCCCAAACAGTAACAACAACTGATTCTAATCTATAATCTAATCTAATCTAATTTTGTTAATTTATTGAACTAATTTATTTATTAAAAACTAATTAAATAAGGAGATTTTAAACATTGGAGCAAAATTGTTGATTTAAATTTCATAACTTATTTATTTAGTTTTTTAACCATCATATGTAAATAGATAGATGGTCAAAATTACGATAAAATATTTAAAAATAAATTAAGAAAGTATAATCAACTATCCATCCATTTACATTCGATGATAAAGAAATTTAATAGAAAGTTAAGTCATCAAATTTAAGTTAAAAAATCCAACTTCGTTTAAACATTAATATAAATAAGGTGATAAGGGCCTTTGAAGCTTTCAGCAAGGTGACCTTATTTCACTTGATGCCAACATCCCTATGAAGGAAGAGAACATTCCCTAAAAAAATGAAAAATCATTCTTACTAGTAAGCAGAGAATCTGGAGTTGAAGGCCATCATGTTTCAATTTGGGGCTACTAATATTCCAAAATATTGGAAACAATAACGGAGACTTCTTGATATTTCGTACCGATAGGGTTCGCATCAGTCGTCACCATATGTAGAAGGTCTGGTCTCCTGAAGGAAGTATAGGGTATACAACACGCACTAAACGGCACATATTGCCCCCATGGAGTCCATGACTCCGTGCTCCACGTCTCCACCTTAAGAGTGACCAAACAAATAATAATCAGGAGTTGGGCCAAGCCACAGCGCATCTAGGCGTAGAGATATATGCAGAAGGGACGTGCACCGCAGGTTTTCCACCCATGGAAACCAGGCAAAAGCAAGACAAAATCCAAAAAAGTTGCGTACTAAATAGTACAATTCCGGAGATGAAGACAAATATAGACATAACACGTCCTGCACTGTCACTATCCTCCATCTAGAAACTCTTGACTTTTAATTCTCGCGCTCTCTCTTTAACCCCACATATGGACCATCAATTTAAAGTTTAAACAATAACCCGATGAAAGAAATCAAGAAAATGACGTTTGGAAAATCTTTTTACAAATAAAACTCTCTCTAATGACTTGATATCCAAAGATCCTTCCTTTCTAAGTTCCACAACCACAACTACAATTCACTTCTTCTCTAGTTATCATATTCATCTACTCTTAACCATGTTTGATTTTGGAAGACAAGGAGTAGTAGTTTTACATCCTAGTGATAATGAAGAATACGATAGATCTTCTTTTTCTGAGAGTCCCTTGTTGTTTGGTAAAAGTAGTCGTAGTTGTAGATTGGTAGTAAATGAAAAGTATTCTGATACACCAAGCTTGATGACGGTAACACCGCCGACGGTTAATGATAAGATCGGTTTGAAGAAGCTTCTATCTCTACCAAAATCCGCATCATCCAAACAAAATCACGCTGAACCTGCAGAGCAACAGAGAAATATAGAGTTTACAGCTTTGGGTCGTAAAGATGATGCTGATAATGATGAAACAGATGGTGTTACATCTCCACCTTTATGGAAATATCCTCTAAGTAGCAGTAGTACATCTAACTCAACAGAAGGTTCAGCGTCCAAAAGTCGTGTAAACTACAATCGGTTTTTCTCTTTTAATGACACCACCGCTACTACAACTACTGATCTTGCTTCTAATAGATCCCAAGAGATTGCTAGAGGTCGTCAAGAGTTGATGGATATGATTAGAACCATGCCGGAGAACTCGTATGAACTCTCTTTAAAAGATCTAATCGAACATAAACAACTACAACCGACAGAGGATGAGCACCATGATCCAACTCTAGAGATGGAATCAAGTCGTAATAGTACTAACAGTAGCAACAACAATAGTAGTAGTACTACTTCGAAGGTCTCATCAAAAGATCAAACGAGAAGTAACAGGGAAAACAACATTCCGGTGTTAAAGAGAAGCAAAAGTGCGGATTCAAGTAATGGTAAAAATGGACCTGTTCTTCTCAAAATGTTTTTACCCTTCTCAGGTTTTGGAATGCATAAGAAGAAAAGGAAAAACAAGGGTTTGAAAAAGAGTGCTTATTATGCTAAAGTTTCGCCTAAGCCGACTCCACTAATAGAGGGAGAGAAGAATTCTAGCACTACTACTAATACCACCGTTGATAAGGAGTGGTGGAAGAAGAGGTTTTCAGTTGCAGCAGACAAGGATCAGACTGAAATTATTATTAGCCATGGAGGACTAGAAAGTAGGGGTGAAAGTAGTGGTAGCAGCAACAGCAATGGAAGCCGGTAAGCATATTTATTTATTAATTCAGTAAAGCCTTTACATTTGTATGCTAAATCCATTATACCGCCGTAAAATTCTACAAAGTTTCACCATCCTTCTTACCAACTGACAGTAAAAGATTTCTTAACCATTGAAAATAAGTCAACAACATCCAAAGTTTTCTTCAAAAACACTATTCCTGAAGTTCAAAATACGTTTTCGTGATTTTCTTCTACGACAATATTTAGTGGAGATATTAAATCTTACTTTCTCCCCCCTTTTATAAGAGCAATTTGATTTCAGTTTGAAAATAACTTTAATGGCTTAAACACTAAAGTAATGCAGATCATAAAATTTTATACATGATTTCAGGTGTACCATTATTAAGCGCATTGAAGTCAAGAGAGTAGGTTGACAATCAAGACTCTCCTGCTATTACCAACACGTGGCTTTTAATATAGGAAAAATAACCTCCGATATTTTAAGTTTTCTACAACAACAAAAAAAAAAAATCTACAGCAACTGTCTTTCTTGAATGACAATGTTTTCCTTATAATGTGTCGCAGGAAAATGGCTGGCTTATTCACTTGTTTTTGGTCCTCCAACACCAAAAAAACAAAAACAATCTTGCTAAAAGGGAGTGACTACTAACTCGGAATCTCATCTCATTTACTATCACTGCGCCACTAGGAGTAAATAAGTGAAGTTGCCACATCGAAAAGTTTGCAGTAGAGTGTATGTGTATATTATTCAGAAGTTTTGTGATGATGTACTGTTTCATAGCTTTTCTTTTCCCCTCTTTGTCTATCTGAATATGTATACAACATTAGGACTCCAGGATTTTGTGAAAGCTAGTCTTTGTTCACAAACCTTTTCATTCTTGGATCAGCTGGCATCTAGAGCTATATATGATTTGTACAGTGTAGTTCTATTCGGTGTCTAATTTGGATACTGGATTAATGCATACATCAATTAAATCATGAAGAGTAGCTCTATAAAAGTACCTCAACAAAATGAAAAAGAATCTAAAGACGGATAGGCATTGAAGACAACAAAACGTCTAGTTATTAGCGGTTAATTCGTCAAATGTTTATGTTTCTAGTTTTTAAAATAACGTCTGTTCTTCAAAAAAAAAAAACTGTTAGCATAATACACATTTTCAGTAAAATCTGCAGATGACAGCAGTAGAAAACTGCAAAATGAACATATGCGTATCCAAGTTTTGGATCCTTAATTACACATGGGTAAAACTAAATAGCTATTCCTATTTCTTCTCTAGATTTACTTTTGAATCGAGTAGTAAGTAAGACTATACCTTTCTTTCATTTACTTGTTCCTTTAACTATAAGAGATGAAGCCGAGTGTAAGATATCCCAATTCCTAATTACCATCCTCATCCTCTGAATCAACCAAGACAACTCCTCTTACTTTCGCCCTAGCAAAACAGCAGAAGAGAATAAGAAAGTGAAGCAGTATAGAGATGTGGTAGTAATATGTGAATTATGAAAAGCAACAGTACCTGCGGTAAGCAGGCACAACCCGCTGACTGACTTTTGAGGGGTTTTGATCTTCAGACAGCTTGTTCACTGCAGCTCAAAGAATGAACTTTAAAATTATTTTGTACATTTTGGATTAAAACAATTAAGAAAAATATACGAATGAAATAACGTAAAACCATGTAACTGGGAATATGCATTGACATAGCCATGGAGTATAAACTAAAAGTACTCACATGGAGAACCAAGTGCTACTGTAACTGGTGATGCTTTGAAGTTGCTAATAGGAATAGCCATCGGGAATGCTTTATCTGATACAGTTGATTCCCGTAACTTCTTGTTTTTGGAAAACAAAGCAACGTCAAGTTGGGCTTGAATACTTTCATTTTTCTCCTGAATGATCAAGATAACAAGTCAAGCAGTATATCTGTTATATATAACACGATTGAAGAAAACAGATGTGATCAACAAACACCTGTAAACTTAACATAATACTTAGTTCAAGCAAAACAACAAAATGCACAAGAACTTTTCATCTTCGGTAAAATTGTGGCATAATTTGAGAGCTTAATTTAGATCGAGGAATCAAATAACGAATGAACAGCTCTACAAGTAATGCCAATAAGCTTAAGACTCCTGAGAGAACAAGATCAGTTATTGCCATTCGAAATAATTTTCAAAAGATGGAAAGTTAAGTCAGTAACATGCTTACTGTTACTGATTTTTCTTTATATAGCTTCGCTTGCATTAATTGTTTGAATATAGGAGGTGTTAATTACTTGAATATGTCAGGAGCAAAATAGTCATTCTACAATGTTCTCTATGTACTCCTAATGAGAGTTCGTGTAAATTGTAATAAACATTTATAGTGTAACTATCAACAGCAAGCTGCAAGCCCTTACGCCTTGCTAGTTGGATTAAGTTTCCAAAAGGCAATTATTCACATACTGCAGTTTACCTTTCATATACTAGGGATTTATGATTTTGCCTACAAATGTTTCAGAACTCTTCTTACCCTCTTTGCTTCAAACCATAGCTTCTCAATATCTTCCTTTTCACATAAACCTAACCTAATCATGACTAACCTTTTACCATTCCATAAAAGTAAATAAAAACCCTTAGAAGTTTCAATTACAACTACAATAAAAGAAATGAAGTTTGATAGTCTTAGGAAAACGAATTTTAAGCCAGATAGAGTTGATAATTTAATCTTTTAGGTTAGAGCAAGTGAACAGAGTACAGACCTTTTCTGCAGATAACCTTCTAGTCAGCTGATAGGAGCTCTCTTGTTCTGTACCAAATAGGAGAAGAAAAGCAATAGATTGTTTCAGCAAACTAGCTACTCAAAGCTGTACAAAACCATTAAGAGGAGGGAGAGAAGATTGTGAACATTGAAGTCTTCTGTTTATAAGTGCTATGGAGGCAAGCATGAAGCATATTACAAATAGAAAAAGTTTACATGTATAACAGTAAGTTGATATCTGAAAAGGCATAGAACTGTTAGAAGCCAGTTAGATAAGACGGTTGACCAAAAAGACTTACATTTGGGTCAGATGCATTACTACCATTAAGAACGTACTACTTAATACGAAGAGTGTAATAACAACATGTTTTTCAGTATGGACATGAATCGACGCTGGTTCTCGTACTGACACATGGGTACACTGCGACAGATCTGGTAGCCATTAAACTTAAATACTTTTGCAGCTTAGTTCTACAAAGCTTGATGAAATAGAAGGAACAAGAAATGAAAGAGGAGAAGAAGAAGAAGAAACATGGCTCCTTTTTTCTTCAATATAAGCATGCATGAAGCCATTTTATTTTATCAGGAAGAATATGTTACATAAACCTGGCCATAACCTCCCGTGTCCCTGTTTCCTACTTTTTAAAACAGTTCACTTCTGCTTGAAGCAAGGAAAAACAGAGAAACATTTCATCTTGACTCATACAGAATGTAGTGAGAAGCTAAGTGCTTTTTCTTTAACTAGTTTAGAAACTTAATCACGGGTTCGGTATAATAAAGTCAGTTAACGACATTATTCGAGAAAGAAAACATGAATAATTGAGCAAATATTTACAAACACCAACTATTAAATGCACGATAAGGATCGTCATATATCACTGGATGTTTGTGAAATAACTCATCGTTCAAGAAACATGTTCTAGTGAGAGCCAACAGATACAGAGATAAATATAAATTATTATATTTGACAGAGTGAGTAAGAATTTACAACCTCGTACAACTAATTGATGATTTCTTTTGAATGCTTCATAGAGCTCCAAACATAGATTTGCCATAGCATCATTGTCGGATGACTTCATGAGCCTGACTAGAGAAACAGTAACAAGTGGCATCCCCTTGGACTTGTGAGCAATCAACTTAGCAACAGTGGCACCTGAAATAGAGGAATTTAATATACAACAACCGTCGTATCAATTTCCGGTCAAGGACTGAAACAACAAATTGAGCATGAAAAGACTGAAAACTATTATTACACTGATGAAATGGATGCAATACTCTAACACATTACTTGTATCCACAGTAACATCCACAGTAACAAAAAATGAATGAGAATGAAGCCAAAAAGACATGGCGTTAAGAATTAAATCAGAAACCAGTAGCCACAGAGATATCTCAATCTGAAATCTACGGGAAGTGCTTTGATGAAGAAGCAGAACTAGGAAGTGTCAGTATGGCGAGAACGGATCACTGTCTGGGTTTTCATGGATGTCAAGATCTACCTCTTTCAACATCCACCAACTGCACAACTACAGATTACTAGGAAATTCAAAACTCGGGGTTTCAGATTCACATAGTGCAATTACATCTAAATTAAAAACCAAGAAATCACAACCGCATTTAGAGAAACATAAAGGCATAGTCAATATTTCTACACAGAAATGAGATCTGTAATCAGTTCCAAAAAAAGTATGGATAATATAATAACTGAAATTGTATCCAAGTACAAAATATGTTCTCATGTCCATATTATATTTAAAATTTGCAATCTAAATAGTTCTGGATAAATATTAGAACTATATTAAAAAGAGGTAGATGACTGTCGCAGCATTTACTGTAGCTGCAAGGTGTTCACCACGACAGAGGAAAGAAACAATGAAAGCAATAGTTAATTGTTACTGAAATAATGCTAAATCATCTTAATCAGGGATCCCTCTTCCAATGCTACTCCTAAAACGTGGTTAATATGTGGCATGTAGGGTCCTCTCAGAGATGATACAAGGGTTGATTATTATTAGATGAGCTCTTCGTCACCGTTAATATCACAACTCAATATATCACAGAGTTGTATCCCCATCATTTAGTGATTTCTAATCAATGGTGTTGACTCATTCATTACTCCATTAATTGCAATCAATGGATGATCAGATTACAAGTGTTAAACACTGATTTCTTTGAGGAGGTTCTAGATGGCTAGGACAGCACCTTCAACATAAGTCTGTAACTCTATGTGAACCCCACGGGCCAATATAACCACGCTATAAGATAAATTGTGAGCAGAGCCTTTATTCAATACAGTATTAATTAATTTGTGTTATTTGAAATTTCAAAATAAAAGAAAAAGGGACAACTAGAAACTAGAAAGCAGTTGGTTAGTATACATGATGTGAACTTCCAAAAGACAAGATGGAGTTAATGGAGAAAAGATGAAGGAGATTTCACCACATTCACAATTATAAGTTTGTGACTTTATCCAAAACTCAGCAATGGAGTTAATAAAAAAAGAGTGGACACCACACACATCCACATAACTCAACCGCATTATTTCAACATCTCACCCATCAAGGAACTATGGTTTCTCCTCTCTTCATAAATTTGAGTTGCTTGAAAATGTAGCAACCCTTAGAAATGAATGGATTCAGTTGGATGAAGAGCCCACCTCTAGTTAGAATCATTTGAATAGTCAAAAAGACATAGTATATCTAAAATCCACCCTATTTTACATTCTTTTTTAACCACATACATGACTAATCTTTGCACAGGCACAACTTCTAAGATACTAACTCTAAAACAGCAGGTAATACAACATTTATAGGGTAAATTGTCCATACCCCAAATCCACATTATTTAGACCGATTTCACTCAGGCCTCAGGCTGTGCCTGAGCCTCATGTTCATCCATCCTCAGGCAATTTTCATAATTCCTTGTCAATCTTATACTTGACGCTGCTAAGCACCATTCGAATAGAAATGATAAATGGCAAAACTGAAAACGCAACTCACTCACCATGATCAGCTTCAGATCTAGAAGACGTGACACAGCCTCCAAGAACAAGCTTAACATTATCAGACTTGAGTGATGTGATGAGATAATCCACAAACTCAGACAATGAACCACCTATGCCAACATCATCTCTCTGCAACAAAAATCCCAAGTAGTCAGATCTACCAGATAGCAAGTGCAAAAAAAAGTCTAGAATCATGAGACTTATCCATCAGGATTAGGGTTGCAGAAATTCATTCATGAGAAGAACTATAATCCATTTACATCAATTAGATTAGGAATTTTGAGTAAGTGGATAACATTTCTTTTGAACATGCATATGTTGAGATGAGGTAAATAATCAAAAATCAATAATGTATTTGGTAGCGACACTTTGGAACTCTGTACTGCAGGGGTGCAATAACAAGCTTTTTCTCCTGTTCATATCATTTATAAAGATTAATACTGTTACACCTGGCAAATGGCGGAGAGCTAACATTTGCTGCATACTGATATTCTCAGGTAGCCACAGAAGATTCCCCAGTCCGATAACCTTCGAAACCTTGGTTAGATCTATGTTTCTAACAGAACTACCATCTAGTACACCCACTTTGTAAGTTGGTTCAATAATTAACAATACATCTTTGATCTCATCTGCAATTAAAGTTGCCTTCGACTCCAGTGGGCGTTAACCTTAGGTCCCACACCATCTCTAGGCGAAGCAGGAAAAGGGTACAGCCTAAAATCCTCCGTACATTAACTCTCTAATGGTCAAGTGTTGTGCCATTCTGTAAGCAATTATACAAATGCATTTTCATCAATACCTAACAAATTCCGTCACACAAACCCAATAGTGAACACAATTCCAGCAAATACAGATGTTTCGATTCCTAACAAAATCAAGGTGCTGTGAGGATGAACCCTTAGGTGCTTGACTTAACAACAACCTAGGGCAATGTCCATCAGCAAATCAGTTGGGTGCTTGACTTAACAACAACCAAGGGCAATGTTCATCAGCAAATCAGTTGGGTGCTTGACTTAACAACAACCGAGGGCAATGTCCATCAGCAAATCAGTTTGGATAACTAGCATTATCACTTTTTTTTTCTTTCAACTTTCATTCTTTTTCTCTTTCCCCCTACACTTGTACTCCATAATTAATCACTAACTTTGTTCCTAGATATCCATAAACAAACCTTCTAAACAGTTCATTTATCAATTGTCATTCCACACTTGAAAAACAAAAAACAGTAAACAGAAGTTACAACTTCAAATATATCAACTACTACTCTCATCAATCATCAACACTACTATAATAACTAGTATCAAACAGTCTTTAACCCTAGCAAAAGAGCTTCAGTTGTTGAATCTTCCACAAATAATCACTCATTACAAATGAAATACACAAATCTAAGAAAAAGTCAAAAGAAATCAACAGTCACATTCTAGGGTTTCGTTTTTCTGCAAAGATATCCATTCAAAAGAAAACCCTATTAAAAGAAAAGAAGGAGAAGAGATTAGTTACCAGGTCTTCAAGCTGTTGAATGGATTTGGTGGACTCCCAAGTGTAAGAATGAAAATCAGTGAGATGGATTCTAAGAGTTGAAGAATTAAGAGCATGGATATGAAAAAGAAAGGGTAAATCAAGAGAAGGGAGAGAACTAGAAGGGTTTTCCCATTCAGCTTTTAGTTTACCGAATATTGGTTGGATATCTTCAAAGATTTTTGACATTATTAACAAATCAGCAGAGAGTAATTGAGAAGTGGGTGAGGTTTTAGTCTTTAGGGAGTGGGCGGAGACCTCTAGAAATGAAAGAAAGAAGGAGAAGGAGAGGAGTTTATCGATCGAAAACAAGAAAGAAAAAAGCGAGAGAGGAGAATATCAAGCAAATAAGGCAACAAAGAGCCTGGTGGTTCTGTTATTTGATATTCTTTTTCTCCAGAAAACAGAAAATGGCGCCATTTACTGGTCTGACTCGTCTTTGGCACTGACGAAAAAGATAAAAAAAGATAAAAAGAGAGAACTAAACTACCTTTAAGTTACATTGAGGAAGCACTTCCTACCCAAAATTACACCCCAATGTTACACCACAGACGTGTAAAACAATCTAAATCTTAGATCAAAAAATTGTGAATAAATTTTTTTAGTTTGATTACAACTCAAGTAGTAAATGTAATTTTTTTCAAGTGCAACAAGAAACATAAAAGCTTTAAGAATCAACCTCGAAAGATTACAGCAATTTATCAGAAAATTTTAAAGTTAAAAGGAGAAAAGGAAGAATGACATTTCCAAAATTTCTCAACTTTCATATTAGGCATTTTTGTTTTATCAGTCAAATTAATGGATGCCGAAATCTTGGACGCTCCGTTAGACCACTCCAATCCTGAATTCTTAGTTGAAGTCTGATAAGTAGCCTTCACAACATCATCATCATAACATGGTTCAAAAGTCCTTACTTCATCATGAGTATAACTATACTTCAATTTACTGTTCCCAGTACCAAACATATAATTAGCTGAAACCTTATTTGCTTGATTAAGTGCAAGTGCCCCATCTAACGTTGTCCTGTTCTCTCCTTGCTCATGTACATATATCAAACTCAATGGTTTTTCTATAACCCTAACTGTATTCATAAATCTAAACGTCTTATCCTTTTTAGGGACATCATAATCGATGGCGAAGCATCCAGGCTTTTCAACCGTAAGAAGGGCTAAGCTATTTAAGCGTCCATTAGCAACAGTAACATTATTCAAAGAAGCTCTAAGCTTAACATCACCGGCATTAAAGGCGACCGTACCAACGGCGCCACGGCGCCACTGTCGTAACTCCCAGTCGTTGAAGCCTTCATCATCTTTCCTTGTGTAGGATTTCAATCTTGTTCTTACCTAAGAGCGTCCACAGCCACGCGACTAAACCACAGAGTAAACCCAGATATACTCGTTAAACCAATCACAGTGGGATGGAGTAAAACCAAATTTGATCGAGTTTTTTAGGGTTTGGGATCAAATCTGATCTGAAATCCGGATCAAACCCAAATTTGGTGGAGCATTCATTTACCGCTATGTCTCTCATCAAGCGTAAAGGTAGTAGTACGTCTCGTGACAGGCTTTGTCGTGGAGTACGTCCCATTATCTGGCGCAACTCAATATCACGCCTGTAGTAGACGTTCATGTAAGAGCACGCCCCTCTGGACGTTCACTTACTCGTACGCTTGTCTTGAGGCATTGATGAATCGTCCGCATATCTTGGGCGTTAGCCAAAAGTCCGCTTGTGTGTGGGCGTATGTGTAAACGTACGCCTGTGTGGGGCAGTGGTGTTTATGAGCGCCTCTGTGTAACTGTAATATTTACTGTTGAGATTTTTGACCGTTTGAATTTGTTGTAACGACTATCTTTTGGTATACATATATATTTACGAATTGGTTGAGCATTTCAGCGTACTACTAACTCATTTACCTGTGTACGAGAACAATTTCACTAGTTTCATATATTTGTCTTTCAAACCAGTTAGAATTATGGCACCAAAACCACGAGGTCCAAATTTTTCAACATTTGAAGATATAACGATGTGTAGAATTCATTTATCAATATCTCAAGATTCTGATGTTGGATCCGATCAATCAGAAGAAAAATTATGGTCTCGCATCTAAGTTGGGATGAAAGAAGCCATACCTACAATGTCGGAGCGCAGTTGGACCTCCATTCATAAACGATTTCAGGGAATAAGTAAAGATGTGGCACTTTACTCTGCAAAAGAGGCGGAACTGGAACGTGAACACCATATAGGATGGGGCCCAGAAACAAAGGTACGTACTCGTTCAATTTTGGTCCCGTAAATAATTATTTTGAATCATACATCATCCACTAAACTGTTTTTAAAACAATAACAGATTGAAGAAGTAAGGAGGATTTTCAAGGAATCTAATGGTGGCAAAAAATTTAAGCACGAAGAATGCTACGCAATTATGTTTGAAAATATCAAATATTCATGGGGATCGACAGCTGTTTTCGATTCATCGCAAGCTGAGGAAGTTTTTGAGAGTGCTGAGGAAGACCGGGAAAGACATGAAACAAGTCAAGGCAGTTCCAGTGGCGATGAAGATATAGGAAATATACCTAACACATATAACCGTCAGATGGGGAAAAAAGAGGCGAAACGACTCAAGAAAACAGGGAGAGAAAAATCCAATGTCCAATAGGAAATGATGGAAAAAAATATTAAAGAGCAACAAAACTTCAATACCAATTACAGAGAACAATCAAAAATAGAGATGGCACAGAGAGAATCTGAGTCTGCAACAAAACTAGCTGAGTCTTCGACAAAGTTTGCGGCAAAATAAGCTAGGAAAAACAAACTTGACGCAAAGAAAGAAACAGACGGCGAGTTTCACATAATGATGATGGATGTATCCGGATTGGATGCAGTAACAAAAGAGTACATCGAACTTAGAAAGGTAGACATATTGCAGAGAAGAAGAAGTCAAGCTTAAAGCGTTCTCGGATTAGTTGAAACCTTAATTATTATGATTAATAATGGATTGGCCGTTTTAGTTTCTACTTTTAGGATTTTAATTTTAATTTCTCTGAATTGTATTAAGAATTTAAATTTCCAGTTTAGTACTTTAATTTCTAATTTAGTTTTGAACTAATAGTGTTATTTTAAATTTTAGTGAACTTCCAATGTAGTTGTTGTTTGAATTAATGAAAACTTTAAATTTTGAGTAATTAAGTTAGTCAGATGAAAACTTTAACCAGCAACTCTATTTTTCGAATTAACATCAACGGATATTTATATAAAAACTAATCACTAAATAATTGATGTTGATTTGAATTTCAGGAATATGATGTAATGTCGTTTTGAATAATCGATGTTGGTTTTTATTAAATGATGTATTGCAGATTACAGAATGACAACACGATAAAAGACTAGACACTGTAAATATTAGCATATCTACTCGTCTCCTACTGATAGACACATTTTAGTGTCTAAATTGCACCTTAATTTCTAGTGAGTTAGTATTCGATTTTGTGTCTATTACGTGTTTTTATGCTTTTGTAGGTACATTAGAAGAATAAAGATTTGTGGAAAAATTGGCTCAATAAGTGATAAAGGCACCCAAGGACAAGTGTTATTTGGCACCCTAGAAGTGGATAAGGGGTACCCTCGAGTCAACTCGGTCAAATCGGGACAAATCGGGTTTGTCAAATCGGTCAACCCGAGTTGACCGAGTCAACTCAGCACAGGATCGATCGGAAATCGTCTGTATCAACTGCACACTTTGAATTCACGTGAGAAACAAGTTTCTTTTGCTTCCAGATTGTTCCAAACATTGATAGTTATCTCACGCAAGTCATAAACATCAAAAGATCCCGTAAAATCAGCTCGGAAATCATGAATTTGGCCGGAATTATGTTTCGATTCGGATTGAGAATTGTGGGTTGTTTTAGAGAGTTCTATTAGGTTTAGAACTCTCTCTAGGGTTTCTACTACCTATATAAACCAAGAGAAGCCAAGAAAATCAAGGACAAAAAGCCTAGAGAAGAAAACAGAGAATTCCGGCAAGTATTCCGTCACCGCCGACTAGCTGCTGCTGCACCGGCCGGCTGTTCTTCACCCATCACTGCCGGAGAAGAAGACTCAGCAACACTTACAATTGTTGCTGATTTGAAATTTCCTGTTGTCTATTGCTTCAAACGTTGTGTTGCTTAAAACTCTCCTGTAACAGCTGAACCATCTCCTGTAACGCATATAAGCGTATCACATCAGCTGTTACAGCGTTATTCACCTTTGTAATTGATATTTTGAGCAATGAAATCAACTTTTGAGCAAGTTTTCTTCACCATGGGCTAAGTCTAATTACTGGGATGATGGATAAGGTAATTTTCTCAATTTTATGTGATTTAATTATTTTCTAATAATTATTTATAATTCTTTTATTATTAGAATTGCATAGTTTTGAATAGTAAAAACGGTTTTCATTCAGTAGTGGTGTTTTTTGTTTGATGGGTCATGCTGGGTTGACAACCTCTGATGTCCCATGCTTATGATTTACCTCTACTTGTTTGCATAAAACCAATTTTGGCAATTATTTATGCTTCAATTAATTTAAAAAGAATTATCTGATTAATCACATAGGTTGTTAGATTTACCTGATTCCTGATTCCTGGTTTTCTCCATATTTTATAAAAATCATCTCTAGTTTATTTTCCTGATTTTTATTAGTTTAGATTTAGTCCATTATTTTCTAAAATCATTACCTTTACAAGTTCGAGTAACGAACTCTTTATTTACCACTTCTAAAATTACATCACCTACATGAGTTGAAAAGATCGATTGTTTAGATTTTTAAGATTGTCAAAGTAAATAATTGAAACGTTAGATTCCATTGAATAGACTGTTATTATAGACCCACCAGTCTCGAAAAAAAAGAAACTCGTCACTTCTTTCTATACCATGCTTTAGTCTTTGTACGCGGACCAAACACCTTTCATAATTAGGCGTCAGTGTTTCCAGGCATCCGTTGAATAGACTGTTATTATGGACCCACCAGTTTGGAAAATAAGAGAGTCGTCACTTCTTTCAACATCATGCTTTAATCTTTTATTGAAATTTTAAAATTATTTTCGTTCAAAAAAGGCCCTATATATACCCACTCGTTCCCATTTCAAAACCACACCTTCCACACTTCAAATATCTTAATTGAAAGATTATTTTTAACTCTCCGTTTTAGAATTATGGATTACCAATATTTTAGTATTAATGCTGATAATTTTACCATAGAGGAAGATTTACCTCTTTGTCAAACTTAGTATTATATTATCTAGCAAGGGGTCATGAACGTCGGATGAATGGTTCAATGAGCATAGAATGGTTAGAACATATCCATGCTAACTTCTGTAATGAAACTGGTAACCCCAATAATCGGAACAAAGCATGCCTTTTTTATCGATATATGCAAATAGAAAGGGCAGTACTAGAATTTTCTACTTTAACCGCTAAGGTGAATGAAAGGAGAATTAGGAATGAAACTGATGACGAAGTTGTTGCGAGATATCTGGAGGAATGGAGAAGATGGAAAGGTTCAGATTTCAGGTACCAACCTCATTTCGAGATCCTAAAGGTGATGGAAAAATACAACCCTTTTGTGTTGATTGTTCTTCAACAACGTCAAGATCGTCATCCAGGGCGTCGTACTACTCGTTGAAGGTTTGATTATAAGTTTTGTGAGTATATCTCTTTGTAATCCCTCACGAGACCAAACTCGTCCATTGGTGCCGGCTAATGGTTTAAAGGCTTGTTGCACGTGCTAAGTGCAACCGCGACTCCTGCGAAATGAGATGATGTAATGTTGTTCTGAATAAGTGATATTGGTTATTTATGATACTTTCGTTAATTGATGCACTGCGGATATTAGCTTATCTACTCGTCTCCTACATGATTTGACAAGACTAAAACTGCAAAGACATTTGCCCACACCTTATAATGATTTATTGTGAATGACCACAGGATAAAAGACTATACACTGCAAATAACAGCATTGCATGACTCCTACTGTGAATGACCACATGCTAAATGCTTTACTGGAAACTATTTCGATGTTCTATCTCTATAAATACAACACTTCTCACTAAATATAACACACAACAAATTCTCGAATTCTCATACCCATCTACTCCTTTGCTTTCCAACGTTCCTATTTTATAATCTTCACTATTCACAGTACTAATGACTACTTATACTGAAGAAGAAGATCAAAACCTTCTTTGGTTTTACTATTATGCTACACAGGTTCCCGTATTACCTCTAAATTCCCCGACATTATTCTGGGCCGAGGTCCTCCAAATGTTTAATAAGACCGATAAGAACCGACACAATCGCAGCTCCAACCAAATCAGAGATTGATTCCACATTTTAAAAAAAAGTGTGAAAAGGTTTGTGGTAATACAAACACCACTGTATCGAAGAAGGGCGTCATGGATGACAAAACAAATGATTGTAAGTGTTTACCTTTTAATTTGATTTTATTTAAAAGAGTATTTTCCAATAAAAAACTTATTGAATATATGTTTTGTTGTTTATTGAAGGACGAAGCTTCCCATACGACATATCTTGCAAAATACGGAACTGCATTCCGTTTTCGTCATTGCTACTCAACGATGGTACTTTCCTACTATGAACCCGGAACGGTTAGCAGAAGAAGCAACTCCTCCTTATTCCGATAACGAGGAATAACTGGTTTGATTATAGGTTTTGTGGATATATCTCTTTGTAAACTCTCACGGGACATAACTCGTCCATTAAGGCCACCTAATGGTTTAAAGGCTTGTTGCACGTGCTAAGTGCAACCGCGACTCCTGCGAAAATGAGATATCTTAACATCCAGTGGTGTATTGTTGTTCTGAATAAGTGATATTGATTATTTATGATACTTTCGTTAATTACAAAATAGATTACGCCGGTGCAAGTACAAATGACAAAAGTATATTACAATACTTAATTAAAACCCTAATTCACTTTCGTAAGAAACACGATTACACTTAGCATGTGTAATAAGCCTTGAAACCACCAAGCGACCCTCGTGGATGAGTTGTGTCTCATGAGGGTTTACAAAGAGATATACCCACAAAACATGTTATTATCCAGTGTTCTATGACGAGAATTGCCAAAAATCTATTTTGTAGTAGTGCCATACTAGATTCCAGAAGGATTCATCTGGTAAAATCTCCTTGCCTAGCGGCTGGACGAGATTGTTGGGTGATCCAAGTTTTGCAGATAACTAAATTTTCTGCCGGATCAAAGCTAGCCATATAAATTTCCAAAATGTTAATCGTCTCCAAAATCTGACCATAATTGTTCGATCAAGTCATTTCACAAACGAATATGCATATCTTTGTTGTGTATTGCACATCGGCGTTGCTCAACTCTCATTCTCAAAAGTTCAGCACTATGTTGTCTCGATATATTTATAGGTACATGGTTGCGGCGTTGATCATATTCATGTGGCTAATCACCGGGTAGACGCCTATCCTCCACTATCATATTATCTAAAATAATAACAATTTTCATGATATATGCAAGCACATCTGGATTCCACATTCTTGCAGGTTGCTTGACGATGGAAAATTGATTTTGCAGTACACCAAATCTTCCGCTCTACATTTTTTCGGCGACCTTCTTGCATCGCTGATTTTTTTTGTTTTTTCTTGGAATCTGGATGTTTAATAGACATCACAATAGTAGCAATCTCCGGGTATATGCCATCACCAAGATAATATCTCATACATATGAATATTCGTTTACCACAAAGTTCACTGGTGGTGCTTTCCCGTTGATGAGCTTTTTAAAAATATAAGAACGGTTCATCACATTAATATCATTTTTTGAGTCGGGTATACCAAAAAATGCATGCAAAAACTAGAGATTATATGACACTACTGCCTCCAACACAATACTTTCATTCCCTTTATATGCAGTGTAAGCCCCTGATTCCGTCGGTAGACATTTATCTCATTTCCAATGCATGCAATCTACACTACCCAACATCCCTGGAAATCCCCTAGCTTTGTTTTCCTTAAGAAAATCCAAAATCACCCTCAGTTGGTGTGCGTAAATATTCTTTCACATACAAATGCACAATCGTCTTACAGGACCTACGAGTTGCTTCCAAAACATTGGTTTCTCCAATGCGTAAGTACTAATCTATTGCATCAGCCGCACATCCATAAGCTAACATTCGTATTGATGTTGTAACTTTCTGATGAGGGGTTAATCCAGGAACGCCACAAGCATCTTTTTTGAACAAAATAATTATTTATAGCCATGACATCTCCTAATATACGGTTGAGCAACTCTCGCCACATTCTAAATCTTCTCCGAAATACATTAGGTGGAAACCTAGGGTTCCTGCAAAAGTAATCTTTCCAGAGAAGTATATGTTCGGCCTCACGTTCTCTTGGTATTTGGATACGAGTATGAGGCCAGTTCATACTTGAAATAGGCAATCCCAAAGTGACTGTTTGTTTCTTTTGGCTCAATGCACATAAATCTTCATCTGATGAGTACACACTATTATCATCATCAGAAGAAGAAGAAGGAGAAGAAGAAGGATGAGGAGGAAGAGGAAGAGAAGAACAATAAGCATAATAGTAAGTGTTGTTCTCATAGTATGCAATTGGTTGTTGATGTTTGCAGTTTTATTTTGTATAATTTGATAATCAAGTGTTCAATTTATAGGCATATCAGAGAGCATTAAAGATAAGTCTTTGAGTCTTACATGATTCCACACTCTTGGTATTTTAAAAATTAACTGAGTAAAGGCAAGTTAAAAGAATAGACGCATCAAACATAAAAGGTGTTTGTTGAGATGACAATACCAAACAGATAAAAGATAAAGCAAAGATTAGAAATGTCTTTTGAGATGATAATACAAAGAAGATAAAAGATAAAGCAAAGATTAAAAATGTCATTTGAGATGACAATACAAAGCAGATAAAAAAAAGTTAAGATAAGAAAAGTCTTTTGAAATGACAATACCAAGCAGATAAAAGAAACATCAAAGATAATAAATGTTTTTTCAAATGAGAATACCATCCAAATGAAAGACTAGCCATCCGTATCTTGATTCCCTAACGTCGTCGCGGTGGCATAAAAGGAGGGCAAAGATGTTTTCGATGTGTAATTAACTGATGACATTGTTGATGATGATCCCTGAGGCATTGTACTCCACATTTATTGTGGCATAGTTTGAGAAAAAGTACCAAATCCAAGGGGTGGTTGTTGCATACAAAAATGGGCCAGCTGTAACTCCAAATTTTTGTTGTGATTTTGTAGTCCCCGTATTTCTTCATCTTTTGCCATGATAAAGTATATCCTCTCTTCCGTTTCATTCAATGTAAACTTACAAAACTCTTGCGTAAAATCGACATATTGTTGAACCAGGCCATAAGCTTGGAGCTGTTATGCAAAAAAATAAATCATATTATTACGTATTTTTGTGTACTTAAAAAATAAGGTTTGCGGTATACTTACGTATTATAATTGTTGTTGAGGAAGAATGGATACATGTTCATCAAGTTCTTCAATATTGTGTTTAATTCGGTCACCAGCATACCTGTATGTTTCGACCTCCCCATCGACTTTGGTCGCATATTTCAGCAAGTTAGTTACATGTCGCCAATACTCAATATACAAATAATATGTAACAACATGCACTAATTCTGTTGCATCTTCCCAACCGCCTTCTCTCAACTGATTTTCTTCATCATTGTTGAGGTTGGCAATACAAGTAGGTGGGTTTCTGGGAACGCCAAAACTATAATGGTTTTGCCTCCAACACCGTTCTCCGAGGTACACGTTATGTTGTACAAAGAAAATAACTATTAGAAAATAAAGAAAATAACTATCCAAAAATCCAAGAAAATAAAGAACAATGCTATCAAAATAAATTATCAACTCACAGTGCCAAGCCAAGAAAATATAACCCTTTTGTCTGAGAGTTTCGATGTTGTGCGTCCAACATCAGTGTCAAGGACAAATCTGGCGGATTCCCATGGTCGGTAGGTCACATTGTCTACAGTCAGCTGACTAAGAAAAGTCCTAGAGAAAACAATATCAATACTCTTCTTCCTTGTACCCTTCCACCGAGAACTTCTAGGCCACATTGCTTCACTATCGCTCGTTGGCTTCTTTGGTCGACATTTGCTCAGATATTCGTACCCCCAAAACTACTCCGTCATAACAACCAACCAAATAAATCAATTACCAACAAATAAACATTTAAAGGAAGTATGAATAGGAGAAAAAATTACCTCTAATATTTGAAGGGCCCGGCTAGTGACTTCTACCCCCTACCAGATGCGCCGAGTCCCGAATACAATTTCGAAAAAGCACCACCACCCCAGTCATACATCCCAACTGCATTAAGATCCTCAAAATCAGCTAACCATCCAGTATCAATATAGTTCTTGGCATTCGAAAAGAAAAATTATCCCAAAACATACATACAAAAGGCTTTGGCCACTCTTTCAGCAAGTTTGCTATCATCGTTAGCCGCAACCAACGTTTCTGGTTCAAAATATGTTCTCAAAAATGCAACTGTAATTGCATATAAAACCCACCGCGGGGGGATACGTTCCCTTTTACAAACTTCACTATCTTTTATTTCTGGAAAAATATGCTCACGGACATAATCTAATTGTTACTTGGCTGGGTCATACGGAATATCATTCCCAACACCAATACTCAATCATATCAACATGACCCAATCGAGTTGTATGAACCCCATCTCACCAAAGGAAAAGTGAAAAGTGTTTGTTGTATCCCCAAAACACTCAACAAGATAGTCAATCAATACATGTGAGGAATCTACTAAATCCATGGTAAATAAACAGTCTCATCCTGCCTTTTCAATAATGTACTTAACCCTAGGGTTGTGTTTTATAATAACTGCATAGGTATGAACGACCGATTTGAGGGACCCACGATGTAAATACTTGAATTTTGAATCGGTTGAATATGTAATATTTATCGAAGCGTGACTCTAAGCATCTTCCACGACATTGTAGTTCGCTAACCCGGGAACATAAAACACCATATCTGCAGCACTAGCCATAGCTTCAATAGTAGGGTCTACTTATGGATCCTCAACAATTTTAGATTTCTTGTTCCTCTCTTTTCGACCAACGAATCTCGTTGTAACATTGTTCAATATCTGTGCAAACGATACATACAAGTTTCAAAATTAAGAGTAATCCTCATAATGCACAAATAATCAACTCTACAATCATTCATAAATCCACAAAAATACAAATTTCATCATTAAAACAATAATCATCTAAACAAATAATCAACTCTACAAACATTCATATGGTCAAGATAAATACAAATTGCATTATTAAAATAGTAATCCTCTAATTAGATAATCAAATGTACAAACATTCATAAATCATCCAAAATACAAATTTCATCATTCAGAAAATAGTCCACCAATCAAATTATCAACTCTACAAAAATTCATCATAATTCCTTAATTCTATAATTCCATAAACATTCATTAGAAAGAAACATAAACATTCATATTTACATACACACTAGTTATGGTCTTCTATATCTACAACAAACATATCCATCTCTAGACACTTAAAATTAACCACAACCCAACTCAAATTAATCAAGAACTTAATCAATTAATTCTCATCATTTTTTTAAACCCAATTTACAACTTCCAAAACCCTAGTTAAGAATTAAATCCAATTTATAAATTACAATTTGCAAAACCTAATTTGAAATGATCAGAATCATATCTTTAATCTTTAAGTATATATCTAAATATTTAATTAGCAAAACACAACAACAAATCAAAATTAAAACCCACAAAAATCCATTGAAATTCATTAAAAGTAATTTGAGTTTCATACCTTGTCTTGAGATAAACCTAATCTTGATAAACTCAATGTTTCTTTGCTTCTAGGGTTTAAGTTGAGAAGATGTTGAGAAAAAGAGAAGATGGTTCAGTTGAGAAGATGTTGGTATTGTTGAGAAGAGAAGAGGAGAAAGCATAGAACCGTCCGCTTGTTCAAGATGATATACACGCCTGATGACACACGTACATGGTAATCTCCGCCTCTTCTGCCAGGCGCACATGTAAGGATACGCTTGGTATCAGGCGCACATGTAAGACGACGCCCACCCCACTCCACACACGAAGCAGTTGCACGTGTGATCCCTCATATCATGCATTTGAATTATCGTACGCCCCACCATGCGTATATCTACACACATGCCTGTCATTTAGGCGTACACTTATGGGTACGTCTGTCATCAAGCGTTCATGAAGGCCTAAGTCTCTTTGAGCGTTGATCAAGCGTCCTCCCAAACCAATCCTTTCAGTATGCATCCTCCCAACCAACAAACTCTTTACACATGCGCCCAAGGTCAAGCGTCAATTCTGTTTATGCTTGACCAAATTTTAGTCTTCCACCGCTGCGTCTCACATAGACTATAACCAAAAAAATTTGGTATTTGCTCTTTGGTCAGCTCGTGACTGTGGACGCTCTAAGGCGAGCAGGCAGTAGACAAAAGATAACCAAGAAAGTTTAATGATCTATTTATATAAACTCAGGCTAAGACAACCCCTAAAATGTTTGGATACAGATTAATTAAATTAAGTCGAAAAATTAGAATTAGGTTGGGAATAAAATTTTAAAATGACTTTCATAGAAGCAAAAATAAATAAATTAACTTTTTGTAAAGCAAATTGTTTTTGCTTGTAACTTCTGGATTTGACTTCTGCTTTTGGAGAAGCAAAAACACTTTTGCTTCAGTTATCTAAACCGTCTTCCCAAGTTTGGATATACCTTAAGAATCTATTTATCGATTTAATTAAGTCAAAAAGCCAAAAAAATATTCTGTGAATACAATTTTAAAATGACTTCTAAAAATACAATATTTACTTTTTGTGTGTAACTAATATTTTTCTTATAGTTTACGTAGAGAGCAAATGTAACAACTATTCGGTGTAAGTTGTGCAATAGTCGTAGCTATGAGTAAAGTACTGAAATGCGTTAAGGTGAATGAGTTACTCAGATAATGTCATTGAGCAATTATACCACCGTTATCTAAAGAAATGCAGTGTAAATAAAGCAAACATCTAAGTTAAACTTAACACATGAGGTTTTACGTGGTTCGGCTATGCCGTCCACGGGGTAATGAGTTTAATAGTCTATTAAGTATCTTAGATCTGAGTACAAAAAAGACTATGATCACAACGAAGTGATTTAACTGAATATCAGGGCTTTTCTTCTCTCTCTTGGCTCTATAAAAATGTTCGATCCCTTTTCTTGATACCAAGTCTAGTATTTATAGACATTCTCTTTGTCAGCTATCCTTACTTGCGCATCTTATTGATATGTCCCTTTCTTGTGTCCGTTGAGATCCGACTAAGGATCCTGGTCCACTGAGAAGTCTCCACCTGTCTCTGCGTCCTTGACTCAGCATTTAATACTGAGTGGAATCCAGCCACGCGCCTTATATCTCTGAAAGATGCTACGCTAGGTGACGTCAGAAGATAATTTGCAGATCTTCCACGTCTCCTTCTCGAGATGTGATAAAGTAACTAGGCGATGATCTGGTATATCTCCCTGATTCCATACTTCTCGTATGCAACATATCTTTAACATAGATCTTGGGCTCCAAATGGCGCCACGTGTCCATCAAAATATTTGTATTCACATTTTGCCCCTTTTCTTTCTCATACTACCAAGGGTAGAATAAGAAGAAAAAAGTACTCATGTCTGCCGCCATTTAGCATGTTTCCACGATCAACTTTAACTTTCATACGTGCAATCAATTTTACCTAGGATCTAGGATTAACTAGACCTTGGATGTCCCCCTCTATAAAAAGAAGACTTTGGAAAGAGAAGTAACCTTTGTTTTCATTCTTTCCCTTGCCTTCTTCTTCCTTGAGACTCTTAGCTTCTTCGCTCCCTTTTTGCTGAAGTTGTTCATCTTCGGTTTTCATCAACTAATATCTCTGGTAATCAAAACTTTTTTTCCTCCCTTTACTAAGTAAGTCATCCACCTTGCCTTTTCTGATTTCTATTTTGGAGTGAAAAATTTAGGTTTTGTCTCACATTTTGATTGATTTCTCTTGCTTTAATCATGATTTATCGTTGATGATGCTTCACTGTTGATTTCTTCATGTGATTTTACTTTCGTGCTTCCCTGTTTTTCCTTTGTTTGAAATTTTATATTCATATTTTTTAGGATTGACAGTCCCTCATGGCTCTGTACTTGCCATTATTGATAATAATCACGAGATAAAATTCTCTTGAACTTCTCATCCTCATTCTTTCTGATTTTTGATTCTGGAGTGAGAAACTATTTTCTCTATTTGCGTACTTTGTCTGTCAAAAGTGGTCTGATTGATCTTTGAGTACCGCCATGTAGCACATGTGGTGCACCGATAGATTTTTATTTCTTTTATTAATTACTTTCTTTGTGCATGTCCAGTTATAATGAGGTCTCGACGACGTTCTTATCGTAAAGATGATGCCATACGCGCATCTCGGTCTAAGAGCAAGTCTAGCCAATATGTACTTGATAGATATAGACATAGGCCATATCCATATCAATCTCCTTCTCCTGAGATTGGTGCTAGTACTACGCCTTCCCCACATCCCAGTCTTGCGGAACCAGATGTTGTGATTTTGGATGAGGTCATGCCTCCTCCTTCTCTACTCCCCGTGGATAGAGTTCAGATGGGCATTTTTTGAGGCTACCGCGACTGGGATATTACAAATATCAAGTTTTCTTTTTATTTGAGGGGTTTGAAGTGGAGTTGTATCAGGGAGACACTTTGAAAGAGGAAATGATTCGTCAATTTCCTTTTGATGACATGAATCTTATTATTACTGTTGGTCAGCTAGAAGCTGGGTTAGTTCTTCCACTTTATAGTGAAAAGAATCCATTTTTTCTCGATGTTCTCGCAAATCGAACTAAGTGCGCAAGGGATAAAAAGACTCAAGTGCGCTATATTGCCGAGTATACGGGTAATTGGTGGCACATCTTAAATGAGTATTGGCGCCGCAGTATTGGTAGAACCAATGCCCGTCATTTTGTTCCTTAGTTTGATCCCAAGGAGTATACTCATTGGAATTTTAATGCTACATATGTTATTTCGTACAGAAGACTAATACCACAACTTAGAGCTGTAGTACTCATCGTATGCCTTTGGGCGCAGTGGAGAAGAATAAAGGTGGCGTTCGTCTCTTGACTGATATTGGCAAGAGTAAGATTCATGTGGTCTATGATCGCACTACCAGAAAGTATTTTCCTGTTCATGATGAAGATAGGTTACGCATTGATCATGACTTTCGCTGGTATCAAACTGTTTTTGAAGATTGAAGGTCCTTGGTTTAGAGGCTGGTCTGCTATCAACGTGCCCCGCACCTCTCTGCCTGCAAAGTATGATGGTTATGTGCCATGATGTTTTAACATTATTAGATGCTTGGATATAAATACATCATTCTCTCTTTTCTTTCATTTCTTGTTGAGTAGACTTTTACATGCATTACTCATTGTTTCTGCTTATCTTTGCACAGAATGAATGTCCTGCAGAATCTTCTGATAGCCGTGCTATTATGCCGCAGTTTTCTAGGCGTACGCGAGGTTCTGTTGCTACGTTTGATGAAGTAATTGGTTATTCTTTCCTTTTTTTTTTATTCTTTAGCACGGCTTCTAGTTGCTCCCAACACACACTGATTCAAGCTTTAGTTACTGCAGAATCCAAAAATACAAGGTGCCTTCAAAATCTACCAACTCCTCTGTTCCTAGAGTTGATAAGGAGGTGGATGACACCACTTTTAGCTCACAGGGTCTAGTCCCTGAGATTGTTGAAAGCAATCAGAAAGGTAAAAATGTTCTTGTTGATGGTAAAGAATCTGATGATGTTTCAGATGATGATAATGTTGGTGATGGTATGTTTGACCAAGAGATTATTCTTGAAGAAAGTAATATTGAGAAGACTTTTGTTGTCGTTGGGAGTTATTGTTGATCAAGTCACGGTTACTGTTGGGGTAAGTATTAGCGTTGTTGTTGGCGCATGAAGAATTAGTGAGGGTTTCTTTAATCCTTCAGAAGTTGCAGAATCATTTCCTTCGAATGAGGATTTGGTTGCCTCCTCCTTTGCTACTTTACAGTTAACCCCAGAGGTTAAGGGTGTTTCGGGTGATCAAGGTGGTGCATCGGTTGAGTCCGGTAATCTTTCCGAGCTCAAGCTTAAGTTAAGTTTTGGATCAGTTTCTTTTTATAAAGTGTCTGCTGCTGCTAAGGAACCGAGTTTCACTGATTCAAAAGGAACTCAACTGCCTCATATTTCTCCTCCTAAGCTGCAAGTGAACTGGAACAACTTTTTTCCCGTGAACAGTACATGAGATGAAGCTTGGCTGAATGCCCCCGCATCCAAGGATGGGATGCATTTGGATTCAGTTGCAATGGTTTCTTTCGCTTAGGAAGTGGCGGAAACTAATGTGCTTACCAGATCTTTTCAAGTGAGTTTGTCCATTCCTCCCCAAGCTTCCGCTATCATGACTGATGCAATGAGTGTTTCAACCTTACGCAAATACTGGTACTCATGCTGAGATTGTTCCTTTCGTGGCCAAAAATCAAGCTGGTATGCCTATGTTTGTTGATAAGGGAAAATCTCCTGCTAGCCACATGGATTTCGATGTTCATGGTTCTAATGACTCCATTTTGGAGTGGGTTCTGAATGAGGCCAACTTACCTTTTCCTGGTTATCCATTCTAAGGACAAAATTCTGTTGTTGACGCTGCTTACTATCAGCAGCGTACAAATTTTGCAAGGACCCAAGAGTTATACTTTAATCAACCCCGTTATGCAGGTTCTAATTTTATGCACATGTACTTGATGCAGAGGTGAAAGTTATGGAATCGTTTATTGATGGTCATGCCAATTTTTTGCCCCAGTTGACACATTTCCTGGTATGTATATTTCTTTCTTACTCTGCTCCGTTTCTCACTTCTTCTTAACCTTGCTGATTGGCTTTACTCACCCTTTTCAGATGCCGCAGCAACAATAACACTGCTATCGTTTTTTTAAATTGTATTGTTTGAAAGCTGCCAAGTATGCTACTTTTCTTGAACAAGACCAGATTGATCGTGACTTAGTGAATATTCAGTTGGATGGGCTGAAGAAGAAATTTGAGGGTCGGGGTGTGGATGGTGATCTTGAGGATGCTCTGCGTCAACTGAACGAGAGTAAGAAAGTTTTGGTTGATGCTCAAGCGACTCGTGATGCTGCTTTAAGTGAGCGCGACCAAGTAGAGCAAGCGCCTAGCTGCGGCTCCTGCGCGTAAGGAAGCTGATTCTGCTTACACAAATGAACTCGCTAAAGTTTCAGTTACCCCTTTTCTCATAGTATCTCAACCAACTTTCCTTTTATTCTGAGTCCCTTTTTAATCCTAGGAACCATTGATTATGAGGAGATGTTAAACCTTCGTAAAGATAACTTTCGCCTTAAGAGAGATCTCTGGCAATCTCAAAAAGATAGCAAAACCTTGCCCCTTGAGCTAATCCAAGCCATAACCAAGGCGGATCTGTTAGCCTTGCAAGTTCGTGAACTTGCGGATAAGAAGAATGATTTTCGTAACAAGTGGATACACTTATGCCAAGATTACACGTCCATTGTTAACTGGAAAAATGATACTATTGCCAACTAAAATAGCGTCGTTACTGACTATGGAAGTGTTTAGCTTGTGCTACTTCCTAGTATGTGCTTCGTTTGGATTTGAATAAATCGAAGGCTGCGCTCAGAAAGGTTACTGAAGAGAAGGCGCTGCTACGATTGGATATCATCAACCTTAGGAATGAGCTTTCCCATACTCGTATGGGCTTGGATGATGCTATAGGTGAGATTGCCTCTAAGAAATCCGCTTATGCTACTCTTAGCCGTAAAATGGAGGTTCTTGAAGAGAACTTCCGCTGCTTATCTTCCGAAAACACTTCACTTCGCATAGATAAAAGTGAACTTGAGCTCGAGTATAATCCTTTGTCTGAGGATTATATTCGCGTTGATGCTGAGTGAGAGGACTTGTCTCATGTCTTAGTGAAATCTATTTCTCATGTAGGAGGTAACTATTTTTGCTTACTATTTCTTCTCCTCATTACCTTTTTATTGCTTAATCCTTAATGTTCATTTATGCAGAGCTTGAAGATCGCAACCAGGGTTTGAATAAGAGGATTAAAAATTTGGATGGTGAGGCCATTGGTCTCAAGGAAGAGGCTAAGAAGAAAAGTGATCATTTTGTGCGTAATCTTCATTTGGCGGAGACTCATGATTCCCATGCTAAGGAATTTGAGTATCATAACCAACTGCTGAGCAAGGAACTTGAGGAGATGTGCAAGTCCATGGCTACAACTTTATCTACCTGTGAGGCGGATTTGAAGAGTATTTACAAAGCTTCTATGGTAGAGCAAGTTACAGATTTCTTTCGCGATGTTGAGAGTCGAATCCTCAATCTCAAGCTTCATGTTGTTACCGTTGAAGACTAGTCTGGATTTGTTGCTACTTTTGCATCTCAAGTGAATGAGCTTTTGAATGAGAACTTTTACTGTGCATAAATTTTCTAAGTTATACTTTTGTTTTATGAACAATTGGTATTCTCTTGGGGTTACTTCATGTTTTCTTTCATTTCTTGCATGGTTTGCAAGAGTTTTAGTTTCTCTTTTCTTTTATCGTTAGTGTGATTGTAAGAATTTTGTCTTACTTTGTTTTTTGTTTTTTTTTTTTTTTTTTATTTTGTAACCATGAACGGATGGAATGAAATTTAGTTTTATGTTTAAAATAGTGTCCATGTTCGAGTTGTTCTTATATTTAAGATGTGTGAGCCTGGTTGGACTCAACCACTGTCATATGGCCTTTCCTTATTCTTTCAAAGAATAAGCGACCTGTACTCAACATAGCTTTTTTTCCCTTGATCAGAGGGGTTCAGGTAAGGAGTTTTCAATCCCAAACATGGAAGCATTACTTTACGGCAGTACATGCCTCCTAGTGGGCAGCAATTAAGTTGTTTACTTCGATATGAGCGCTCTACCCTGCGTTTCCACGGGATTCTACCTAGGTCAACGTAAGATTATTACTTTACTTTTGTGGTACTAAGTGCGATACCTGCTTGCATGCGTATCTCATATCTATTTTTTTGTACACAATTCTGAGCTTTTTAATTTTTGTAAAAGTAATTTTTCATTGATAACGTCTCTTATAGGGATAGAAACAAGTGCACATCCGGCCTTTCTTCTCCTAAAATTAGCATTTTTTTTATCCTTTTCATGGATGATATTTCTTAAGGAATTGTGCATTCCAAGAGCGTTGCAAAATTTCTCCCTTCATATTTTTTAGGTAATATAAACCTTTTCCAGCAATGTTCTGAATAGTATAGGGACCGTCCAAGTTGGGCCGAGGTTTCTCCAAGCTTTCACCCTTTGATACTTTGGAATTGTGCGAAGCATATATTCTCCTACTGTAAAATTACGCTAGTGGACTCTTTTGATGTATTCTTTCGCTAGTCTGCGCTGGTAATTTACCATCCTTTGTAGCGCAACTTCCCTGCGCTCCTCGAGGTCATCGAGCTTGGCTAGGATCAAGTCCGAGGTTAGGTTTTCTTCCTACGCCTCTTTCTTTGTTGTTGGGATGATGATTTTCGTTGGGATGACCGGTCCTGTAGCCTCTCTTTTTGTGGTGGGGTACGCCCACAGCACATTGTGCAACTGCTCACATCATTTACCCTTGTGCTCATCCAAAGTCTTTTTCAAGTCGAGTGTAATTGTTTTATTTTTTTCCTCGGCTTGTCCATTGCTCTGGGGGTAAATGGGCGTTGACTTGTTCTTTTGTATGTTGAAGGCATTGAACAGAAGATCAATGTTTTTCCCTTGAAGTTGTTTGACATTGTCTGAGACTATGGCTGCAGGTATGCTAAATCTATATATGATATTTTCAAATAAAAATTTGAAAACATCTTTATCTCTGATGCTAATCAGAGCAGCTGCCTCCATCCACTTGGTGAAGTAATTCGTTGCGACAATAAGGAATTTTCTTTTCTGTGTTCCTTCGACCAATGGTCCTACTATGTCCATGCCCCATTTTACAAAGGGCCACGGACTTAATTCTGAGTTTAAAGCCGTTGCCGGCGCTTTAATATTTTTTGCAAACTCTGGCATTCCTCGCATCTTCTAGCCACATATAACACATCTTGATTCATAAATGGAAAATAATAACCTTGCATTTTTGCTTTATGCACTAGTGAGCGCATCCCACTATGATTTCCTGTATATCCATAGTGAATATCTATTAAGATTTTCAGGCCTTCTGTTCTTAACAAGCAGCGTAGCAATGGTCCCAAAAAGGAAATTCGGTATAAGCTTCCCTTCCTGAGCTGGTAATTAACAGATCTAACTTGAATCTTTCTCGCTTGTTTGATATCGGAAGGAAGGGTTCCATTTGTGAGATACTGGTGAATTGGACTTCTCCAATCCTCTTCGGCTTCATTTCCAACTTCTTCTTTTACGAGTTATGTTCTCAATATTTCCATTTGCTTTGTTGATGGTTCGTAAACGTGTCATATGGGAATTGCCCGTGTATTCTCGTCTTTTATCATCGACGCAAGGTAGGCTAGCGCATCTGCATGCCTGGTTTCTTTACGGTTAAGATGTCTGAACTTGATGTTACATATCTGGGCTGAGTAATGTTGTACCATTTTTAGGTACGCCATTAGAGTTTCATCTATGACCTGGTACTTCTGATCTATCTGGCGCACCACCAGTTATGAATCACTGCTTAACCGCACATCTGTTAGGACAAGTTCAATGCTCAAGCGCAAGGCTTGTATTACTGCCTCATAGTCAGCGACGTTATTTGTTGTATCAAATTTTAGCATGTACACATGGACTATACGTTCTTCTATTGGAGTAATAAAAACTATTCCAATTCCGGATCTTTCGTTGTTAGAAGAACCATCCACAAATATTTCCCACCTTTGAGAGTTTATATTATCCACAATGTTCTCCGGTTTATGTTCTTCCTCCTCTAGCCCTGGTATGTCCGCTACGCTAGAGTCATCCAAAAAAGGAAAGACTACGAGAAATTCCGCTAAGACTTGTGACTTTTCAGCTGTTCTTGGCTCAAAGCTGATTTGGAACTGCTTGATCTGTGTATTCCACTTAGCCACTCTTCCTACCCTTTCAGCACTCTCAAGGACCTACCCAATTGGAGCCTTTGAGAGTACTACTACAGGATGTGCTAGGAAATAGGTACGGAACTTTTTCGTGGCCCAAACAAGTGCTAAGATTAGCTGCTTCATTTTGGTGTAATTTCGTTCAGATGAACTAAGCGTTTTGCTGACGTAATAAACTGGTTTTTCTACATTGTTGTTTGTCCTCACCAAGACAACACTTGTAGCATTGTCGGTTGCATATAAGTAGAGGGTTAGAACCTCTTCATGTTTCGGCTTTTGCAGGATTATAATTGATGCAAAATATTCCTTTATCTTTTTGAATACGTGTTCGCACTCCTCAGTCCAAGTGAATCTACTTCCCTTTTTGAGCGTGTCAAAAAATATTTTGCATCTATCTGATGACCTTGAGGATAATCTTCTCAGCAGCCAACCTTCCATTCAGCTGCTGCACCCCTTTGATATTTTTTGGTGAGGGAATTTCCGTGATGGCTTTTATCTTTGCTGAATCTACCTTTATCCCTCTCTTAGTTACCAAATATCCTAAGAATTTACCTGACATTACTCCAAACGTGCATTTTTCTAGGTTGACCTTCATTTGATACTTGCGCATTGCATCAAAAATTTCTCGTAGATATGATAGATGATTGTTAACGTCTTTGGTTTTGACTAGCATGTCATCTACGTAAACTTCCAAGGAATATCTGATCCAAGGCTTGAAGATGTTGTTGACTAATCTTTGGTATGCTTCCCCACATTCTTTAGTCCGAAGGGCATTCTAGTGTAGCAGTAGAGGCCACATGGAGAAAAGAATACAGTGTGCTCTTGATCTTCTTCTGCCAGCGCAATCTGGTTGTATCCTGAGCATTCATCCATAAATGACAGATCTCCGTACCCTAAAGTGGCATCTATCAGTTGGTCGATGTTTGGTAGCGGATGACTGTCCTTTGGACATGCTTTATTGAAATTGCTAAAATAAATACAAATGCGAACTCCCTCATTCTTTTTGAGTACGATAACCATGTTGGAAAACCAAGTTAGGTAGTGCGCTTCTCTGATGAAGCCTGCGTCCACCAACTTCTGCAACTCCTTTTCGAATGCATCGTGATATATTGGTGCTATATTTTTGATGTGCTGCTTGAAGGATTTCGCATCCGGGTTGATCTTCAAGTGATGGCATATGATCTTTGGATCAATGCCTAGCATGTACTTTATCTTCCATGCGAACATATCTATATATTCTTTTAGCAGCGCAAGGAATACCTCCTTTATATATTGCCCCATTAAGGTCCCTACCTTGATCAGCTTTGGCTCCTCTTCCGTTCCGATGTTGATTTCTTTGGTTGATTCTACCGCAGAGAAGGTAGCCTTTGGAGCGCCGATGGGAGTGGTTTTCTTGAATTGCTATTTGGTCTGTTCAACATTCTTTTGCTCGTGCACGCTCAGTTTTGGCATTTTCTTCGTTGAGCCTTATCATCGCAGCGTTGCAGCGCCTAGCTTCAAGCTGACCTTCTTTGATTTCCATCTCGCCATTGGGTCCTGGAAATCAAGGTATTGGTGGTATGTTGATGTTGTACCTTGCAGCTTATGAACCCTATGATTACATTGTAAGGGGAGAGTGCATCCACAACCGAGAATATTGTGTTGATTTTTAGCAGCCCTGCATTGACTTGAAGGATAATCTCCCCTTTTGGGTTAGAGGTAGAGCCATTAAACCCATACAAAGTATATGGGGATAGAAACATTTGTTCGTCGAGCATTTCCATTTTCTTAAATGGTTCATAAAAAAGGATGTTGAGAGAGCTTCTGTTGTCAATCAATATCTTTGTAACATTTCATCCATGGATGGGTAATGTTAACACCAATGGGTCGTTGTGAACCTTGATCTCTTGATTCCTGTCCTTCGCCGAGAAGGTGAGTGGTGTATTAATCCAAGGTTCCCAATTAGTGAGCAGCTCTCCCTCCGCTACTTTAAAGATCTCATGTTGTTTTATTCTTTTACGGGTGCGCTCTAGGATGGTTTCAGTCACAGTATCCGCTACTGAGGACTCTGATCATGTGGTCATGTGAATGTATTTCGTATTCTCTGGGAGTTGAATGCGGTTAATATTACCTGTTGGCGCGGGGATTTTTGTTAAGTCCACGAATTCCTACAGATACCCTGCGTTGATGAGGTATTGAATCGTGTGTCTGAGATGTTTGCAATCTTCCGTGGAATGCCCCCTATATGCGTGATACTCACAATAATCCTTGTGATCTTTTGTTGTGTCATACTGCTTTCCTTTGGTGTTATGATACGTAAAATTTGACAAATGCCCCACTGCTCTCAAGATCTGGGTAGCGCTAGTATTTAACTTAGTAAATACTCGATCCCTGAAAGATTCCCTCTTTGCGCTACGATCATGTCCTTTGCCACTCCTGAACTTCATGCGTTTATCTTGGTGGTTGGAACCTCGGAAGGGCTCCGTTGCTCTTTTTGTACTTGAGCCTTCTATTGGCTCAACAGATAGCGTCCTTTGTGGCTGCATTAAACCCTTTTGGAAGGAGCGTGGGTCCTCTTTTTGGACCTCCTGGAGTGATATATTCTTTTCCAGGATGGTGCGCGAGTCTCCCAGCGTAGCTGGTAGATTTATATGTAGTTCAATGAAGATGGGTGATGTTCTCACCAACCCGTATTTGTAGCAATTAATTGCCACCTCGGGACTACATTTTTCGATAGCGTGTCAGATTTTCTGTCACCTATCTGTGTATTCTCTTACGGTCTCTTTTGGGCCTATGGCCAAAGAAAACATTCTATCGAGTCCTGCCCGCGCAGCTCGATTGTACATGTATGTTTCCATGAACAACTTTGATAGCTGTTCGAATGAATCAATGGTGTTTGGTAGTAAGTTATAAAACCAGGTGAGTGCGCTATCCTTCAAGATGGAAGGGAAGAACCTACACATGACTGCGTCGTCATGCTCCCAATGCGCAAGTACTCTAGAATATTACTTTATGTGTGTTGCTGCTTCCGTAGTCCCATCAAAGCAGTTGAATGTTGGGAGAGGGCACTTAGCCAGGATAGGTGCGTTAATAAAGTGATGTTATAATGGAGTAGTACGCGCTTTGTGAAAGACTTCCTCCAATCTTCCTCTGTTCTGCTTTGCTTTTAAAGTCGCGAGTTCTTCTCCTATTTTGAGCACTTGCTCAAGTATGTTATTGAGTTGCTGAGAGGATCTTTGAGCTCGAGCTCCTGCGTTAGATGTAGTTATGTCTCTTGAGGGATTGTAGGTAGAATCTGTTATGGACACGCTCTGCACCCGTTGATATGGGTTTGCATGGTGGACCACCATCCTCTTATCTGGGATCTGAGCCACTCTTTCGAATAGAGTGCGCTGCCTGGGTACCTCGGCGCAAGGTCTTACATTCCTGTTACCTGCGTGCGATGTCTCCACCCTCTTGTGTATCCACAGAGCGGATACGTCTTCTCCATCTTCTCCATTTGACAATAAATTCCTCAGCTCTTGGTTTTCTGTGGTCAGCGCAAGCATTCAATCTGCATGCTCTTTGTTTGCTCTAGATAACTCATCCAGCTGAGCTCTGAATAACACAGTCTCATATGACCTATCATGACCATTGGTTTGGTTATTGATAGGTACACCATTTTCTGTATGTGGCATAGTCACCACGGGGACGGTAATCAGCTGATGACCTAGATCTCCTATTCGTGTCTCAACCCTGCTTGTTGAAGGAAAATTTGGATTAGGCTTTGCTGGGTGAGTGATTCCTGGTGGTTGCGTAGGTTGATTCTGCCCCATTCCCTCAGTTGGTGCGGTTGCTCCTTCCCCACGTATGAGATCGTTGTTTCTTCTGTCACCCGTATCAACTGTGAAATTTCCGTAACCGCATGAAGTGATTACTATCTCCTGGTTTGCTGTTGTCTGACTCCTCGTCTGTACTTGGATTTCTCTTTGGTTCGGCATCTGGCCTGATTTCACCATCTCAGTTTGAACCTGATTTTTTTTTTAAAAATAAAAGCTCACAAAACTTGTTAGCACGACTACTTAATTCTTTACAGGTTATTCCACGTAGAGGAGATAACTTGTGCTTAAATAAGGTGTTTTTTCGAGCACGAAAACGAAGATTCGAAATGTATACTCTTTTCTATTGGTAATTTTTCGATCTAGTATTCTGGATCTGTTGAGAGGAGTTTAAACTCAACAATCAAGACTGGAAAAGACACAACGGCTACTATAAAGTAGTGTTTAATCTTTTCTTTATCTTTAGATCTTGAAAAATAAAAGCTTTGCGGAAATAAAAGGCGATTAAAGAGCTTAATATGCTAAAAATAATAAAACGCAAGGACACAAGTCCCTGTTTCTAGCGCCAAACTGTAACTACTATTTTTCATATAGTTTTGTAGAGAACAGATGTAACAACTATCCAGTGTAAGTTGTGCAATAGCCGTAGCTATGAGTAAAGTACTGAAATGTGTTAAGGTGAATGAGTTACTCAGATAATGTCATTGAGCAATTATACCACCGTTATCTAAAGAAATGCAGTGTAAATAAAGCAAACAACTAAGTTAATACTTAACACGGGAGGTTTTACGTGGTTCGGCTATGCCGTCCACGGGGTAATGAGTTTAATAGTTTATTAAGTACCATAGATCTGAGTACAAGAAAGACTATGATTACAATGTGATTTAACTGAATATCATGCCTTTTCTTCTCTCTCTTGGCTCTATCTAAATGTTCGATCCCTTCTCTTGAGACCAAGTCTAGTATTTATAGACTTTCTCTTTGCCAACTATCCTTAGTTGCGCAGCTGATTGATGTGTTCCTTTCTTGTGTCCGTTGAGACCCCACTAAGGATCCTGGTCAGCTGAGAAGTTTCCACCTGTCTCTGCGTCCCTGACTCAACATTTAATGCTGAGTGGAATCCATCCACACGCCTGACATCTCTGAAAGATGCTATGCATAGGTGACGTCAGAAGATAATTTGCGGATCTTCCACGTCTCCTTCTCGAGATGTGATAAAGTGAATCAGACAATGATCCGGTATATCTCCATAATTCCATACTTCTCGTACGCAACATATATTTGACATAGATCTTGGGCTCCAAATGGCACCACGTATCCGTTAGAATATTTGTATTCACGTTGTGAAGCAAAAGTTAATTTTGCTTCTAACTTGACTTGTGCTCCTGGTATCTAAAGATTTTAAACGCCCAGAAATAGAATAGTAAAATCAAATTGATTCCATATGGAAAAATTAGTAAAACTCTAAAACTGATTCTTAATATTATTAAAGACACTTGAGGAGGGCAAACTCGTCCCAGAAAGAAATCTTTGCACCAAATATTGATCCGCAAATTCTAAATTTAAGTCTTCACAAGGATTGCGAAGAAATTGAGTTCAAATACTCTGTGCAGTATATATCACGGTTGGGTTCATCGATCGTGAGAAAGGGGATGTATTAAACCATAAAATTAGAGCAAGCAGAAGAAACTACAACATCAGTATTCGCATTATAATGATCTTACAACATGAAGAAATGATACAACAACCAAAAAGCAAGTAAACAACAACATACGTATATGAACTTGTTCAATGATTTATCTTCTAATACCGATATCTAATCTTTAACTACTTCCTTCATCTCCTTGTTGGCAATGGGGTTTGATGTCTGTACTGATATCTAGTAGCCCAAAACAAGTAACTGAAGAAATTGATCAAACTAAGTATAGCAAGTAACCAATAAAAGAGATTCACATAATTAACATTAATATTGTTTCCAGCCAACCAACCTCCACTTTTGGTACTCGCTTTAGTGGCTTGATTCACTATTTGTACCAAAACAGTGCTAAAGCAATACCCTAATGCCATTGAACTCCAAAGGAAACAGGTAGAGATGGATTTAATTCCTTTTGGTGCTTCAGAGTAGAAAAACTCCAACAACCCAACGTAAGTAAACATATCGGCAATCCCAAATATGAAATATTGAAACGATAACCAGAATACACTAATTGGTAATGGTTGGAGTACTGGGATAGCATTCAACATATTGTTACATCTAGCTACGTTTTTCCGCTTAACTTCTATTAATGCGGCAGTACCCATGGAAATTGAAGAGAGGACTAAACCAACACCGATTCTTTGTAAATGGGTTATTCCTGTTGGATGACCAGTGTATTTTCTTATTAATGGGACAGCGATTTGATCGTAAAGAGGGATTATTATGATCATGAATCCGATAGGAATGATTGGGAGTGATGCAGGTGGTATGTGAAAGTTATGGGAAATGGTTGTGTCCATTGTTATTCCTTGTTGAATTGAAAATGTTTGAAGTTGGGCTAAACAGGTACTCATTATAATGGTACAACAAAAGATTGGAATCATTCCTAAGATTATCTTTGCATTCTCTACTTGGGTAACCCTACAAAGTTTCCATGGGTTGGCTGATTTTAAATCTTCGAAATTTGGTGATGTTTGGATAGCTGCTTTGTCTAAGAATCTGAATAACACAAGACAAAAAGTTAATTAAAGCATGTAACTTACAGCTATTGATTTTTAAGTTACATAGAACTGTTAAGATCACCTTAAGTTATCTCTGTGAGGTAGAAATTCCATTTGCACATCGGCCTCCTTATATCTATCAATCTCATAGAGGTCGTCAGAGTCTTCGGGAAGTTTAAGTCTTCTGTTTTGAACGGAAGCTATATAAACCTGCAAACAGAATTCTTCTTATATACCTACATCTTATTCTTGTGAAAAATGTATATGCTTGATTACCTGGATGATTTCTGTGATAGCTGCAGTTCCACTGATGACATGATACCGGTATAGAGGTAACCCCGCGGTAAAGACAATCATAGCCAACAGTATTGCAACTGTGGAGATACCAAAACCCCAATTCCATCCTTTGTTATCTTGAATATAAACAATAAAATTGATACTAACACCACCACCAATACAAATAGCAAGTAAGAGCCAGTTAAAAAAACTTGACAGTTGTGTGGCCTCTTTAGGGTCATTCTCATTAAACTGATCCGCTCCATGTGTTGGTAATGAAGCTTTTAATCCGGCAGCACCGGCAGCAATTAAGTATATAGAAGTATACATAAGTGCAGAATTGCCCCCATCAACTTTAACACATAATTGCGAAGTAGCTGGATCGAGAATGTTGCATGGTGGAGGTCTAAGTTTGGATAAGTGAGCTTGTACTGTAAGTAATACAAATCCCTGCAGGATTGTAACTGATTAATAAGAAATCAAAACTGATTAGCAAATAGCAATGGACAAGATAAACGAGTCATTTGTATTGGCAGCGTCGGACTCAAAAATCCTGATGTGCCAAACAATTTTGATATGTTATTTTGTTCTTATGGCATCTGTACTTGAACAGGTAAGTAAGTCCAATTAAAGAAATACCTAGCAAATATTTGTGTTAGTTAATATAATCTGAGTTTTGGTGAGTTACTTTCAGTTATCAAGTGCTAATTACACAATCAAATACAGTATATAATATGCTAGTTCTAATTTACTTTGTATGGATTGGTCTGATTGCCCTCCTAGCTTTATTCTTAGAAATCTGGAGGAGGATAACTCGCTGGTAAGACTTTAGTTTCAGTTAATGGATTTTCTTTCATACAAAAAAAAGTGCTTATTTATGTGGTACGGCACTTACCACGATTTAAAGAATGATAGAAAAAATAACAGCTTTAAATCTGCCAATGTAAGTATCAGCAAGGAATGCAACCAGTACGGACAGGATGTAGCTTGTTCCAGCATAGTTGGTGACGACGTTAGCTAGAGCTAATACGTGATCAAGTTCACAGCTAGAGCTAATGTCGCCATATTCTCGAACATAAATGCCGCTGCACACACAAATGTACAAGTATATAGTGTATATGCTAATTATTTGGTATGTTGCAACATATATCCTCCATCAGTTATTAAAAATTCCTCAAGAAGTTATTAAAAAGAAAACAATACCAAGTATTAGCAAAGAAGTTCGTAGGCCTCCATGCTGATACTTCTCAGCAGCTCTTCCTTTCCAATCAACCTTCCCTTCAACAAGCTTAACTGCATCCTATACCATAAAATGAAAAAATTAGCTAGTGAGAATTATCGTTAATCAAGGTATAAATTAACGTAACAAAAAATAGCTATAAACAACAAAAAAAACCTTGAAAAAATTAAGAGAATAAATTTTAGTATACCATGTTTGCCAACCCTGTTAGGTTTTCAGAGCGGATATGCAAAGTTAATTGGGTGATCAGAGTGATGGAATTTGATGAGGGGGAGTAAGTGTGTATAAATAAGATTTTGTATAGTGTCTCTCAATATGTCTAGTCACGGTTAATGTTAGTTAATGTAGAACTTACTAATTAATCAACTGATGCCGTCTAATTACGGTAGGGAAAGATTCCTACGAAATATTCTATAGAACCAAGACAAGAACCTAGTGCCGGAAAACAGCAACATCTCTTTAAGCAATTAAACTAAATCAAAATTTTACACCCTATTAAGCCAATGCATCCTATTAATCAGAAATTTAACTTAATGCCAAAAGCAACCCGTTCATAAGTGATTAGAGTTTACATCATTAGATTTAGAACCTATAAATCGTTTATTTTACTATCAGTGTGCCCTTATAAACGATTCGTTCTTGACTACAGAGTATCTACGTCTTTGAACTCTATATCAGGCAATCCCGAAACCGTTAACCAACATGATTGTATTTGTTGGAGAAAATGATTTAATGAGTTATATATGGCCTTGGCTTGGATTTGTTCTTAGGACCTAAGGGTCTCTAAAGATGGTTCCTCATTTTTATATGAGTGAATGAAAAGGAACCATTAATCCCACATTGAGTATACTAATGATGGATGTCCACCGTATAACTAGATTCCTTAGTTATCTATAATCTCTAGAGATTGCAGTATATATGGGCTTAGATGGAGACATATTAGGAGTTAACTATGGTTACACACCGACCGAATCATTATGCAGGTCTATAAGATGTCATCTCGTAATGGAATTGAAACAAGAAGGAAACAACAAAACTAATTAAGCTTTTGATTTGGTCAGCCACATATATATAAAATCCAAATACGTGAGATAACTTCTCTTTCAAGCTAGATTGTTAAGTTTTCCCTTTTGGACTCTACTTTAACTTCACTTTCCATATTAGTTGGATGTAACTTCAGCTTCCATCATCTTGCAAATATGTCTTCGTCTAACACATTTGGAAGTTGGTACCATGATATACAAGATGCTCTAACGTACTACTGTTCGAAGATAAACACTGATCAGATTCATCAGAAGCTGTGCAACTTACGCATGCAAGACAAAATTTCATTTGAGAAACATCGAAATATTTATTCATCACAAATTTTGGATGCGATAGATATCTGTTTTTTCCAATAAAAAGAAAGAATAAATAATTTCTCAAACTCAAAATATGCAATCACTATAATAGCTAGGGAAGGAGATGCTTAAAAGTTAGGGGAGGAGCAAAATCACCGAGTTGGGAACTACCTTGCAGTACCGTGGTATCCCATCTTTTACTGGTGTTGTTCAAATGTTTGCCGGATCTCCTTGGGCTGACTGACCAAGAAGCTGTTCATACGTTAACTGGAACCCAAAGTTCCTCCAAACACTTCATCAGAAATAAACAAACCTTAAATGGTATTAATTTTTGCTGAAGTGCTTGGAGAAACTCCAGGGTGCATCTAACTTTTCTTGAATGGGCCTTACTAGTACTACTACTACTAATTGTATTGTGTAATACAAATCAAATCTAAGAATGACTATTCTCTTATATATACGAATGAACCAGTTTTCTGTGGTCCTCTTGTTCACTTGCTAAAGTTACACACGAAATTAAGTGTGTGTTGCTAGTGTAACCTAGCTAGTTTCGAAGATGAGCCATGTTTCAGTTTGGATAAGTCGAAGGTTCATTGAACTTGGTCTACATTTCGGCCTGGTGTCCGAAATAGCGTAAGGTTCATTGATCTTGGTTATTTTCAGATCATATGTATATGGATGATAAAGGAGATTCCTTACTTTTAACACTTTTATTCCCTATTTGACGTACGTTTTTGTTGATTCCCAATCTTGGCAAATCTTTGGGCACGTGGTAACGACGATGTTAGTGAGGTAATAGTAACCAAAATGTGTTTTAGGTGCTGGATGTAAAAACAATTTCCGAACATACTTTCCTTAATCAATTTCACGAGATAGGCACGTAGGGGTGAGTTGCACCGTCTGAAGATTTTTCTTCTCTAAATTTTGGCTTATATATATGCATGGACATGCATGATGCATTAATGTGGTACGTTGGCTCTGACTTGCGAAGAAGGAGAATTGGGTAGGATGAGAATATAATTATAAACGTATTTTCCATGTAAAAATGTTAAATGCGATCCCAATTCCGGGGATTCATTACACCAAGCCGAATTGGCAACGGGTACCGGTTAATAAACTATAACGGGCGTGCTACAGCTACTGGTTCAGACTGATTTAGCTGGATAACACGTCCAATCCTGAGCTTGATCTTAAAAAAAAAAGTCTCCAGAGAAAAGCAAGGCTGAGTCCGGACTGGGTTTTCTGAATAACATGTCTAAAACAGATAAGTTTTATTTGTTATACTTCCAACAATTGTTTATATTGTTTTTAAAATAAAGCACCTCTGAACCTGTTTTGTAGTTAATTAGTAAGAATAAGAAAAAAAAAGCTATTGTTGTATTTCTATTTAATATTTTTTGTTAAAGCAATAGATCCAAGAACCCGAGTCAATGTCTCTACCTTTGCCTCCTATTCTTTTTAGATGGTAAGATATATATGTGGGCATATAAGGGTTATTTTCGTTCAATTCCTTACGACCTTATTCCTTGTGACCTTATTCGAACAATTAGGTGGTCAGTGGCCCTTGTACCAGCGGGTTTCTTTTTTTGTTGTTTTTTTGTTTTTGTTTTTCGTAGAATTTGTTACAACCCTGGTAACAAGTTGAGCCCCCTGAACAAGTACAAACCTAACAACAATGTGTTGAAAGATCAAAATAAAATTAGTCATGAAATCTAATCGATGTCACTCTGCTAAACTTTCTTTGTTTGTTAAGTATCTTTAGATGCCCTCAGGGGTTAATTTTTAACCAACAATTTTGTCTGAATTCTTATAAATGACTTTCTTTTTTCCTTCTAATTTTTTTTTTAATTTGAGGCATGTAAAAAGACAAATTCAGTATTACTATGATTTTTGGAAAGATATTTCTATTTTGTTCTGTAAAATAAAAATAAGAGAACCGTCACATAAACCAGTATATAGTGTTAGAGCATTGCTTGGTTAAATCTACAAGTGTTGGTATGTCAAATCTGTTTGCAAATTTAGATGTCAAAATTTACGCTTGAATCGCTGGAAAAATTCAGGCTTCAGATTAGGTTAGACTTAGGTTGCATAGAGGTGTGATGAATTACTTTAAAAAAAATTACCCCTGAAGAATTAAAGACGAGGACTGAAAATTACACGAAGACATCATCCATCATTAAAGGTTAGTATTTGAAGATTTGATTTTCTTCCTATGATTATCACCTTCTTTATTTATACATCTATCTGTGAAAGAAACAAAGTATCAAAGAACGATCTTGACTTTAGTACGAAAGACTTCATTATTGAAATTAGAATGAATGAAGTATTCATAATTAATGTTCTACTACATTGTGTATAGTTTTCAAAATATTTCTTGCCAAACTACCGAAAACTCACGGCCGATCAACATATCAACGTTAGTGTTTCGAAGACTGTTTGATTTTTTATTTTTAACAGGCTTGTTAAAGCAGCTAAATATTATCTTAGCTAATTATACGGTAGTAGAGGATACTTGGTCTTTCTCTGATAGGTTACGATTGTTCAGACAAAGCCAGTGGAGAATAAAAAAGCTGACACAATCAGATGATCATTTAAAAATTGCACAAAGAAAAACCAGACCAATTTTGTCGAGTAAAGAGAAGTCGTTGAAGACATTAAAAGAAGGTTTGTGATCATGTCGTGTTGTCGAGTACAATGATCAATTGAGAAGGCTACTCATCAGGGGGGAGTAAAGCTGTAGAAGATTATGGATATTGGACATTGGACTTTTACGCTTTGTTGATCGAGGTATCGAACTCGTCAAAAATATATTTCTTACTTTTCTTACACTAACAAGTAGTACAAGGATAAAAAGGTTCATCCTTAAAAGAACGTTGAGCTAAAGTTGTCGATTAAATTTTTGAAAATAAAAGAAATGCAAAACTACGGGAAAAAAAAAGAATACGATACGAGGATGGGAATGATTAAGGACTCCTTCTTGGCCACGAAACGTGAGTCAAATCAACATAACTATGTTTTTCCAATATACCCATTACTAATAACCCTAGAATATTTAGTATGCTCAAATATTCCGCAATCTCTTCAAACCACTGGACACGGAAATGCTCGACTACCGAATTCTACTCATGCGAGCTATCTAGAAATACACTCTCTAAGTATAATCCAATCGAGTGTTTAAGTTTCGTGAGATAGGTTACTTCTAACGATAAATTCAGAAACTCGATCCGCCTACTAGTGTCAATGTGTACATATGAATATTTAACAAATCACATCATTAATGCTCACGTATTTCTACCTGTACTAAGAATTTCTTGATAATTACGGGTCAGAGTTCTTAATTAACAATTGAATTATCGATCAACCACTTAATTTGCAAATTAGACGATTTAAAAAATAATTCGTAAACACTTTTTGGCACAACAAAAAATAAGCAATACCGAGATAAATCGCAAAAAAACAAGATAATTCTCGCAAACTAAAAGCAAACCCAATACAGTAAACCCTAGAGATGTTCTGAACCGTGATGATTGTGCACTGCGACTGCAAGGCGTGAGGATTGGTGGTGGTTGCGAACCTGATCTGCTGATGCTGAATTTTTTCTGTTGTAGTATGAGTTGGTATTGTGGATGTATGGAGCTGTGGCTGTGTGTGGACGGACAATGGATGTGAGATGAGTGTGGTCTGGTGATACAGCAATGTTATGCAGATTGTGGTGAGGTGAATGCAAACTGTAGGTGCAAGGTGATGGATGGACTAGAGATGGTGGAGATGCAAGTGATGATTCTCAAACTGTAGATGGAAGGGGTTTGGAGATGAGCTAAAGCTCGTCTGTATGATTTGAAAATAGTCAGAGAGAGTTGTAGGGATTTTCTGTTGTAGCTTTTATCTTCTTTTATAGCTTTTACCTGACCCAACACAAACACTCAATTTCTTCCCTGCAAACACAAATTCACATATTCATAATTCATTCAAAACTCAAACACACCTTCGATTCTCCTTTATTTCTTTATCCAACCGCAACAGCTGAAACACCATCTTCTCATTTTCCAATTCTTAACTAAATGTCGACCTCTTCCCTGCAATAGTAATCTATCACAAGCAAAACCCATTTCTCTGTTTTCTTTGTTCAATTCATACCCATCTTCTTCTCGAGCTCTACTTTCTGGCCAACACTTTCTTTTTCAGTTAATCATTCACTGTTTTCGTTTAAATCTCGGCAGTACACACTTTCTCGGCTATTCTCTTTCTCAACATATCTTCATCTACCCTCGAGACATCCATACGACCTAGGATCTGCTTGCGTGAAGAACTATTGGCAACAGCGATTGGAGAATGAGAGAAAATCTGATGAGAGGATGAACGAGACCTAATTTCTCTATTTGGTTTAAAGAGGGAGAAGGTGTGGCTCCGAGCGATACATCGCCTGCCTTTATCTCTTTTCTATTATATTTCAATGGTAGCCCAAGTAATGGCTCGTCTTCTGTTAGTGGTATGACTCTCTAAAGCATATCTTTTATGAAACAGCGGGCCTCCCTTTAGTAACTCAATTCCTTTTTAAAATGGTTCCCTCCTAGTTATTTCCGATTTACATATAATTGAGACTTGTGCGCTTCTATTCTTCGAGCTTGCCAGCACCCAATGCCTTCAAGCAGTACCTTGAGATGCTATTTCTCTTATTTTACTTCTCATGACTCCAATGTGCCTATAAAACAGAAAACAAATGTGATTGTAGATGGTGGATTTTTTGACAAAGGATAGTCAATTTGGGTAATTTTCAGAACAGGGGTAAAATAGTCATTTTACACATCAAGGGGCAAAATGGCCATTTTACAATTAGAGGTGAAAAGTCATTTTCATAAAGTTTTGGACCAGGGGAAAAATAGTCATTTTACCAAAAAATCGAACGAAAAATGGCAGAATGGTCATTCTAGGATTTTACACTATTCTCGAATAATTGTGCTACTAAATGCATCATACCATCTAATTGCAGAGTCGCATCAAACATTATCTCAAGTTGCAAACTTCCAGGACTGAATCTCTTGAATATATTTTGCATGCACCGTACAAAAGTTAACCATAAATGCTAACAATTAAACCTCATAAAACTGAGAAACCATAGGCCAAAGTTATGGCCACCATATTAGCAAATATCAATGCTAATGGCACATAGGCAATGACCCTGGTACCAACAAGTGTCATCCCTAGTAAGCCCTAGCCATGTTCCCCGCACGAAGTGTCAAGCCAACAAAGCTAAAATGCCCCTGCACCAACGGACACCAATAAGCACTAGCAGAGGCGCTAACAGATGTGCTAGTACCAGCGCAGCAACAGCTCTCTCCCACAGGCGCAGGAACAGCTCGCTCCCACCATCGGCAGCAGCTTCAGCGCTCCAGCTCTAACGCAACGTCCTCAACAGCTCCAGTCCAGCATCAGCTCCATCGCAGCGCTCCCAGCGGCATCACCTTGCCAGCACTGGCAGCAGCGCTCCTGCAACAGCTCCACTAACTCTTACATATTACATGGTGGGATTAAACATGGGGTTTTGGTTTGGAGGTTAAAGCAACATGGGCGTAGCAACACCCCATGACAAGGAAGTTACAAAGTGAGTGGTAATGGTTGAAGCAGTTGAAGAGATGATGGAACAATGATCTGAAAGTTTCCAAAAACTTCCCAAGACAAAGTGGATGGTTGCTCCCACAACCTCGATCTCTCCATCTCCCCACTACCTCCACTACTTTACAAGGAAAGTGTGTGATACCAATTACTATAAATAGGCTACTTAGCCCATTTCAAGCACATGAACAGAACAGAGAACAGATAGAAAATCATTCTCACAAGCTCTGTTATTCTCCACCTCTACACACCATTTAACACAAAAATTCCTTCAACTTTTTTTGCTTCCTCCCCTAAGATCAACCCAACTTCTCTCTTTGTAACCGAAGCAAAACGTAAACATACATTCTTCTTATTTGGATTCGTTTTGTACGATTTTGATCCTCGAACCTAAAAAGTACTTCAACAGTACATTGTTTTGCGTATAAGCAATTTTTAGGTACAAAGAGTAATATACAAAAAATACAAGAAAAATAACAAAGAAAGCATAACCAATTAAAATTAATTAAGGTGTTTTAGACACCTATCAAATTCCCCACACTTAGAATTTGCTAGTCCTCGGAAAAATTAAACTAAAATACTAAACTACAACAACTCCCTTTCGTTGAGGATACAATTAAACTTAGCATGTGAAACAAGCCTTTAAACCTCTAGGTGTCCCTAGCGGACGAGTTATAGTCTTGCGAGAGATTACAAGAGATTTACCCACAAAACCTACTCCAACTGCTAAATACTCTAAAATCGCAAGCATCCAAAGAGCTATGAGGAAATAAAGTTTCTACACCCAACAACAAGAAGTTAGAAGTACAAGAGAACTGAAAATATAAATACGTTTAATCGATAAGAAAGAGAGTGTAATGTGTTAAACCAGCGCCATATGAAGGAATGCAGCTTCGAGAGCAATCAAAATAAGCATTCTGCTTCGACTTCTGCCTCACCAATACAATTTTGTGATATTGACACTTGTAAGATGAGAGAAATGGGTCACTCATGTGTAAAAGATAGAATAAATATGAGAATATTTATACACGAAAAGATGATGCTTATTTTTCAATTTCTAACGATATCTAAGAAAGGAAGTCTACTATATGCGAGAGTGGAAACGCTCACCCACCTTCTCTTCCGAGCTACAAACAAACACTCCCTTTTACAACGTCAAATGGAAACAACTTTCCTTCGGCTTCAACCTTCGACAATGAAATCTCGAACCTTGTACTTCATGTTTCCACTTTCTCTCCCGGTTGAATGAACTCTTTCAAACCTTGTACCCTTCAAACTGTTCTTGTCTTGAACTTCTCTTTAGATTTTTCTTTCTCTCAGGCCTTAATTTATAAATGAATATGAATACAAATGAATGAAAAACAATAATTATTTTTTCTTCTATTTTTATTTTTTTATTTTTTTCTATGTATTCTTTTTGGTTTTTTTCTTAATACAATGCAAACAAGAAATAAATATGATATGGAATGAGAAGACCGTAGGAAAACTTAATGCTTGATTCTCCACAACTATTTTCTTGTACCTAACATTCATAAAAGTTCACTTCTTTTGATTTTTCTTGTACTTGTATTGTTCTCACCTTGTGTGTAAACTTTCTCAACTTGTACTGTTGCTTGTACCTTCGACGTCTTCAACTTTCTTCAAAAATTTCAGATTCTTCCACTTGTTGATGATGATAAGTTTCTATTGGCGATTGCTTCGAGAGTAGTGATGCCTGCAATTCAGAATACAAAAATGAGGTTAACTCCCAATTATGATGTCACCCTCATGATTGATAGAAATTAACATTCAAGAGATCAAAAGTAGTGTTGAAATTGTACGAGGTTGAGTAGCTCATCATTCTACTCGGAGTTTGCACAGAAAAAACACTGGGTTTGGTACCTCACTCGGATTTTTTATACGAGTAGTCTCCACTAATTATTGATGTTATCTCTCTCATATTACATACCTTTGGCACCTAATTCTCCACCAGTATGGTTAAGTCCATCACGATTATTCTCTCGATCGACTAAGAATACCGAATGTAAGTACTTGATGTAATTTTGAAAGTGGTAAATAAAGATTCGATTCTCGAACTT
>JAJJMC010015288.1:1275080-1325012 GCA_023531435.1 Papaver californicum
TGGGTTGACCCGATCCAGGGGTGCCCCAATCCAAAGTGTGGGTGCCTTGATCCATTTTCCCGGGTGCTTTGAACACTTTTTGAGCCAATTTTTCCACAAATCTTTATTCTTCTAATGTACCTACAAAAGCAATAAAACACGTAATAGACACGAAATCAAATACTAACTCACTAGAAATTAAGGTGCAAATTAGACACTAAAATGTGTCTATCAGTACTCTAGCGATTCTTAGTTCAATTATTTAGTAAGAACTTTGTATGTAAAGTAAACATATACAAAGTAACTCTAAAATATCTAAAAGTTGGAGTTTCATGTAAAAAAGTACAAGAAATTTGAAAAAAAATTCTACCTACTAAAAGTTATATATGCTTAACCACTCCCCAAAACTTAAACTTTACTTTGCCCTCAATGTAAATTGACTCATCCAATGAAAAATTCAAGGTGGAAAATCCTATTATCATATGAAAAGCTAAGAAATAATAATAAAAAAAAAAAGACAGGAAATACTGAACCAATGGGTTGCCTCCCATGCAGTGCTTAGTTTATTGTCCTCAGACTGACTCTCTGATCGTTCGTACACCAACAATCTGAAAATTTGAACCATATGCAACTCTAACAATAGCTTCACAAGAATGTGAACGTATGGTATAAATAGTGAAACCATCATCACATAGGAATCACCATCCCACTTAGTTCTCTCTACACTCAGAGGTGTATACAAACCATAAGTGGAAGGAACTCTTGTGGAAACCTACACGGTGCTAGATTCTTACATATATGGTGGATACTTAGAAGCAAGGAATTCGGAAAAAACTTCAAAAGCATTCAATTTTATCCCCGAAGTACCTTACTAAAAGCAGGATTAGCAACTCTTTGAGAAACTACTTCTAATGTGGGATGATTATCATTAGGTAAAGATTCATATAAAGGGTTGGATAAACCTTGCATAATATCACGTATTACGGGATCCTCAATACTTCTGAAAAATTCCATCGATATTCTTAAATCATAAATATCATCATTCTCATTCAGACTTTTTACAAGACATTTTTCATCAGTTTCTTGGTATAGCCTGCAAGTCTTCATCATCAGAACCGAAATATTTTCTAAGCAGTTCATCGTAATCCTTATGGTCTTCATCACAAGTTGGCTTCATATTCAAAGTATATACTCTCTCTAAAATTCAGGGTACCATTCGCAAAGAAGTCATAATCATCATCGCTATCATACACAACATAAGTCTTACCGTCAATAACTTTAGTGTTTCTAGAATCAACTTCATCTTTTTGAATAGGTGACTAATCATTATCATGATCAAGAGTTAAGATGTTAACACCGTCATTATTAACGTTTTCCAAGGGTTCATCATCCTTGGAATTTATATCGGGCTCTTCTCCATTCTCTACACGGCGTCTAACCTCCGTACATATGTTCCCTCTTCTCCTAATTGGTCCAATTGTTTATAGAGCTTCTTGATGTTAACACGTTTTCCACTGGTACTCACGATAGGTTCTTTAGACACCATCGATCACTAGTACAAATCTTCACGTAGGACACACTTGATTACCGTGTCCATTGGCCCTTAGCCATGGATTTTTTCACTCTAAAAGTGTTGTATCAGGTGGTGAGACAAATGGGCACCTTTATGCCTACATAAACTTTAAGTGACTATTACATATGATTTACCATGACCATACCCCTATAACCGTGTCTATATGGTACCTTTTTTTTGTAATTAAACATTCTCCCTATCACCATGGCCATAAGATCCTTATAGACACACAATTTGATTTGAACGTGGTTAGTGTTTACATTAAATCCATATAGATATTATTTTAACCATGGCCTTTGTTATCAATCAGACACATAAACTTCATTTTTGCATGACCAATTCATGAGTTACATGAGTTACAGTCGCACAAACATCTTTCAACATGGTTATTATTTACTTTTTAGACACGAGGAATCAGTAAAACCATGATTATAAAATCCTTCTAAATACGAACTATAGTTTTCAACATGGCTATTGTATAATTTAAAGTCACATGGATTCATTTCATTTATGGCCATCATTATCATTTAGACACCAGAGTGCATTTAAACATGACAAATGCACGACTTATAGTTACATACATTTTCTATTCAATGCGGCTAATATGTAGCAATGAATTGCTTATAAGCGACAACCAATATAAATTAAGAGCACTTATATCCGTCCTAGATGAAAAAAAAGGAATATTAAAAAATTATTGCAAAAATTAAAATAAAAAGAGAAAATCATATACTCCCTCCGTTTCTGGAAAAGAAATACTATAACTTTTTCAATTTGACCTATTTTTAGACTAAAATAAAAAAATGATATAACACTTTTCCAGAAACGAAGGTAATATATTTAAGAAAAATAATTTATAAAACGATTCCTTACAAATCAATAATATTGGTTACCGACAATGATTACAACAAAAAAAAATCTAGAAACACATGGACAAAGGCACTAATAAGTAAATTAACTTGTAACCCACATCTGTATAGGAGGTTTCAGCACATCTGTATAGGAGGTAATCTCTTCGTCAACCGAAACAGGATGGGTTTTGTGCTTGGATGTCATCAAAATTGACCTGGGATGTGCAAGCCATCTAAGAGCTCAGATAATTGAAACTGGGAAAAAGGAAAACAGTTTGGGTGCCCAAACTGTAATCATCTACCTTAAAGTACGTTCATCAATTTCCATGTAACTTGCAAGCTTCTAATTTGATATGTACAGTACAGCTTCAGGTAACTTCGAACACCTGGTAACATTAATTTGTTGATGTTTGCATCCTACATGAACATCTTGAGCTGAAACATATAAACCTCCTGTTGCAACAATGAAAAGAACATTTTGTACTTGATCAGATGCTTAAATCCTGCTTTCCTAAAACCTGCAGATCCTCACGGTCTAACCGGTCTCAAATGTAGGTTCTTACGAATAGAAAATGTAATGCCAGCTATTCAATAGCACAACGTACATAATATTCAGATATAATGTGACTACGATGTTAAAAAATAGAGACAAAAGTTGGTGCGGAATATAATCACAGACCCTTCTTGAACAAACTATACATATGAAAGGACGATTAAATCTGATCCGTAACACAAACACCCAACTCCAGACAAATCAACGACAACAAATGTCGACCACAATGAAAAAGGGAAATGTAAGAATACCTTTGAATCCAATTCAAGGCCCACTTTTCCTTCCTTGTAACACATGGAATAGTTTCAACGACACTGAACAATCTATGCTTCTCCCTTGAGTCATAAATATGTCCAGAGAGTAAATTATACACCCCTGAGAAAAAGTAGCACATTCAACAAGGATAAATAACAACAGGTGCTTAGTAGAATAAATTAAAACGCCTTAGGACTCATAAAACTATTGAAAACAAAGTGATTGGGAAGCATGTAAAGATTACATAGGTTCTTCTTGCATATCAGACTAAACAATTGGCAGACATGATAGAAACAGTCAACAGAAGGAATGAAAGTTGTTAATAGGCAAAGTACACCAATCTATTATGTATCAGTATAAACAATATTTGCCTTAAAGGTTTTCACAAACCTAAAAGAACTTGACTTGGGAGACTCTAAATGCAACTAACTACCTCATAGTTCGACCAGATAAGTGAGATGACTGGTTGGACATACATAGGGAGCTCTTAAAGTTTACTATCCAACCCCCAACAAAACCAGAAGAACCATCTACCTCAAAACAAAAATGCATCAGATGATACAAAAACTTAGTCAATTTTGAGTGTAACACCAATAAAAAATTAACAAAAGACCTTACAAACCCATTAAAAGCAAACCTCTGATAATGTCAGTCGTATACTCAATTGACTTGAAGCATTGTCACCAATTCACAACAGTGCAACATACAAGTTAAGATCCAAAGCCAACCCTTACTAAATAACTGTCACCACATAATTCCCAAACCTTAGATTTCTTAAACCTAACAAATAACTACATCATCCTACCAAGAAGACTCATCAATCTGAAATTCTTACAATCCGAAATAGCTAGGAATACTAAATTCTACCAATAAAGTATAATGTCGTATGCACCAACTTACAGAAAAGAAGCTGCAAATAGGCATATAGATATCAACACTGTAAGACATTCTTTAGCTCAGAAAAAAAGCTGTAGATTTTCAATTATCTGGAGATTTTTCAATACTTACAACTTCGCTTTAAAGTTTAGGTAACATTAGCAAACTTCAGGTTGTTTTACTTTACTAATCCTGAAAAAGAAGATATAAACAACAACAATGAAACCAAAAATTAGTGACTCAGATCTAAACATCCTGTACAAACATGGCACACGAGACTGACAAGAAACTTTATAATATCAGAAGTTATATGATGGAAATTAAAAGAATGTGAGCATACTGTTGTAATACAGTGTTATACCTTGACCTGATTTCATACTCTGTGGTGCCGGTGGAGTATGTGGAGACCAAAAAGAAGAAACTGAAAATTAGTGATGTTAGGGGTGCTCTTGATTTGCTAATAAAATCAAACCCTCAAAAGGCAAAGCAAAAATTAATAGATAAATTCAATCCAGCAAAAGAACAACTGAAATTGGAAGCTTGGGATGCAATTGGAGCATGGAAAACTGAAGCCGAGATATCATTCAATGCCTTTCGGTGCCCGTCGTTTAAAGAAATGGTTTACAAAATTGGAAAATATGGAAGAGCAATGCTGACACCGTCATATCGTCAGCTGAGAACCAACATCTTCTATAATCAGTTGAATGAAAGAAAGAAGTTTGTAGAGTCATTTAGGGAACATTTGACAAGATTTGGGTGTACTATAATGTCTGATGGTTGGAAGGATCGAAAAGAAAGACAAATTGTGAACTTCTTAGTGAACTTTCCGAAAGGGACTGTTTTCCTGAAGTCTATTGACACTTCAGGAATAACCAAGGATGCCAAATACATCAGCGAACTCTACAACGAGGTGATTTCCGACGTAGGAATAGAAAATATTGTTCAAGTAAGTTAACAATTTATTTTGTAAATTCATGATTCATTTATTAGTTGATTACATCCTTTATTATTGATTAGTGTCTAATGAGTTCTTTTTTTTCTTCATAATAGTTTGTATCTGATAATGGTGCAAACTTTAAAGATGTTGGTAAAGCTTTGATGAAAGAACACCCCACGCTATTTTGGACTCCATGTGATGCTCATTGTATTAATCTAGTGATGAAAGATCTTAATGAGCATATTCCATAGATAGTTAAAGCTATTGGCAGGGCCAAGTCACTTGTTTCTTACATCTACAATCATGGAGCAGTATTGACAATGTTTAGAGAATCGACGAAGAACAGTGAATTGCATAGATCAACTGACACTCGATTTGCAACATAATTTTATATATTGAGAAGTCTTTTGAAGTACATACACGCCTTGCAAGTGTTATTCGCTTAAGAAAAATGGATGAAGTCTAGTTATGCGAGGAAATCAGATGGTCAGAGAATGATTGCAACAATTTCAAATAATGAATTTTGGGAGAATGTTACGTTTTCTTGTCAAGTGTTGTCTCCACTAGTAGAGGTTGTGAGGATGGTCGATACTGAAAGAAAACCTTTTATGGGCTATATTTATGAAGATGTGTCTAGATGTAAGGATAGAATGCAACAGAACTTGAAGGAAATTAAATGCAGTGATCAAACATCGAAGAAATTTTTTGAGATTTTTAGGAAAAAATGGGAAAAGAAGATTCGTCAACCCTTGCATTGTGCTGGTTTCTACCTAAACCCAAGGTTTTTATATAAATCCCTGCCGAGAAAATGAACAGTGATCCAATCTACCGAAATGTGAAGGAAGGACTTTACAAGGCTATGGATCGGCTTATAACTGATCATAAAGATTATGATCAGGCAATGCTTGACTTGAGAACTTACACGGATGCTGGAGGGTTACTAGGAAGACCTTCAGCTGTGAGGACCAAAAATACGATAAAACCTCGTAAGTCAATACAAAATTTTATCTCTTTAGTCTAACTTGTTTAATATTTTCAAACTGAATCTTAAGTCTAACTTGTTTTTTTCAAACTGAATCTTAAGTCTAACTGATTTTTTTCTCAATTAGATGATTGGTGGATACTTCATGGGGTTCACGTGCCTTGCCTACAAAAGTTTGCAATTCGAGTGTTAAGTCTAACTTGTCGTTCTTCTTCTTGTGAGTGAAATTAGAGTACATTTGAGAATATAAGTCTAGACTGTTATACTCTTTCAATCTGTTTCTTTCTTTCTTTCAATGTGTTATACCCATTATCCATGACCTTAATTAGCCTTCTATGAATATCTCTACTGTATATATGATATATCTCTCTATAGAATCTTTGTTCTCTTTACAGAATCTATGTTCTAAATGGATTATTTAGTCTTTATTTCTTGTTTATTCAAAATGATCAACTAACATTCTACTTGGATCAAATTTCAGTTGTATTCCAAGAAAAGAAACAAGTTCTTGCAACAGTAACTGAGTGAAGCTGTCTACATACAGTATAATAAGAAATTAGAGCGTCGATACGAAGAAGAAACTAAATATGGCAACAGAGATGTAGACCGTCCTATTTTCTTGGAAGAATTTGACGAAGACGATGATTGGCTCATACCGGAAGGTGGAGGATTAGTTAGGGAAGGTGAAGATCCTACTTGGGAACAGGCTAATGCAGCCAGTGAAGCTATGGACGTTGGACCAAACACAAGGTCAACAAGAAAGGAAAGATCGGATACTCATCCTACATTCAGTCTTCTCTCCGATGAACCTGATGCCGATACTCGCCCCCCCCCCCCCCCCATTTGATACTGACAGTGACGAAACTGATTATGAAAATTTTCAATTTGAAATAGATTACGATAAGCGTATGGAAGCTAATAAGAGTAAGGGTGCTAATGGAGACAAAGATGTCGACAACGAAGGAGATTATAGAGTTGAACTTTAGCCTTTAGAGTTTAGATGTTTGGAAGCTGGTATAGGTTATGATTTAAAACTCATTTGTTTAGCCATTGTTTTCCAACAATCCCCCACATGAATGAAAACCTCAGTAAAACATGAAATCACATATAGATCTTGGTAAACCAACACCCTAAATACTATGACCCGAGTTAACTAAACAGAAAGATTGATCGTGTGTGTGTTGAAATCATAGTAGCCATTCCAATGTCCTCTTCTTCACACAAATTTGTGTTGACCCCAGGGTCATACTATTAATTGCATAAATCATAATAGTATAGAGAGCTTTTATCTTTAGTTTTCCATAGTGGGACTAAAGGTTTTGTTCACCAAAGTGAAAATGATCCAGTGATCCCTTCGAGACCCTTAGGTCCTAAGTATCAGTAATACCAAGATCATAGAAAACAACATAAAAATCATTTTCTCAAAATGCATTAAATCTTGATGAAAAACTGAAAATCACATAGAAAACAGGAAATACCATATAGGCAAAGGTGTCCATGAGGTCTTGGACCTTTGCTTAGAGAGATTCCCGGAACTACTTGCTAGAGACACTGAACTTGATGTCTTGAACTGCTAGCGTTTGGTGTAATTCCCGATAACCACCACACATGATATCTCCAAGGTTGTTGCCAAGCTCGTGCGGTTGTGCTTATTTTGGCCCTGAGAAAATATCCCGTTTCTTAGAATGCTCTAGAGAATCAGCTTTATTCTCATAGGAAGCGGCCCACTTCCACATTCAAATATGTGAGTTCTATCAAGAGTGTTTACTTCTACATCCCACTTCAATCTTAAATTGAAACTATAGAACTCATTAAGACTTATTAAAAGTCATCCTTCACATGCAGTCACACTATCATGTCTACACCATAAGGAAGAGACATAGAATAAAATTCTCTGATAGTGTTTCCTTTAACCCACCTCAAATTAGTTGTCTCATTCAAAACCTTGATCTTGGGATCTCCAGTCAACAAGGTTGAGTATCCTTCATGGAAAGTTTTTTTAATGAGCTTAAGCCCCATCCCCTTCGATGCAATAACAAACTATCTCTCTAGATTATTCTTTCGTCAAAGCATCCACTAATTTTTCTCTTGACTTCACTAAGTCTACAAAAATCACTTCATTAGAGAGTAGTTCTCTTACCGAATTAGCCGTCTCCGAGTTTGTCTAGACTTTGCAAATTGCTCATTTACTTTAGAATTACATAGTCAATTGAGTTTCAGCAATGGTGGCCACAGGCTTCGGTCACAGAGGAATGCCTTCCAAAAAAAGGATTTATCCATTCAACTTCCTTTCATGCTTTAAATTAAGTGAGTGAACTCTGATTTCATCTCAGTCGAGTTCCTCATGTTTGTTAGAATATTTCCAACTACTGATACAACTTAAGAGGGCTCACACATAGGCTAAGATGCCTGAGATCACAACATCTCTTAAGGTCAGTCCAATATATATCATGCACATGCACATACACAATTTTAAATGTACCTCAGGTACTGCAAATATCGGATCAGATCATCCCACTAATTCTTCTAGGGTCACAAATGTATTTGTACAGCGAATGCACTGCACATTTACAACACACATTAAACGTATCGAGTTTGACAGAGACCATTCTCGTCAGAATTTCTTTTGGTCCCAATGATCCTTTAGATCATGCTTGTCTACAACAACTTAGTCTTTCAATCAAATCGTAAAAGTCGCATGTTATCTAGGTGGTTGTAAAGCATATAAAGGCATATACAAGATACATGTACTAAATACTAGTACGGTAATTACATTTTCCTCAAAAGGTTGGCGACATATATATCACATATTTAAAATTAAATATGTACCTCAAGCATTGCAATTCTCTTGTCCTTTGATCAGAGCATCCCTGTGATTCTCCAGGATTAAAATTGGAAACATGCACACTTATTTTACAACACACATTAAACACATTCGACATAAACTATATAATCAAAATTTGATTTTGGTTCTTTCTGGTCCTTTAGACCACGTCAACAACATATTTGTTTCCTGTCAAACTTTAAACAACACAAATTTGTTAATGGTTGTAAACACATAATAAAGGTACGTTAAACATATGCACCTTCAATAGATTTAGTGTAAATACACTTATCAAAATTCATTAGCGTCACATCACTAGAAATCATCATCATCACATAATAATATTGTTAGGTCAATGACTTATTGTTTGGTTCAATTTAAGTATATGTAGGTGTAGTCAGTTTGTATCTTTACCCCCTAGCGTTAACCAAACCCTTAAGGTTTGTCCACCTTTGACTAACCATTTAAGTATACTGCCTCAACATCCATCTAATGTTGCATACTGACAATAATGACAAACAATGCCTGGCTATTAATTTTAATGTCACGTGAGTATGTGCCAAGTGATCACTACTTTATTCTATAACAACAATTTCACAAAGTCAAGCATCTGTCTAACCTATTTTATCTCGTGTGAGAACCCGACCTCAGAAGACTGTTGTCGAAAACTCAACATCCTCAACAATAAAATTTATTTTATTCAAATGTTGTTAACTTCAGAACTTACAAGTTATTGTAGTACAGTTTTGGTGATCATATGCAATGATTTGCTAAAGAAAATCGACTCTTCATTCTCACCTTAGACCCCCACAATTGAGGTCTACAGGGTAGGACGCATATAAGTTTAGGGTCTTCTATAAATATGCTTGAGAAACAAAAAAACACTTGTTTCCATCTTATACCCCCACATTTGAGGCATAAAGGCCCCCACGGTTATCAAGATTTCTCAACATAAGAAACTACAATTATACGTCCTTTAGGTTGCATCTAACTAAGACACACCATATAATGGTTGTTTATACCAACATTATGATATAACATGTTCATGTATTCATTCTCAACTCATTGACGATTCTCTCTTTTATCTATTGTTGTCTTATTCTATTAAGCTAACACTCAAAGCATCACAAGACCATATTTCTAAGTATAACATTTCATTGTAACTTAGGTAGATAGCATTTGGCACTAGTTTTAAATCGCAATGCACATATTGAGAATGATATCATGATTTGATTAATGTCCATACCTGACAAGCTTTGCACATCATTACCTATTTCTTCAAATGTTTTGATAGTTGAGTTGTTCATGAAAATGCTTTTGCATCTTTCCCATTCTTGGTAGAAGATAAAACATATCTTTTTTGGAGCACACATTCCAGCACTTCCGGCATTTACCAACCAATTCTGTTTATCATCTCCACTGAAAAGTAAAATTACTTAACACAGTAAGAATGTCAATTGATCCAGTCAAATTTGAATAAACAATTCAATATTCCGAGGAGATAAGCATACAACTAAAAACAGAAGTTATCATATATTAGCACTTAATCTATCATTCAATTTAAGATGATAAAACTTCTGACCAACTAGGATTCAAAAAATTGGTTGATACTCTCGTTTGACATAGGTAATATCAAATTATCAATAGATAATAAGTGGTCATCTTATTAAAATGTTTGTTACCAAAATATAGTTATCAAGTTACTTAAGTCTCTCTCCACATTAGACTATCACAATCATCAATAAGTAACAAAATTTCGTAATAAAACACCCAAACACTTTTATGTATATACATATCAATTAAAACATATATGTTCGCTTACCCTTCTTTTTGCACTAGTTACTAAAAGATACTTTATACCTCACTATCCATATGACTATGGTACACTAGTACATTATGATTCTCATATTTTTAACAAAAGGTAACATATTCGAAATGGTTTAGAAATCACCATTGAAATTGCTAATGCACAATTATTAACCAATCATGTGATTCACGCCAATTGACACTGCACAAAGCATATATAATCAAAATGATTTATAACATAATGCACAGTTCATACACAACTGATTCAACATCTCATTATTCATTAGCAATGTGAAACTAATCTAACACATAAGAGATTGTCACTTTAAGTCATAAAAATCAATTTGTTACTTGCTCTAATTTGTTTATGAGAAATATTTCAACTAAATTGAAATCTCAAGTCTATTATGGATAAAAGCACTCACTAGTACCGGTTTTCATATTGTATCCAAGGTGACAAAGTACCACTATAAATGGTTGCAAGATCTCATACAAATCTAGAGCTTAGATACAATTATTGATATTCTGGACAAACATGCACAACATCTTTGCAAATACCATATCTCACAAACCACAAGTCCGAATTAAAAATTTAAATATGACTTTTGATGATAAAATCTAGATCTACAAACTTCTTTTGAATCATCATTTCAAAAAACTCATAGTTACGCCAGAAAAACTAATTTAGTCAACAATATATTTTTGCCCGTCAGAATTTTTCAGGAACGTTTCTCAGTTTTATAAAATATCTAAAAAATACTTGTATAACTCCAAAAATTCTGAACTTTGGTGTGGGTAACTATCAGGATGTCTATTATACTATTTTAAAAGGATTCATCGAAATTCCTTCAAAGTTAAGAGATATACTCGAAACTCTACAACTTCACAGAAAACTCAACTTTGTTTTTCACTTCAAAATTAACATCCTTAATTTTCTAATATAATATCAACGTCAACGATTCACAAATCAATCATTCATTTATAATTATTACTAAATAATAATGTCTTAAGATTGTTGGATGCAATAATCAAAAATGAAGAAAATCAAATAAACAAAGGTTGTTGATATTTAGTTCTTAACGGAACTGATTTCGTCAAAACGGATGAGCTCCTCGTATCTCCGCAACATCGAGATGGTATGTGACAAAACTTTGGAAAAACAAAGGGAGTCACGTGTTCAACACGCTGTCCTTAAGACATTAGCGCCCGGCTACACTCAAGAGTGATGTTATATCATCCACAGGGTGGATGCCTCCAGGATAAAACACCCTACTACACCTACTACTACTAGCACTCGTAGTAGATGCTCAACTTGAGCTTGGCAACTCAAAAAAACCCTTCAACGAAATTCTCAAAAAACTTAAGAAAAATAATAATAAATTATTATTCTATTGGTCTTTCCAAAAATATAGAGAAACCCTTTTCCCTTGGATGATAAAATAGGTTGAGAAAAGTTTGTTTATATAATCTCTTAATACAACTTAAAAAGTGGAAACTCCTTTCATTAACAAAAGAAAACAAATAAAAAAACCAAAACATGTAAAGTGACCAATAGGTCAGGAGCTCGAACCCAAATAACACAATATTTTATATTTTAATAAAAGATTTAAAACTCATTTGTTTAGTCATTGTTTTCCAACAGTTTAGAAGCTTGTCTTGGTGATGATTGGAGTCTGCTGGTTGGTATTGAGTGATATGAGATGTCCATGGATGTCTAGTTGAAGTCTATTTTGTTTGCTGGCAGAACTTTTATGCTTGTTTAAGTAGTTTACATCTTTAATAGACTTGAATCAGGTTTACATCTCTAATGGCGTTCTGTGTCTTGGTCTATTCACAGAGCCAGGACAGGATCCTTTTGCCAAGAGACAAACAAAAAAGAAGCAGCGTGTTGAAAAGAATGAAAAGAACCGGTTACGAAATCTGAAGCAAGCTGTTAAAGGTGGTGCTTTGCCAAGGTATGACATTGTTAACATGAGTGTGTCTTAAAAAACGTTAATTTTATGTTGGAAATCTACTTGTTTTCTCATAGATTTGATAATTCTAAAAAAACTTATCACCAAATTTTAAAGTGGATTAGGAAGATCGATCCACCGTCCACGTGATTGGCTCGAAAAGTCTGAAAAGGTTTTCAGCATGGATTATCTAAGTTAATCACATGATGTGGTTTTTTTGATTGAAATTATGGACTGACAAACTGAATTCCAGCATATTAGCAGACACCGTTGATCTTATTTCTTTTCTATCCAAAATACTTACCAAATATTTTTCGCAGCTATGTTCAACTTTCAGCAACGTCATTACCTATTACAGGAACTCAATCTGTACAAAAGAAAGTTGGTAAGCATGAGCTAGAAAGTGTCGCGGGTATGGCATCAACTTTAACCACTAGTGGAGGAAAATTTGACAAGAAACTACCAGGAGAGAAAAAAAACCCAAAGCATCCTGGCAAGTTCTTAAAGGTATGTATATGAGCAAACTACAAACTGTTTTGTTGAACGTTTTTTTTTTCCTCTGGGAATTAACTTATAAGTGGTTATATGATGCTGATTACTTGTCTTCCCTCATCTCTCTTGCTTAGTTTCTCCCTGTCGCTGAAGGAAAAGGAATGGGATCTTTGGAGAGGGAGCAGACTGATAAAGTTCTCAACAAGCTCTTTTCCAAGTACTCTTACGAAATATTTGACGTGAACAAGGTAAGCCGACTGTTGACTAATCTTTGATTTACTATAGGCGTTGGGTTCACCATTCACCTATCCCTTAATTATGCATGATTTCAACTCACCGGTGATATCTACTCTTCAATAGGCTGTCAATATGTACAATGATAAGAATGAGAAGAAAAAAAGGAATAAGAAGCAGGATGGGAAAGCATCACCATATGCCAACAAGGTTCTTATTAACAACAATGAAATGTAATACCATGAGTATGAGAGGTGAAGTGTGTGTCAAAAGCATAGTTTTTCCTATATTTAGCGTTCTTTTTTCATTAGCTGGTTGTTTCTTTCTGGTAGAAGTTCTATTTATAACTACTTTCGACGAATGCCTCTATGGATTTTTCATGGATCCTTTTATTCACAGGAATTTTTGGGTCACCGGCCGCTTCAGCTCTTCCGTCACTAACACTCTGTTGGAAACATGTATTATGCACAATGTTACAAGTTGCTCTCTGTTGGTACTAATTTCCGGTACATTCGGCCTTGTATATCACACTCTTATAACTGATTACAGTTATCCTTTCACAACTGCTACTTGCTTAGTTTTTCCTCTTCTTAATCTTAATAACTTCTTCGAAGATTAATTTTGTAATCAATGGGAAATTGGGAACTGACATAATTGAAATTTGATCTTCCGGCAAAATTGAAGTTTGTTTTGAAGATTGAAAAGCGTGCCGGTGATTGTAAATGTTTATCTATAAACATTTCAATTGCGGTAAAAAAAACCCATAGTTCATCTCAAAGAAAAATCACTGAAAATGTAACAAACAACATTAGTAACAGAAGATGATCCTGAAGATTGGAGTTCAAAAAATCAAGAACTCAAGAACATTAACAGAATGAATGTACCCTGAATTTAACAGAGAAAATGAATCTGTTTCTCACAAATCTTTTTGTAAAATGATACACACTTAAAACTAATGTTAGGGACTACAATAATTTTATAAAAAGGGAAAAACTGAATTCCTAATACTAACGTACACCACATTAAATGCTAACATTAACATTCAAGGACCAGGACCACCAGATGCAACCAACAGCACCATAAGCAGAACACCGAGTCCTCTGGCAGAGACTTAAGAGAAGTGTAAACTGAGTGTATGAATATCTGAATTCTAACAGATATCTATTAGCCCCCCTCAAACTCTGTTGTGGACACATGAAGCACACAGAGTTTGCCTCTTAGAAATGCAAATCTGGGTCCACTGAAACCTTTGGTAAAGACATCTGCTGATTGATCCACTGTAGAAACATAAGACATCCTCAAGGCATTTGATTTGATTAGTTCCCTGACGAAATTGTAATCAACAGATAAGTGCTTCATCCTTGTGTGAAACACAGGGTTTGAAGAATAAGAGATGGCACTTATGTTGTCACAAAAAAGTATTGGGTAGTTGCTAAAGGAAAATGCATTTCAGTTAATAACTTGCTCACCCAGATTACCTCTGCAGCAGTATTTGCCAGGCTTCTAAACTCAGCCTCAGTAGATGATCTGGCTACTGTTGGCTGCCTCTTACTGGACCAAGATACTATGTTGTTGCCTAAGAACACTCCATAACCTCCAGTGCTTCTTCTTGTAACCAAGTCTCCTGCCCAATCTGCATCACTATAGCCTTTTAATGTGTGATGTCCTTTAGTAAACTGGAGACCATACTCTACTGTTCCCTTCACATATCTTAAAATCCTCTTTGCAGCTGTCATATGTTCTGTAGTTGGAGCATGTATGAACTGACACACCTTATTGACTGCAAAGGATAACTCAGGTCTGGTCCATGTTAAATATTGCAGTGCCCCCACCAAAGACATGTAGAGTGTAGGATCAGATAGAGGTGTTCCTTGCTCACTTTGCACCTTAAGGTTTGGTGGTACAGGAGAAGCACAAGGTTTGGCTCCATACATGTTGTGTTTCTCCAAAAGATCTAATGCATACTTAGTCTGGGAGAGACATAAAGATTTTGTATTTCTCTTTACCTCCAGTCCTAGGAAATAGTATAAGTTTCCCATATTTTTAACTGGAAAATATTCTTGTAACTGTCCAATTAGCTCATTAAAATACAACTGTGAACTTCCTGTAATGAGAATATCATCTACATAGACTAGTATTTAAGTGATTCTTGAACCCATTTTCTGTATGAAGAGTGAGTTATCAGCAGTTGACAAAATAAATTCAAAAGAGATGAGTACTTTTGCTAGCTTGGCATACCATGCTCTTGGTGCCTGCTTTAGATAAAGAGATTTGTTCAACTTGCAAACATAATTTGGATTTTCTTGATCCACAAATCCTGGTGGTTGAGACATGTAGATATCCTCTGATAGATCTCCATTCAAGAAAGCATTGCTTACATCCAGCTGAGTAATACCCCAATCCATGTTAACAGCTAACTCTAATAGTGCATGACTTTGCAACAGGACTGAATGTCTCATTATAATCTATGCTTTCTTGTTGATCAAAACCCTTGGCAACTAGTCTTGCCTTGTATCTAGATATAGTACAGCCTAAACACCCATTTACAACCTACTAGATTCATTGAAGGATGATAAACAACCTTGGTCCATGTTTCTGCAGACTGAAGAGCATTGTATTCCTCTTCAAGTGCTTGTCTCCATTCTGGATACTTGCTGGCCTGAGTATAGCAGGTTGGTGTAATGGGTGGTATCTGACTAGAGATAATTGTTGTAAAAGAGTGTTTAGTGGAGTAAATCTTTGGTTTATGTATACCATATTTGGCTCTAGTTTTCATTTTGTGTGCATTGGGAACCATAGATGAAACTAGCAGCTCAGGTTCAGTTCCAGACTTAGTGAGACAATGTTCACTAGAATGAGAATAAGAAGATGGCATATTTGTTGAGTGTTTAGTTGGATTTGGTACAGTCCAAATTTCTTGATCTTGTGCAGAGGAACTGATGGTGGATATGCTGTCAGTGGAATGTTCTGAATCAGGCACTAATGGGAAGACTGATGTGATGTAGCTTGAGGTATCACGACACTTGAGAGGAAAGATACTTCCCTGAATTTCACATGTCTAAAAACATAAACTTTGCCAGTCTTTGCATCTAAACATTTGTAACCCTTCTGAAAGGAGCTGTATCCTACAAAGATACAAGCAATACTCCTTGGTTCTAGCTTATTAGCTGCATAAGGTCTTAACCAAGGATAACATAGAGACCCAAAAGACCTCAGGTAGTAATAATCTGGTAATTTTTTATGTAATACTTCATAAGGTGTTTTTGAATTTAATGCTTTAGCAGGCAATCTATTTATGGTGTAGTTAGCTGTTGCAAAGGCTTCCACCCAGAATGTTGCACTTAAGCCAGATTGTATTAGTAGAGTTCTGCCAACATCTACAATGTGTTTGTGTTTTGACTCTGCATCTCCATTTTGTTCTGGAGTATGTGGACATGTCATCTCATGTCTAATTCCATTGTGTGCTAAATAAGTAGTAAACTGATTGTGAATGAATTCACCTCCTCCATCTGTTCTTATTGTCTTTATCCAATGTTGTTGTTGTTTTTCAATGACCATTCTAAAGTTAAAGAAAATTTCCTTGAATTCAGATTTGTCATGCAAGGGAAACAACCAACAATATTTTGTGAAATCATCTTTTATTACAACATAATACTTGTAACCTTCCCAAGATGTTACAGGACTAGGACCCCAAAGATCCATATGAAGAAGCTCTAGAGGTGGTGTGCTAAAACTATCTGAATCAGTAAAAGATAGTTTGTGTGATCTTCCTAGAGCACAAGCTTCACAGTTTATTTGATTATTAACAACTGAAGGTAATGCAAGAATTCTAGAAATACATTGCATATTCTTGAAAGAAGTATGTGTTAATCTACTATGCCAAATTGTAGATGATATGCTTGATGCTGCTGCTGTCAAGGATAAGAAGTGAATTGGATATAAACCATTGCTATGTGGTCCTTGCAAGAGTGTTCTCCCAGATGCAAGATCCTTGACATAAAATCCATTGGAAGTAAAGGTTATTGAGCAGTTATTCTCTGAAGTAAACTGATGAACAAATAATAAATTTTGTGTTGCCTGTGGTACTAAAAGAATATTGCTTAAGTTGAAGAAATGAGTTGGTTTAGATTTAACACAAGATCCTGAGTGAGTAATGGACATACCTGCTCCATTAGCTACTTGTATTTTATCTGAACCTTGATATGGAACTGAAGCTTGCAGTTCTGATTTGTCAGATGTTATATGTGTTGTTGCACCACTGTCCATAAACCATGGATTATTATTTGTCATATCTGCTGAGGCTAGCATTGCTGACATTGTTCCTTGATTGTGAGTATTAGTATAAGAAGGATTGAGTCTATTGTGACACTCCAAAGCACTGTGTACTGGCTTATTACAGATTTGACAGATTACAACATATCTGTTGAATTGTTTCTGGCCATAACTCCTTCCTGATGTGTTAAAACCTCTACTGTTACCATTGTTGTAACTTGGTCTAAATTGGGTATTGTAGGAGTTGAAAGAACCTCTGTTATAAGAAGGTGAGAAAGATCTAAATCTTGAATTTCCTTCTCTGAACTGAGGTTTTGTTGAGTTGAAATTTGCTAGAAAGGCTTGATTTGAAGTATGATTCAGAAGTTCATTATCTTTTTGTTTAATAATAATCTCCTTACTTAGAAGATTGTTATGTAGTTCAATGGCAATTATTGGAGGATACTTGTGCCTCATAGATGTGGCAAAGGGTATATACTCAGGATTCAAAGCAGACAGAGTAATTACCACTAGCCCTTTGTCTGATATTACCTCTCCTGCAGCAGCAAGACTATCTGACAACATTCTTATTTCATCAATCAAAGTGGAGATAGATCTATTACCTTGTTTCATTCCTAGTAATTTTGTTCTTAGTTGAATTGAGTATGTTGATGAAGATCTTGCATATCTTTCTTCAATATTGTTCCAGAGTTGAGATGAAGTTGATGCTGCAGCAAAGTAAGGGATCACTGAGTCTGAGATTGTACTGTTGATCCACATAGTTATTGTGGAATCTTCATCAATCCAATCAAGACAGAGAGGATTTTCTATATTGTTTGACTGATTTCTTGAATTAGTGAATCTTTCTGGACATTGGTGAGTTCCATCCAGATAAGGCATAAGCTTGAACTTTCTAATAAATGGAAGTAAGAGATTCTTCCATGTTAAGAAGTTATCTTCTTTGAGTCTTAGAGTGATGAGATTCATCAGTTGATTCAATGGGATTTTTTGCTATTGAACTAGATGTAGGATTTTCCATTGCAGAATTGAATTCACGAATCATTAACTAAGATTGATTCTTCAATTGAAGCCCTAGGCTCTGATACCATAACAGAAGATGATCCTGAAGATTGGAGTTCAGAAAATCAAGAACTCAAGAACATTAACAGAATGAATGTACCCTAAATTTAACAGAGAAAATGAATCTGTTTCTCATAAATCTTTTTGTAAAATAATACACACTTAAAACTAATGTTAGGGATTACAATGATTTTATAGAAAGGGAAAAACTGAATTTCTAATACTAACGTACACCACATTAAATGCTAACGTTAACATTCAAGGACCAGGACCACCAGATGCAACCAACAGCACCATAAGCAGAACACCGAGTCCTTTGACAGAGACTTAAGAGAAGTGTAAACTGAGTGTATGAATATCTGAATACTAACATATATATATTAATTAGACCCATAAATCCTAAACCTTAAACCGTAGCAAATACTGAACACATTTGTAAACCAAAACCACTTGTAGCTTAGGAGGCATCGAGAGCGTATCGTACGTACTCGTAGCTTTTGATGAATTTCATATCGCTTCGCCTTGCTGTCTCACCTGAGAATATCTAGGAAAACACCAATTATGCTTTCAAGTTTCCGTGCTGATCAGCCACATGCCATGGCCGTGGAATATATACCACTAGTGACACTACAACACAGCTCCTGTACAACTAAGTCTAAAATACAAACAACACAGTACAATACAAACTAAAAGACCGTCTATATGTATGAGGTCTCCGGTTCAAATCCGCTCTAGGATAATTTTAAAAAAAAAAAACAAAACAACGGATTCCTCTTTCCATCAAAGTAACGAATAGTCTCTCTCATCTCTCACCACCTTTGCCACCGTCTGTTGAAAGAGGAAGAGTCACCACCTGCACCGCCAGACATGTGTTGACCAATCTTAGGACCGGGCCATTGACACTGCTAGTCTAAAAGGAATTACGAAAGACTTGAAAGTTATGCTTGAGAAGGCAGTAATGATCCATTGGCAAAGCTTGAGCTGATCGCCGTGATTCAAAGTCTCGGTATGAGTAACATCTTCGAAGACGACATCAGCAAAATACGTGAGTGTATATACCATGAAAATTGCCTAAACAGAAACGAGTGGATGAAAGATAACTTATATGCCACTTCTCTTTGTTTTAGGCTCCTCAGGCAACATGGTTTTCTGGTGTCTCAAGGTACATGTGTTTATATACTATTTCCGTCTCAGGAAAAATGATAGTTTCAATTTGACATCGAATTGTTGTGAGTGACAGATGTTTTTAGTGAATTCCAAGACGCCAGAGGAGATTTCGAGGAATCACTTGCAAGTGATGTTAAGGTGATGCTAAGTTTATATGAAGCAGCACACCTTCTATCCGAAGGGGAGAGCATCCAACATGAAGCCATAGTGACCTTTACAAAAAGGCATCTAGTGAACAACAATACTGACGACGACAACCTTGCCAAACAAGTGACTCGTTCCTTGGAGATACCATTTCACTGGAAGATGCAGAGATCGGAAGCGAGGTGGTTCATCGATGTGTATGAGTATCAAAGAAACATGAATCCTCTTCTTCTTGAACTGGCTAAAATGAATTTCAACATGGTTCAAGCTAAACACCAGATAGAGCTGAAGCATATGTCAAGGTGCGTAGTTTTCCAAATTTGCTCTTGTCTTGCAACCTCGTCCCAGTATTATACTACCTCCGTCCCAGGAAAAAGTGATACTTTGACTTTTTTATTTTTGCCTAAAAATAATCAAATTGAAAGTATCATTTTTCTTGGGACGGAGGGAGTATATATTAAACTCGTGCTCATGCATCATTATCATTCAGGTGGTGGAAGAGTCTTGGCATTGCAAAGAACTTGAGTTTTGCAAGAGACAGATTAGTCGAGTGCTTCTTAGGAAGTGTTGGCTTTTCTTGGGAGCCGAAATATGAACGTTGTAGAGAATGGCTTACGAAAACCATCAGCTTTGTGCTAGTAATCGATGATATGTACGATGTTTATGGATCATTAGACGAACTTGAACTATTTACTGATGCGATTAAGAGGTAACTACCACTGTTAATTTACTGAACAGGATAAATTCTTGCGAAACTACAGACTAATTTTGTAATTTTATTAACATATTTTCACTGAAGGTGGGATTGCAAAAAGTTGGAAAAACTTCCACATTACATTTTTTTTTTTTTGGAAATTACTTCATATTACTGGAAAAACGAGTACAGACTAGAAAGAAAATACAAATGGGGAAAAGATCTGTTGGTTGCCCTTATCTCCGGATATTTCCAGAGATATGAGCATTCCCCAACAGATGACATCCGTCATCAACTTGCCTTATAGGCTCCGAAATAACTGGATGAAAAACAAGATGTGAATTCTGCATATCAAAAGTTAGCGCAGGCAACAGAAAATCTGGCATCTGATGCCACTGGTGCTTCAGATAGCCTTCTTTTCGTGCATTCTTTGCTAATGCATCCGCAACTTTATTGCTACTTCTATGTTTAAACGTAAAACCCAAAAAATTGCTTCCGTAGGCTTGTAAACATTTCTTAGCTTCCATGATTATTGCCTGGTTCCTCCAATGTATGGCAGATAATTTGTTGTTGGCAAAATCCAAGATTCTCTGGCAATCTCCCTCAATCCAGAATGACTGGAGATCCATTTCTTTTGCCCATGCAGCAGCTTCCAACAAAATTAGTGCTTCTGCTTCTTCAGGGCTGGTGGCCCTGAATGTCCCTGCTCTTGCTGTGACAGCTTCTCCTGAATCAGATCTCAATGTTAGGCCAAATCCAGAGTTTGAAGTAGCCGTGAACCAAGATGCATCTATATTTAACTTGAAATGGTGTAAAGCAGGAGCGTTCCACCTTTCAACATGAAGATATGTTTCTAAGCACTCTACAACACAACCAATGAAATGGCCTTTGAGATACTAAATGAACAAGAATATGACATCCTGCCTTACTTAAACCAAATCGGTATCCGTCTATCCATCGCAATTTTTTTACCTCACCCCAGAATCTGGATGCCAATATTTCGATATCGAATGCTTAACTAATTGCATTCTTTTTTAGTGGGATAATACGGTAATGGCCATGTTAGTGGAAGCAAAGTGGTGTCACAAGGGATACATACCAACGGTGGAGGAATATAAGCATAATGGTTCAATTTCATCAAGTGGATATGTGATTCTGACGGTTGCACTTTTCGCTATGAAGCAGAACAATGGTGCTGATGTATTGCAGGCATTGGAAAACAACCATGAGCTTCTGTACTCTTCATGTTTGTTGTGTCGACTTTCAAATGATCATGCAACTTCATCGGTGAATAGTTATAAGTACTTATTTCTAAATTTCTGTTATTAAAATAATGAAAATAGATAGGCTGAACTCAGTTTGGTTTTGTGAATGTAGGCAGAGCTAAAAAGAGGTGAATTGGCATCATCGGTGTATATTTATATGCAAGAAGCCAACGTCTGCGAAAAGGATGCACGCGAGCATATAAGAGGTTTAATCATGGATATGTGGAAGAACATGAACAGGTCGATACTTAGTTCTTTCCCATTTGATCTCTCATTTGTCAACTTGGTCTTAAATTTTGCAAGATCTTCCCTATTCATGTATCAATATGGAGATGGAATTGGTGCTGAACATTCAAAGAGCAAAGAACATGTCCTGTCCTTAGTAATAAACCTAATTCATATGCATCCTGCAAACGAAAACTCATCTTAGAAAAGCTTGGCTTCTCTGCAATGTGCTATTCTACTTGAAAACAGCGGTGAACTTTGAAAACAGATTTATTTTTTTATTTTTTTGGTTTTCTATAACGTGCAAAGAAAGATCAGGATTGCCGCAAACCAGCTACCTCCATTTGTCAGATTGTACTTTGCATTAATTCTGAATACGGAATAAATAAATAAAGTTTGGAAGACAGTATATTGTAAGCTTTGTAGAAATTTGTAGTCTTTAGTAATTTTAACCATTTTCCGATAATCTTGAACAGTTTTCTAGCTGAGTAATACTTAATGAAAGCTGTTGCAGTAAACTATGATTAGAACCCATTTATCAAAATAATATCAGATACAAAAGTTGGTAATTATTTTGTGAAACAATAAATATTTGCATGGGGATGAATGGAGCAACTACAATGAGACTGCTGGCTCAGATGATGAAGGTTTTGATTCTTCCGGAAATAAGGATGTATCCGTGAAACTTTTTCCAAGTACAAAGAGCTCTGCATTTCAATCAATCTTGGGACCCCACTAAAGATGATTATAAGGCGTCTTAATGTATTCGGAAATACAGGAAAAAGAGATCGAAGCCACGATTAGCATGGGTTGAGAGATCCCCACAATGAATGGCGAGACATGAATGCATGGTCTTGTGGTTTAGTTGTCTATTTATGTTACGGCCAATCACAAGGTCTCACACTAACATAAGCAGCTAAATTCAGGTAACTTACTGCTCTTCGGAAGGCAAACATCTCTTCTTGTCCCGATAATAGGGATTGAATACCAGATGGTGCACCACTTGAACTCACACTTCCTTTTGCTAACACATCTCGACGTAGTGCCCCACCCTCTGTCTCAGTCTCGAATTGAAAACTGAAAAAGAAAAAGTAAACAATGCTAACATCAAACCATGAAGGTCTAAAACAACTCCGACTTTACGTAATGCAGAGTATGCTATTCCTTTTGGGTATTTCACAAGCAATATGATTACCTCCTTTGCTTTACTTTTGAGACATATAATTTATCATTCAAGGGTAACTATGCAAATTTCGCAGTAAAGCACTCGTTTTAAGCCTATTGCTGGTTAATACGTGTAAAATATGTTGACACAATTTTCACTTAAGACCAAAAGTGTCAACGCTGTTAAAACTAGCTACATCCTAAGCCCTAATATTCATGGCATACCAAACAGGGTTTAATAATAATGTATTTACAGCTGAAAACCAGAAAAATTACCTCTCCAAATCAAAAAGTGTTCCCTCATCTGTTCCTTGAAATCAATTATCGATAGAAGAAGCTGCAGTACAAAAAAGGCTGCAGTGATGATTGTATAACTCATCGACAAAGGTGATAAAATCGGCGTGCCTGATAAATAAGAAATCGATTAAGAACCGTGATAAAATTTCTTTCGACTAATATGGTGTCTAAAACAGAATAATATTGATAACCCCAGCTATTTAGCAATTAGCTCATTTATGCCAAGTTGCTAACCCTAACTGGTTATTCCGGTTTTCTACTGGTGGCTTCAACTATGACCCCAGCTTTTTTAATTGGTCTGAAGATACGAGTTGTTTGAAATGAATGAACAATTCATAAAAATAGCAAAGAAATACCTTGTCCCTAATGCGCATACTCATCACGGGAATGTCTGATACAAATATAGTGTGGTAACTTTTTGCTACTGCAATATAGTCTGCTGCTTCGATCTGCAAGATAAAGATAAGGGTATGTCTTCACACAAAATGATGTGGCAAGACAAAAAGTTATAAGAGAAAACCTAGCAGTGGTTGTATATGTTATGCATTAAATGAGGAAAAGAGGCTTTTTAATATGGGAAAGAAAACCTGTTTTGTTACTTCTGCAAATTACTCCCTAGCATTCTTATCACATTATTCATCATCAACAACATTTTCTTAATTATGGCAAATGATGGATAAAGTAGCGATAGAATTTAGATAGTTAAAATAATATCATTTCCTACTACTGACTTCATCAAATACAATTCTTTTATTAGGATTAAGTTGATATATACTACCGGGCGACCACATAGATAGTCAAATGTAAATCGTGCTACCCCATAACAGCTTTCAGGAACTTCCAAATATCTGAGCAGAAATCATGACAACATCAGTTGGTAAATGTTTATTTGCGGCTTTAATCAAGCAACGTTTGAGTGTATTCCTTCCAAACATCACAGGTATAGTATTGGATACAATCTTTCCACCGGATTGGTTAATGACTTTAGACCACATTTTCTCAAATTCTTTAGCTGCCTCATCATCCAAGGGTGACAAGTAGAGAACCTAAGGACAAGACATTAAAGGCCAATTGTTGGTTATATTTATTATAGTAAGTTCAACAATCATGATTTACTGCTTTCACATTTTTCTCATGCTTTCAGCATCACCTTTCCAGCCTTGTAGTTCGGATGATGTTATCTTATAAAGCAAATCCAAATGAAGGTTACAAATTTCATCCAGAACCTTTTTGAAATCTATAATGTTCTTTGCCTATATTACCTCTTATATGAGGCACGCGAAAATATTTAGAAAATGAAGGAAAATGAATATATCAGCAAATTTTGTAAAACACCGAGATCTTTTGGGAATTTGCAGCACTAGGAAGGAAATCAAGGACACCCTTGGGGAAGTGCAGTACGTTCATCATCAATTGGTCAACTGTCAAGTAAGTTAGTAACAAATACATATAGAATCATAAATCTACAGATGATAAAATCATGCACGAATTAACAGATAACAGCTAACAGAAGCACAATCATGAATGCAGGCATCAACAGGTAACAACACAAATACTCAGTACAAAATTTAAACTCTTCACCTGATCTATGCTGCTTTTTGCTATAAAACGACAATAATCAATCTCACTTCCAATCAAAACACTCTGACAATGCTCATCCAATTTGCGTACAAGCTTCAGGAAAATATCCTTCTGCATGCTATCCTAATGTTGCAAAAAGAAAAAAAAAATACGAGAGTTATAAGGAAAGCTTCTTTGGCGAAAACGTGCATATCTAAGTACAAGAACTACCACTAGTGAGAAAGCACAAAAAAAAAAATTATGATTATGTTTCACAGAACGTTACAGAGCAACATGATGTTATATTAAACTAGACTAGTTAGCACCAATAGATGAAATTGGATTGGTAGCGAGTCTAGCGACTATCAATGAAACAAAATACCTTATTCAAATCTTCAGGAGCTCTATCACTGGTAGCCACAAGAAAGGTCCCAGTAGTTAACAATCTGCTCAGGATTCCAGATAAGGCGATGATAGCAAACACATCAATTGTCTGTAATAGAAAAACACAAAACATGTCTACAATACCACAATCATCATCAATGTCCCAATAGAGGTTTACAATCACAATCAATAAATTTATTTAGATCCAACACTTTCAGAATGGTTTTCAATTGAAAAAACGAAGACAATTGATTTCACTAACAAAACCTTAACCCCCGAACTGAAATCCCAAAAACAATGATTAAGAACTAGTTAGAATTTGGTAGCAGCTTTAATCTAAGGCCATATAATAGGAATAACCTGAACTAATTGACACCTTCCAATTAACATTCTGAATATGAATGTTTAAACTGATACTAACACGAGCGATTTGCAGAATATAACCAACGAAGTCTGTAATCTTGTTTTGTTTTCTTTCATTAGGTCTATTTTAATTGAAAATCAGAAATATACAGGGTAGCCATGATTTAGATGAATAAACATTCCAGATAACAAAATGAGTTTCAATTAATTCATATATCCAATATTTGAGACATTTGATTACACTAACAAGATATTGAATGTGAAATTTAATTAGACTACTACTAATTACACATATGAAACCCTAAACCCCAAATTGTAACCACTAAAACAATAGAATTTGTAAAACCTAAAAAAACAGAAACAAGTGTTACCCTCAGAAACAGCATGCTTAGCCAACTCCCCAGGAAGAACAAGACTAACAGCAGTTTGAATCTCACGAGAAGTAATAGTTGGTTTCTTATTGTACCTTGCTAGTCTGGATGATTCCCCAGCAAGTTTCTCAAATATATCATTAATGAAACTGTTCATGATTCCCATAGCTTTACTTGAAATAACAATATCAGGATGGACTTGTTTTAAAACTTTGAAGATGTAGATCTTGTATGTCTCCACTGATTTTTTCGACTTCTTCTTCTTAATATTTGTTGTTGATGAAGCATCCTTGCTTGGTAATTTCTTCTCGGCTCTGGGTTTCTTCTCTGCTGGTGCTTTCTCTGCGGCCGGTTTCTTTTCTGCTGGTTTTTTCTCTGCTGCTTTCGGCGCCATTGGATCGGAAACTTGAACGGAAAACTGAAGAAGCTTTTGGGTGAGAGAAAGGGAAAGGACAGAGTAGTGTTGTTGTGAAGTTAGAGGAAGAGAGTTAGAAATTTAGTCATTCATTCTTCCTCTACCAGAGCTGTGTAAGACTACCTCATGAAATGTTCTAACCGTGGTAAAAATGCCATTAACTTCGTAAAGGCCATTGTGAGTTGACTTAGTCAAAGGCGATTTAGGGTCAGGGTTCTTCTCGTTTTTCTGGCATTTCCTCTGGTGAGATGCAGTCGTCTTCTCCGGCAAGCGTTCCTCGGGTGGTTTCCTCTATGCCTCTAGAGAGATTCACATATGGGGGGTCTTCTTGATTCGAAGTTTTTTGATAATGAGTTTGATGTCTCAGATCCAGTTGTTCCTCCTAGGTTTGAGAAAGTTGCCCCTTATGGATCTTCTGTTTCTTATGCGGTTTGGTCTTCTTTATTTGATAAGAAGAAGTAGTCGATTTTTAATGCTAAAATGGAGTTTTATTCGTATCCTATGGTTGATGGTAAGAAATCTATGGATATTCCTTATGCAATTTTTGATGAAGATATTCGTAGGTGTGAAGATAAGGTAATTGGTGCTTTTGTGGGTAGGACACTTCCTTTCTATATGGTTCATAATTCAGTGAATCGTGCCTGGAAACCTAAATGTAATCTTCAAATGACTATTCATGAGGAAAGTATGTTTATATTTGATTTTCAATCTGATGAAGATATGGTTCGTGCTTTAGAAACTGGTTCTATGCTATTTCAAATAGATTGTTTATTGTTAAGCCTTGGTCAAGGATGGTTGAGCAGGAAATTGTTGAGTTGAAATCAGTTCCAGTCTGGATGCTTTTGCAAATGTCCCTCTATTCATGTGCAACAACAGGGGATTGAGTACGATTGCTAGTTACTTAGGCAAACCTCTTATGATGGATACTCAAACTTTAAACAAAATTAGAATGAGTTATGCTAGGATTTGTGTTGAAGTGGAAGTTGACTGTGAGTTACCTGAATCATTTTCTTTCACTTTGGATGGTAAAGATAAAGTTGAAATTAAGATGGAGTATTCTTGGAGGCCTCATAAATGTAGTGAGTGTGTTGTCTTTGGGAATATCCTATCTCATTGTCCAAAGAGAGTCAAATCATCTCAAAAGATGGTTCAGAAGAAAATAACATCCATAATGGATGAGGAAGGTTGGATTACTAAGTCAAGAAGTGGTGGGAAGAATGTTTTAGTTGATGCTGGTTTTTATGAAAGTGAGACTACTCCAATTATGATAGATAAGGAGAACATGGAGACTCAACAAGTAGCTCCTACAATTCTTCAGGAGGTTACTAAAAAGAAAGCTTGTAAAGAAAATATGTTTATAAAGTCGAATCCCTTTTTCATTTTGGATAAATGTTTAGAAAATTCTCATGAGATAATTTCAGATCATAATAAAGAAAATTTACAAGCTTGTTGCAGGTAGCTCAAATGAATTCAGTTGAACAGGCTTCTTCAAGTTATGGTTCTAGAACACATTTTCAAAAGAAGGGGGTTATTTATCAACTTGCAAATAATCTTCTTCCAAGGATTGCAGACTTGAAATTTTTTGCTAGAGGTACTTCCTTGTCCAATAAGTTTCAATGATGTTTAACATTGGATGTTGGAACATCAGGGGTCTTAATGATCCTTTGAAGCAGTTAGAAGTTAAGAATCTAATTAGGAACAATAAGTTTTCTATGATTGGTTTAGTGGAAACTCATGTGAATATACCGAATAAATTTCGTATTATGAATAATCTAAATCATTCTTAGTCTTTTTTGGATAATGACAGTAGTGATTCTGTTGGTAAAATCTGGGTTGGCTGGGATCCTGGTGTTGTTCAAGTTAATTTGATTCATTTTTCTACTCATGTTATATTCTTGGATGTTTCTACTTCTTCTATGTTAAATTTTGCAGTAACTTTTGTCTATAATCATAATTATTATCTCTTTATAAGTTTTTTTGTGGAATTCTATTTCTTCTTTTGCTTATTTTAATAATAAAGCTTGGATTTTATCGGGGGATTTTAACTTTATCTTAGTTCCTTTTGATAAAATGGAAGGGGCTCAACTATTACTTTATCATTATGTTGAGTTTGTTAATTGTGTTCAAGAGGCTCAACTCTTAGACCTTCCCTATATACTTGGACTTATTGCCAGCATGATAGAGCTATTATTAGATCAAAGATTGACAGAGTTATGGTGAATATGGAGTGGATTAATCAATTTACTTGCTTTAAAGGTGATTTTCTCTTGCCAGGTATTTCAGACAATTCCCCTAGTGTTGTTGTTATTTTTGAGAAAAGAATTCATGGTTTTCCACCTTTTAGATTTTACAACTTCCTTACTAATGATTCTGGATTTATGGATGTGGTGAGAATTGCTTGGTCAATCCCTGTTAAAAGTAACCCCATGTACTCTCTTGTGAGTATAATGAAAAATACTAAAGGGTATATTACTAGTTGGAAGAAAGCTAGGTTTAGGAATATTTCTGAGTAAGTTTTGCAGGCTAAAGATTAAATGGACTTGGTTCAAGGTCAACTTCTCTTGATCAAGATTTGACCAGAAGAGAAAGAGCTTATGTTGTTGAATATGTAAAATTGGCTAGTTATGAAGAGTCTTTTGCAAAGCAACAATATAGAATTAAATGGTTAAATCTGGGTGATTCCAATATCTTTTTTTTTCATAATTCTCTCAAAGAAAGAAGAAGTAGGAACAATATTTTTTCTCTGTAAAATAAGGATACTGTTAAGTTAGAGGAGGATAAGGAGATTTCTAATGAGTGTATTGCCTATTATGAAGATATTTATGGTAGTTGCTTTGGTCCTAATTCTTCTTCCAATTCTCTTATGGATCTTCATTTTGATGCTTGTATTCAACAGGATGATGTAGCAGATTTCATAAAGCATGTCACTAGGGAAGAGGTGGTTATTGCTTTAAACTCTATTGGTTCTAGTAAATCTCCAGGCCCTGATGGGTTTACTAGCCATTTCTTGAAGGCCAGCTGGACTATTGTGGGAGATGACTTTGTTGCTGCTATCAAAAATTTCTTCACTAAATCCAAGCTTCTAAAGGAAGTTAATTGCACTTTTATAACTCTGGTTGCTAAAAAGAAGAATCCTTCTGTTGTGTCTGATTTTAGACCTATTTTCTGCTGCAATATTATTTATAAGTGTATTACCAAGATTCTTGTTAATAGAATAAAGAAGATCCTTGGGGGTTTGATCAGTCAGAACCATTCAACCTTCATCTTTGGGAGATCAATTCAAGATAATATTATGGTGGCTCATGAGGAATTATCATAGACCTAAGGGGACCCCAAGATGTACTGTAAAGATAGATTTGAGAAAAGCTTATGACACTGTTAAATGGGAGGCTATATTCTACATGTTAACTCAGTTGGTATTTCCTTCAATTTTTATTAACAGGATTTCTTTGTGTATTACTTCTTCTAAGTTCTCAATTTTAGTTAATGGATCTCCTGATGGGTTTTTTGGAGGTTTTAGAGGTTTGAGAAAGGGATTCCCCCTCTCACCATACCTCTTTGTGCTGGTTATGGAGATGTTAAGTTATGTTCTTTTGCATCAAGTTAAAATTCAGCATTTGGCTTTCATTCAAGATGAAAACTTACTAGTCCCCCTCATCTTTGCTTTATTGATGATGTGGTGATCTTCTTTAAAGGTAACATTACTGCTGCTCTGAGTGTTAAATTTGTTTTTGATACTTTTAGTTCTAACTCTGGTCTTGAAATAAATAAACAAAAGTCTTCTTTATTTAGTGTTGTTGTTGCTGAGGGGATTTTGCATCAAATTTTGATTGTGCTAGATTTCTCTTTAGGTGAATTTCATATTAGATACCTTGGGGTGCCTCTTCTTTCTACTAGAATTTCTTATAGAAACTGTTTACCTCTTCTTGAAAAAGTATATGCTAGAATTCAATCTTGGAAACCTAAGTTCTTGGCTTATCCTGGTAGAGCCCTTCTTAATAAAGCTGTGTTGAGTGGAATGATTTTCTTCTGGCGCTCTTGTTTTATTCTCACTAAAAAAGTTATTAAATAACTTAATACTAAACTTAAGAGGTTTCTGTGGGCTAGTTCAGATTTGAAGAATACTTATAATCCTATAAGTTGGTCTGATGTTTGCCATGCTTATGAGGAAGGTGGTTTGGGGGTCAAGGATTTAGAGTTCACTAATGTTGCAGAAAACTTGAGACATATATGGAATCCTGTGTTCTGGTAAGGAAACAATTTGGACTCATTGGGTGAAATGTAACCTCATAAAATGGAATACTTTCTGGACTATGAGAGTCTCTCAAGATTCCTCTTGGTGTTGGAGAATAATTCTTGAAAACAGGGAGTTGGCAAATAAGTCTATTGGAGTGGTCTTGGGGAATGACCAGTGTATTTCTTTAACTTAAGAAAGGTATTGAAGGATTTTTCCAAGCTTAACATTAATCAAGAGATAGTTCTGCTTATATAGCAGATACAAGAGTTCATCTTAAGACAGAGACGTGGTTACATGAGAAATAAACTTGTGAGATATTCTAGCTAAGAAAAGATAAACATAAAGAAGCTAAAAACTCGAGATAAATTTTAGTTGGTCTTGGTTAACTAATTGAGAACATATTTAGTATTAATTACGGAAGACTATTAGTTGTGCTGACACTCCCCTCAAGTTGAACGGGAGTTGTCTAACGTTCAGCTTGTCTCTTAAAAACTGATACCTTGGGGCTGACAACCCTTTTGTGAAAATATATGTTATCTAGTCCTTCGGTGAAATGAACTTGACTTCTAGTTCTTTTTGTGCAACCTTTTCTCTTACAAAATGATAATTTATTTCAATATTTTTTGTTCTTACATGGAATACCGGATTTGAAGTTAAGTAGGTGGCACCCAGATTGTCACACCAAAGACGTGGTGAAACTGTGATTACGCCAAGCTCCTTCAACAAAGACTGAATCCGTAGTATCTCAGATGTAGCAATTGCAATGCCTTTGTACTTAGAATATGTACTCGATCTAGAGATATTTCTATGCTTCCTTGCACTTCAAGAGATTAAGGTACCACCAAAATACACACAATATCCACTTGTGGAGCGCCTATCATCGATACTTCCAGCCCAATCAACATCTGAGTAAGCTTGAATAGAAAAATATGATGAATTTTTAAACTGCAACCCATAAGTAAATGTGTGCTTCAAATAGCACAAAATTCTTTTAACCATATCCCAATGTTCAACATAGGGTTCATGCATAAACTGACATGCCTTATTAACTGCTATAGAAATATCTGGTCTTGTTAAGTGAAGATATTGAAGAACACCTACCACACTGCGATATAATGTTGCATCCTCAAATTTTTGTGTACCTTGCTTTGTGATTCGTAACTGAGGTGCAAAAGGAGTAGTTGCTGGTTTGATGCCATCCAGTTTGGTTTTCACCAAATAGTCATTTATATACTTTTGTTGGTTGAGGAAAAGATGTTGGCTTTGTTTGTGTACCTTTATACCCAAGAAGAAACTCAGATCCCCCATGTTTTTGACAACAAACTCTGAACTTAAGGCATTAATAAGATGGTGTATGTGATTAGGACTTGAACCTGTTATGATAATATCGTAAACATAGATTAGTACATACATAACACTTGTAGAAGAGAGTTTGACAAATAGTTAACTAACTGTCAGGTATAGATCCCTTGAGGCCTCAAGTAACAAGATAAACACTGAGACATGAAAACCACACTCTCGGGGATTGCTTTAAACCATACGCCTTTTTTTAATTTACACACATGATGTGGATGTGCTGGATCTGTACAACCAGATGGTTGCTTCATGTATACGTCTTCTTCAAAAAGACCATGCAAGAATACATTCTAAACATCCAGTTGGCGTAAGAACCACCCATTCATTGTATCAATAGATAAAACTAGCCTTATAGTATAAGGCTTAACCACTAGACTGAACGTTTCACTGTAATCAATCCCTTCTTGCTGGTGAAACCCCTTTGCCACCAGTCTAGATTTGTAACGATCTATGCTCCCATCAGCTTTTTGCTTAACTCGAAAAACCCATTTTGACCCTACAACATTCATACCTTGATCATATGGACTAGATTCCAGGTCTCATTCTTTACATGTGCATTGTATTCCTCATCCATGGAAGGCCGCTACTCTGGGTTTTTACAAGCCTGAATATAAAAGGTTGGAGCCATTAAGTCCGTGAGAACAAGAAGATGTTTGGTTGTTGTTAAACATAACCTATCAATAGGTTTTGTAATGCCCAACTTAGCTCTTGTAATCATAGTATGTTGGTTGTTGAGGTTGTACCGGAGAAGCTACTTCTGCATTGTCTTGGATATGCGGTGGTGATATAGCTTCAGGTGATAAAGCTTCAGGTGATGAAGTTGGGGACTCATTCAGTGGAGAAAGTGGTTCAGCTGACTGAATCTATGGTGAGTCACCATGTAGTTCCATCTGCACAGGTATTGGTGTAGATGAACTAAACACTGGTGAAGATAAGAGCTTAGTAGTTGGACTTACCTTACTTTGTTGCTGCACAGATTCCACTGTTGGTCTAGCACTGAAAGGGAATGAATTCTCTACAAACTATGAAGAGATATAGTAGACGTTTTGTTGGGAGATGGATGCATAAATATCCTTTGTGAACACCATTGTAGCCTACGAAAACACAAGGCAATGATCTTGGCTGAAGTTTATTTGTGTTATATGAGCGTAAAGTTGGGTAACAAACGCATCCAAAAACTCGGAGAAAGGTAAAATCAGGTTTCTTATTGAACAAAAGTTCAAGTGGTGTTCTAATTTCTTTTTGGGAAGGTGGACATCTATTTATTAACAAACAGGTTGTTGTAAATGCCTCAGACCAGTAAGACTTAGGCACTGACGCATGGAATAACAAGGCTAACCTTGACTCAGTGATATGACGAATTCTACGCTCAGCCATTCCATTTTGAGATGAGGTATGAGGACAAGAAAATTTGTGCGTAGTACCAGATTCATTTAGAAAGGATGTGAACTTTCAAAATTCCCCACCATTGTTTGATTGAAAAAAAATTATTTTGTGATCTGTAAGATTCTCAATTTGCTTTTTAAAGTGAACAAAAACTAGGAATGCATCTGAATTGCTAACCAAAGAATAGATCCATGTATAGTGAGAGTAAACATCAAGTAAAAGCAAATAGTAATGAAATCCATTTCTTGGTAAATGAGGAGAAACCCAAATATCAGCAACAACTAGACCCAAGGGTTTATCTATTATTGTACTACTAGACCGAAAAGGAAGTTTGCTACTTTACTCAAATGACATGAATGACAAAAATGAAAAACTTTATTGAAAACAGGTAAAGAATAATTTTTGATCATTCTGGAAACTGTCCTAAGCATGGGATGTCCTGGTCTTTGATGCCAAAGTGGGATGGTTTCAGAGATAGAAGTTGTAGGTGTTGAGTTTGTTGCTTCTTGCACTTTATCAAGAATGTAGAGTCCATTCATATTCTTGCCTCGCAACAGTATGGTCCCTGTGAGCAGATCCTTCACAAGAAAACATTTTGAGTCAAATTCAAATAAACTTTGTTGTCGTCACAAAATTTAGAGAAAGAAAGTAAATTAGATTAATTTCAAGGATACGAAGAACATTATTTAACTCAAAGAATCTGTTATTATGAGTAAAGGATGCATTACCAATGTGCTCAACAGCTAAAGCATTACCATTTCCTACTTGAACAGTTTGTGCCATCATACTCATGCTTAATATTCAAGAGATTGAGACCTGATGTGACGTGATATCAGTTGAGCCTCCGGGTAATGGCAAATAAGTTGTTATTTTGTTGGGCTTCAGTGTTATCCTATCTTCCTTGTAACGGAACCAACATCTGCGAGCAATATGACCAATTTTGCCACATATTTGGCAGGGTCCTCGGTCTTTCTCTCTGCCATTTGGATTGAATGAGGGTCGAGACTTCCTAACCTGGTTGTTGTTGAAAGAGCCTCTTCTTTGATTATTTCTCTGGTTAACAACTGATGTAGTTTTTAAAGTGGTAAATAAGAGGTTCGATTCTCGAACTTGTGAAGGTAATGATTTTAGAAAATATTGGACTTAATCTAATTAAATAATAATCAGGAAAATAAACTAGAGATGATTTTTAGAAAATATGGGGAAAACCAGGAATCAGGAATCAGTTATTTCTAACAATTTATGTGATTAATCGGGTAATTCTTTTAAATAAATTAAGCTCAAATATTGCCAAAATAGGTTTTATGCAAACAAGTAGAGGTAAATCATAAGCATGGGACATCAGAGGTTGTCAACCCAGCATGACCCATCAAACAAAAACACCACTACTGAATGAAAACCGTTTTTCTATTTCGAAACTATGCAATTTTAACAAGTAAAGAATTATAATTAATTAATTAAAAATAGACTTACCACATAAAATTGAGAGAAAAACCTCCTCCATCATCCCAGTAAATATACTTAGCCCATGGTGAAGAAAACTTGCTCAAAAGATCTTTTCATTGCTCAAAAAGTTGATTACAAGGTGAAATAATAGTGCAACAGCTGAACAGATACGTTTATAAATGTCACAGAACAGGGTTCAGCCGTTGCAAAAAGCTAAGGCAAAGAAAAGGGGAAAAGAAATTTGGAAGCTAAGGCAACGAAACAGCAACACTTATAAGGTGTTGCTGTGTCTTCTTCTCCGATGGAGTTGATGAAGAACAGCCGGTCGTCGGTGACAGCAGCAGTGGCCGGATCGTGGGTAATTCCGGCCACAATTCCGGCGACTCCCAAACTTCAATTCTAAGCTATCTTCCCTCATTTTTCTTGGCTTCTCTTCATATATATAGGCTCTACAAACCCTAGGGAGAGTTCTAAACCTAATAGAACTCCTTAAAACACTCCCAAATTCATCCAAATCCGAATCAAAGTGTAATACCCTTTTTCCGGTGAAACTCGGATTTGGGGCTATTTTTCCGGCGTAAACCTCCAATTCTTCACGTGTTTAATCTTGTATGGACCTCTAGTATATTGTGTATCAATTTGGGAGCAAAATATGCTAAAAATTACGTGAACCAAAGTATCCAGTTGTATGCTGTTTCCGTCCCGATCCCGTGACTGGCAGTTGACTCGGTCACTCGGGTTTGACCCGATTTGACCCGATTTGACCGAGTTGACTCGAGGGTACCCCTTATCCACTTCTAGGGTGCCAAATAACACTTGTCCTTGGGTGCCTTTATCACTTTTTGAGCCAATTTTTCCACAAATCTTTATTCTTCAAATGTACCTACAAAAGCATAAAAACACGTAATATTTGGAAAATCGAATACTAACTTAATAGAAACTAAGGTGCAAATTAGACACTAAAATGTGTCTATCAAATACCCCCAAACTTACTATTTTGCTAGTCCTCGAGCAAACTACTCTAAGAAATGAAATGAAATAAATCCTAACTCACTTTCGCAGGAATCGCGACTACATTTAGCATATGCAGTAAGCCGTTAAACCCCTAGGTGTCCCTAGTGGACGAGTTTTGTCTCGTGAGGGTTTACAAGAGGTATACCCACAAAACCTGGATCTAGATCTTAGCAACACGTGAACGATTAAGGGTAAACACTAAACAAGCTAGTTAGTTGGCTACTTAGATAATCGGCTATAGGGACCATTACCCTTTATGAATCCAATCACTGTACACGAGTGTTAACTCAAGCATACTAAAATTCATATCTAAGACAACAGAGTTCTACTCAGACAGTTATCTAACCACCCATCACATGAAAAGACTTAGAAGATGAAAGTAGACTGTAGAAGGTCGCAAATGTAGACTGAGGCGAACGATGTGTCCCATATCTGTCTGAAGGTCAGTACCAAGATGAAACCTAGTGTGTCGAGATACTCCCCATTTATTTTCAACGGTTACTATTAACTAAAATATTTACAAGTTCCCATGGATCCTGCGTTCCACGCTTGCTTAGGCGACGGAGACAGGGAGAACTTTAAAATACCAAATACTATATTTTTTTTCAATTTTTTCTAACTTTTTTCGATTTTTTTCTTTTCTTTTTTTTTTTTTTTTCGAATTTTTTTTCTCTTTTTTTTTCTTTGACTCCTAATACATGTGTGTTCCCATGGATCCTGCGTTCCACGCTTGCTTAGGCGACGAAGACAGGGGGACCACACACATAACTCTACGACAATAACATATTATTCATACTGGGGCATGATCTCAACACACTAAATGTCATTCCAGCGCTAATTAACACGTCGATGCTAGGACCCACCAATACTCTCAGAGAAACACGAAATTGCAAATAATAAAACAGAACGTGATATGGTGGTGACAACTATCATGTTATTTCTAACACCTGAACTCTGTCTCCTTTATGAATAGACCATCTAGATGGGCACACCAATCCTTAAAGCAAAATGGCTAAGTTTCCATCTACCTAGAGTGGTTAGTGTCACCCTGAATTGTTCACATGCTTCTAAAAGTCCAAATCATTAAACCTAAAAAGTCTCCCAATACCCCCAAACTTAAATTAAACAGTGTCCTCAATGTTTCTAAGTAAAGAACAATACCAAAAGAGTAAAAGTAAGGGAGTCAGAAAGATAATACCTGAATGCCTGAGCATGGGTTACCTCCCAAGAAGTGCTAAGTTTAAAGTCTTCAGCCAGACTAGAAAAGAATTAGTCACCCCCTTAAATCATATAGCAATAATCGGAACAACTGTGGGTCATCTGAATCAAATAGTGTGCCCCACGGTAGAAGTAAACTGCAGCAAGCTAAGAGGATAAACGATCTGAGTACTCCTTGATCCCTATCTAGGTAAACCACATCGACCAGAGGATGGGTTTCTGGCAACTGAGGATCGGTAAATTTAGCTGGAGGATGATCTCGTAAAATTGCAGCGGTGCCTATGTCAGGTCCCAAGCTAGGGACCTTTCTAAGAGTTAATGGTACAGCACATGGAGTATGATAGTCACCCCCAAACTTAGAGTTTTCAGTGTCTCTAGATAGACTAATAACAATTTCCCTCATTTCCGGATCGTTAGATTCTCGAAAATAGTCAACTGCTTCTTCTAAATTACAATCCGGTGGTGCAAAGCCTAACAAAGTACGCACCTCATCAATAACCCTATCATTATCGCCATTAAATCTGTAGTTGGTTAGGCATTTTTCTAATGGATCTTCTAATGGGTTGGGCCTAAGCTCCATCTCACTAGACGGTTTGGATTCCTCTTCTGATGGGCCTAACTCACTACTTATCAGGGTATCTGGTGGGTCATGATTAAAGTCCAACTCATGAAAATCTAATCCAAAGTGGGCTCGACATTTCTCTAATGGGTCTTCTATCAAAGTGTTTGGTAATGTCTCCTGAACTAGGGTCTCTATCATGTTGACAGTTTCTAAGCTGGGATCCTTCCTAGTAGGTGCTAACAACCTTGGATAAGGGGCTCTAGGCATAAAATCGGTTGCCCGAGGGGTTTCCTCAGGCTCATCAGAGACTTTATCAGTCTCTTCGGCTATTGGGTCAGGGTGAACTACAGTATGTCCACTATCAGGCCCAGTTACCCCGTTGTCCACCAATTTACCATTCCTGATGGTCGTGACTGCATTCACGTGACTTGATGATTTCTCACCCGTCGCCATTTCATTGACGCCTCTTGGATTGGGTTGGGGCTCTAAACTACTAGCTTAATTTATTTCGACCAGTTCTAGCCTTCTAGATAAGGATTCTAATGGGTTGGGATTTCTATTGCTCTCCCACTGCTGGGTTTTCTCGGCGATGTCACTCAGAAATTGCATCGCCTCAGCAGGAGTCTTACTGTCGGATTCTCCGATCGACAAGGACTCAACCAAGGTTACAGTCGCATAATCCAAACCCTCATAGAGAATCTGAACTAGACTTAACTCATCTAAACCGTGGTCTGGGTATTGGGACACTAAGTCGTTGAACCTTTCTACATAAACATACAGAGACTCTCCCTCTTGTTGAGAAAACATGAAAATTTTCTGCCTAATTGAGGATATTCTGTTCTTAGGGAAGAATTTCTGAATAAAAGATGAAGTAAGTTGGGCATAGGTCTCAATCGACTGAGGGGCCAAGCTATACCACCATGACTTGGCTCTATCTCTTAGTGAAAAGGGAAATAGTCTAAGTTTAATAGACTCGTCATTCAAGTCTCTAATCCTGATTGTGCTACATATTTCCTCGAACTCCCTATCATGAAAATAAGGATTCTCGTTCTCTTTTCCTAAGAATAATGGAAGCATCTGGATGATTTTGGGTTTCAGTTCGTAGCTCGCTTCAGTAGCGGCTAACTTGATGCAAGATGGACGTAAGGTCCTGGTTGGATTCCACAAATCCTTCAGAGTTGTCATTGCTGACACGGTCTCGAGAGTGACTATTTCACTCTCAGTTGACTTCTCAAGGTTAAGGTGAACTACCGGTCTTCCACTAATTAACCTACCCTGAGGGTCTCTATCCCAAGTTCGCCTTAAGGGCGTTCTTGGCATGCAAAAATTAAATCCTAACAAGAAATTAATCAAACACAATCGTGCCCTGACTCAACCAAATCAAACCTAAATCTAGCAAACAAAAAGCATGATGGTTCCACTTAGATTGTTTCTAGACCAGCTTTTATTCTTTCAGAAGACAACTGGTTACAATTTTAGCGAATCTCTCCGAGCAATCCGAGTTAAATCAAGTTGAAGAGAAACAGGAGAAGCTCAATGGAGCTTTGATACCCCTGTCTCTTTGGCAACGCTTCCCTGGGTTACAGGGCGGCTCTAATCAACTTTAATCTAATCTTCCTGCTTTTTGAGTTAGGCTAATAAGGTAACCAATACAGTCCTTTCGACCGATTTTCCTATAAGCTCGTTACCTTATCGGTCTCTTTCTAGTCAAGATTTTAGGCTTAGGTTCGTGTAGGTTTCGTTTTCCTAAGGCGGGCAAGAAGGAGACGGTGATGAAATCCGAAACCTTATCTTGTATGGCCAGGCCTTGCCCTTTACTATGCAGAAATTAAGTTCCGTATTCAGTCCTCAACATATATGCATACAAAGGCGTCCAGAAAACCCACTGACAGGAGATTCGTGGGTTGGTCGAAATTTACCTCCCGTACTAGACGGGCGACGAACCGTTGAAGTCGACTCGGGCCACTAATATCCTTTTTAATAGTGTGCGAACCCGAGGGGCCGAGACAATATCGTAATTGTCGTCCGTCCCTGCACACAGTTTGATATTTAAAATTACCCTTCCGTAGGGTTTAAAAATAATAAAATGTCCAAAGTCCAAAAATAATGTCCAAAAGTGTCCGAAAATAAAAGAAAAATTACAAAAATAATTAAAACCCTAATACAATTTTCTAAATTAATTAAAACTAATTAAAATAAACTAAAAATCTAATTAAGAAAAATAAAATAAAATCTTCGATCTTCTTTTTCGTTCTTTAAGATTTTCCCTTTTTTAATTCCAAGTCTTTAGCTTTAATTCCAAAACTTGGGCGTAATCTCTTTTCGATCCAAAATCGAACCTGTAGTAAAAAAGAAAAATACCAAAAGAAACGTAAAATAGAACAAAGTAAAATAATAAAACTAAAAATAAAAACCTAAAAACAAATCTAAAACCCTAAACCTAAAAACAAGTCCGCGTCGGCGGCGCCAAAAATTGATGTAATTTTAATATAGTGGTAAATAAGAGGTTCGATTCTCGAACTTGTGAAGGTAATGATTTTAGAAAATATTGGACTTAATCTAATTAAATAAAAATCAGGAAAATAAACTAGACATGATTTTTAGAAAATATGGGGAAAACCAGGAATCAGGAATCAGTTATTTCTAACAATTTATGTGATTAATCGGGTAATTCTTTTAAATAAATTAAGCTCAAATATTGTCAAAATAGGTTTTATGCAAACAAGTAGAGGTAAATCATAAGCATGGGACATCAGAGGTTGTCAACCCAGAATGACCCATCAAACAAAAACACCACTACTGAATGAAAACCGTTTTTCTATTTCGAAATTATGCAATTTTAACAAGTAAAGAATTATAATTAATTAATTAAAAATAGACTTACCACATAAAATTGAGAGAAAAACCTCCTCCATCATCCCAGTAAATATACTTAGCCCATGGTGAAGAAAACTTGCTCAAAAGATCTTTTCATTGGTCAAAAAGTTGATTACAAGGTGAAATAATAGTGCAACAGCTGAACAGATACGTTTATAAATGTCACAGAACAGGGTTCAGCCGTTGCAAAAGGCTAAGGCAAGAAGGGGAAAAGAAATTTGGAAGCTAAGGCAACGAAACAGCAACACTTATAAGGTGTTGATGTGTCTTCTTCTCCGATGGAGTTGATGAAGAACAGCCGGTCGTCGGTGACAGCAGCAGTGGCTGGATCGTGGGTAATTCCGGCGACTCCCAAACTTCAATTCTAAGCTATCTTCCCCCATTTTTCTTGGCTTCTCTTCATATATATAGGCTCTACAAACCCTAGGGAGAGTTCTAAACCTAATAGATCTCCTTAAAACACTCCCAAATTCATCCAAATCCGAATCAAAGTGTAATACCCTTTTTCCGGTGAAACTCGGATTTGGGGCTATTTTTCCGGCGTAAACCTCCAATTCTTCACGTGTTTAATCTTGTATGGACCTCTAGTATATTGTGTATCAATTTGGGAGCAAAATATGCTAAAAATTACGTGAACCAAAGTATCCAGTTGTATGTTGTTTCCGTCCCGATCCCGTGACTGGCAGTTGACTCGGTCAACTCGGGTTGACCGATTTGACTCGGGTTTGACCCAATTTGACCCGATTTGACCGAGTTGACTCGAGGGTACCCCTTATCCACTTCTACGGTGCCAAATAACACTTGTCCTTGGGTGCCTTTATCACTTTTTGAGCCAATTTTTCCACAAATCTTTATTCTTCAAATGTACCTACAAAAGCATAAAAACACGTAATATTTGCAAAATCGAATACTAACTTAATAGAAACTAAGGTGCAAATTAGACACTAAAATATGTCTATCAACAACCACATTAGCCAATGGATGTTGAAGAAGAGCAAGTTGTTACTCCATACGTATATTATAGGTCAAAAGATGAGCATAAAATGTGCTCATAGTCATTTCTCCAGCCATATTCAAGGACGTCACAACTGGATCATAAGACCGATCCAATCCATTGAGAATAAAAGACTTCATATCAGCATCAGAGAGAGTTACACCTGACGCTGCAAGAGAGTCAAACATTCTTTAGCTTTATTTAAGTAATCTTCCATAGAACTATTACCTTTTCGAAGATTATGCAGCTCCCTTTCGAGGTGCATTTGATGTGTCTGTGTATTTGGGGAAAAACATGATTCGAGTGCATCACATACTTTCGTGGAAGTTTTTAAGCCAATAACCCTTGTCATGACTCTTTCAGCGAGGGAGGATAATAACCATCTCATCAGGATTTGATCCTGTTCTTGAAATTTTGTATAAGATGGATTTATTTCTTGTGTATTTGGTAAATGTTGTGGTGGTTTTTGTAAACTACCATCTACATATCCTAATAGGTTGTATCCATTGAGAAGTGGTTGGAATTGGGTTTTCCATAACAGATAATTCTTCTCAGTCAGTTTTATGTTCACTATATGGTTTATGTGAAGTTGTTAAAGAGTGGTAGTATTAGCAGACATTATAAGCGTGGTTTTGGATCTTTTTGGCTGATACCAACTTAACAAAGGTATTAAAGGATTTTTCCCAGCTTAACATTAATCAAGATATAGCTCTGCTTATATAGTAGATACAAGAGTTCGTCTCAAGACAGAGACGTGGTTACATGAAAAATAAAGATAAACATAAGACTAACAACTTGTGAGATATTCTAGCTAAGAAAAGATAAACATAAAGAAGCTAAATACTCGAGAGAAAGTTTAGCTGGTCTTGGTTAACTAATTGAGAACACATTTAGTATTAATTACGACAGACTATTAGTTGTGCTGACACTTTATGAATGGGACAACGGTTTGATCATAAAAAGGGATTTTTATGATCAAGAAACCGGTAGGAATGATTGAAAGTGATGCAGGTAGTATATGACATTTATAGGAAATGGTTGTATCCATAGTTAATCCTTGTTGAATTGAGAACGTTTGAAGTTGGGGATAAACAAGTGCTCACTATAATGGTGCAATACAAGATTGGAACCATTCCTAAGATTATCGTTACATTCTCTACTTGGGTAACCCTACAAAGTTTCCATGGGTTGGATGATTTTGAATCTTCCAAGTTTGATGATGTTTGGATAGCTGCTTTGTCTAAGAACCTGAAGATGAGATAAAATTAAATTGGTTATCTAACTTATTATACAATTTATGAACATACTTTATCTAGAGATGTTGATCACCTCAAATTATCTCTATGAGGTAAATTATACTTGTACCCAGCCTTCCGTGTCCCTATCAATCTCATAGAGGTCCCCAGGATCGCTTGGAAGTTTAAGCTTTCTGTTTCGAGCGGGTGCTTTGTAAACCTACAAAGAAAAAAAATTTGACGAAAATATCATGAGTATCTCTCATGCATGAATTCTTTTTGTCCATGATCCCCAGAAAATCATTTTCGATGTGACAAATCACTTGTAATATCCATCTGCTAATCTATATACTAGAATGAGGGTTTAAGGTGAAAGACAAGTGACATATGGGTTATGCATGAATGGTGTCAAACTAGTTCCGAAGGAGCATCCGTAGAAGACCTATTTATCCAGTTTTGTTTTTAGATACTTGACTATGAGTTGACTGTGTTATGTTTGAATTTTCATAATTTTCTTTGTATATAAATTATATATGCTTGACTACATGTATACACGAATGATTTATGTTATAGCTGCAGTTTCACCGATGACATGACATCGGTACAACGTTAATCCCACACCTAAAAGAATCATAGCCAACAATATTGCAACGGCAGAGATAGCAAAACCCCAATCCCAGCCTTTGTTGTCTTGGATATAAACAATAAAAATCAGACTAACAACACCACCAATACAAACACCAAATAAAAGCCAGTTAAAAAAGCTTGACATTTGAATAGCCTTTTTATGGTCATTCTAATCGAATTGATCTCCTCCATGGGTTGGTAGGGAAGCTTTTAATCCGGCAGCACCACCAGCAATTATGTATAAAGAAGCATATAGAGTGCAGAATTGCCTCCATTGATACACACAATTCAGGAAGTAGCTGATCAAGGATGTTGCATGGTGGTGGCCTAAGTTTGGAGAAGTGAGCTTGTATAGTAAGTAATACAAGTCTTGCAGGATTTATATATGTTTTATAAGAGCAACTGCAGTCATCAATCAAAACCTTGATCAAAGATTAAATTTGATCTTTGATCGCTCAATTTCTCCCACAGCCGTGCGATTAGATTTAGTATTTAATCGACGAAAATCACTGTTCAGGATTAAAAGTAATCGCTGATCGACGAGTAAAATTTATAGTCGAGGGAAGCTCGCTTGTGAATAAACGACGGCCCAAGATTTCGCTTAAAAACACAGGCGTTGTGCTGGGGTACCGTCTCGACTGGGCGAAGAGTTAGGGTACCGTCTCGACATGGGCAAAAAGATGGGGTACCGTCTCGATATGGGAGAAGTCTTGGGGTACCGTCTCGACTTGGGCGAAGTGCTGGGGTACTGTCTCGACTTGGGCGAAGTGCTGGGGTACCGTCTCAACTTGGGCGAAGTGCTGGGGTACCGTCTCAACTTGGGCGAAGTGCTGGGGTACCGTCACACTAGGGTACCGTCTCGAATTGGGCGGGAAAGCTAGGGTACCGTCTCGACTTGGGCGAGAAGCTAGGATACCGTCTCGCTTGGGCGAAGAGTTGGAATTTCGCTCCACATCAGGCGGCGTCTCGCTTGGGCGAAGAGTTGGAATTTCGCTCCACATCAGGCGGTACAGTATCACACCGTCTGGAGCAAGCGAGATAGCAGGAGTTCGTCCGTCTTTTCAAGCGTTGTACTGGCACTTCGCCAAATATAAACGCGATCCCAGTCTTTCGCTTGACTACTCATGGTTGTTCTTGCAGCGTATCAAAGATTAAATTTTTTGATCTTTAATCTTTGATTTTGATCGCGCCGCTGGAGTTGCTCTAAGCAATTAAAATAATTAAGTTACAGGGTAAATTAATCCATTTATATCGGAAGGCCCAGGAATTGATGCCCAAAGTACTTTTGAAATGTTATAATTCTTTATCGAGTATTTTCATACTTGAAAAGAAATTAAGTACATGGAAATACCTAGTCGATGAGTTAAAGTTTTTTATTAGATGTTAATTAGATTGACATTGAATAATGTAATAATATGTCGCTCACAAAGAATTCGAGAATAACATGAATAATATCATCTTTGAATCTGCCAACGCAAGTGTCAGCAAAGAACGCAACAAGTGCAGAAAGGATGTAGCTTGTTCCAGTATAGTTTGTGATAATGTTAGCTGCATCGAATAGGTTAAAGTGCATCACCCCATTACAATATGTGACCAAGTTCACGGCTAGAGCTAAAGTTGCCATATTCTTAAGTCCAAATGCCGCTGCATGCACAAAAACATTCACCAAATTGAAAGAAATTTTTTAAAAAAAATGTAACATAAAGAGATAGGATGATGTTCATGATCATGTGATAAGTACATAATTTATACATTTTAGGTATCATTTTCTTATACTTATTTGCTAGATTTTGTGTCAATTACCGTGTGTTATTATTATTTTTCGAGCGCCGGAAGAGCTTCTCAAAGAAATTAGTAAGGCCATTCGTATGGAAATTAATCGAGGTTCTGACAAAGATTGGGAAACCGATGAAGATGCTGATTACGGTGAGTCTGAAAATGAAGAGGAGTGTGTTGAGATTGAAACTGAATTGATTAGTACTGTGGAAGACCCAATTGAACTTTCCGAGGACGATAATAATAATGTTAGTGCCGAGATTTTTGTTGAGGCAGTACATTCAGAAAGTTTGATAGAGGACCACGGCATACCAGAGGTAAGTAATGCATTACAAACTTTTAAAAAAGAGAAGGATTCCACAATTCATGCGAATTTAGAAGGTTTGCCTAAACCTTTGTTTCTTAATCCTTTCCCTTTACCTCGTTTTGGCTTGGATTTACGTGCCTCAGAAGTACTGATAAATTACTTCGCTTCTAAATATCCATCGTTGGAAGCACTTGATTTTCATTCTGTACAGGTTAGCAAAGAGGAGTCTATAGAAGTTCCCGAATTCTATGTTCTTTATCCACTTCCGAGTGTAGAAAAGACTAAGTGTGGGGGAAACTTCTATCCAGCAATAACTTCACTATTATTTTATTGTATTAATGTTTGTGTGAAGTTAACATTTGAAATGCAGATTGTTTTATGGGTGGATCCCCAAATTTTCAGATTATTGGTCTACGGGCGATCAGAGAGTCGGGCTGAAGACGTTAAACTAAGCGCTAAATGGGAGGCAACCCATTGGTTTTGTATTTCTATCTTTTGTTTCTGATTTTTATTTTTAGAGCATGTAGAGTTTCCCATCTTGACGGTACATTGGATGATTCAATTTACATTGAGGACAATGTAAAGTTTAAGTGTGGGGGAGTATTTAGGCATATAGATTTTTACGTAGAATTGTTAAGCATACACACATTTGCATGAAAACCTTCAACTTTTAGAGATTTTAGAGACACTTTGCACACGGCTAGATACGATTACATACGGACTTCTACTCGAAACAACTGAACTTAGAACTATTAGAGAACTACATTCGGAGTGCTTAGTTTTGAGAGGCTAGAGCCGACCAAAATGGACCTAAATTACCGGTAGGAGAGTACAGGGGAGACCTGTGATCATTCAATACCCTCGAGTGAGGCACCAGACCTTCAATTATACGTTTAGAGTGTTTCATCTGCGCTAATTCCGGGTAGAATGATGAGCTACCTAACCTCGCACCGATTTTCAGCACTATTTTTAATCTCTTGAGTGCTAATTTTTATCAACCATGAAGGTGTCATCAGAGTTGCTAACTTATTCTTGTAGTTTGGTTTGCAGTTGGCATCGTTCTCTCGGCAACGTCAAGTCCATAGAAACGTATCATCATCAACAAGCGGAGCAATAAAAATCAGAAGAAAGTTGAAAATAGAGCAAGCAAGTAACTCGTGTATGAAAGTGAACAACAAGCAAGAGTGCAGCCATACAAAACCAGCACTGGCGTAAAAGGCTAGAAAAATCAGCAACATAATCACAAGCTACAGGCGTAAAAAGATACAAAAACTGGCGTAAATTCAAAAAGAAAAAAAAGAAAAAATATTGGTGCTGCTGGCGTAAATTAAAATTAAAAAAAAAAAAATATGACCAGCAGCAATGAATGAGAAGAAAATAAGCCAGTAACAACGTGAAAAAGAGCTAAAAGCAACCGAGAAAAAATAGGCAGCAGCAAAGAAAAAGATGCGGCTAAAACTTAGCACATTTGGTGCTGTCTACGTACGTAAGAAAAAAAAAGAGCTACCAATGATCAAGGCATACGAAGAGCAAGAGTTTATGAGCTAAAGTGAAGACCAAAGACGTTTCTATGGGATGTTGGGAGAATGGTGCTGATTGCCGACCGGATGAGAAGGTAAGTAACAATTCCCATCTTCGCATAATGGTTGATTTCCTTTCGTAGAGATTACTAGAAAAATAAAAAGGGTTCTTTCTTGTTCCGTTTTATACGGGATAACATCTTAATATGACTCGGAAGGTTACCTTTCCTTCCTACCTGTCAATATGCGTAGGCTTTCTCTCTTCACTCTCGCTTACGCATCTGTGAGAACCATAAAGTGCGCCTTTTGAGTGTCAATTTCATAAAATCATTGGTAAGGCAGAAATATTCGGTCACTCTCGAACCGGGACTCTTTTATTTGGTGGTTTTCTCCAAACTCAAGGGTTAAGCATGAGAATAATGTTCTTTTATATTTCTGACTTCTTATTGTTGGTATGTAGAAACTTTATGTCTTCGTAGCTTATCGTATGCAGGTGCTTTGGAATTTTTGGAAGTTGAAGTAGGTTTTGTGGGTATATCTCTTGTAAACCCTCACGAGACTATAACTCGTCCACTAGGGATACCTAGGGGTTTAAAGGCTTGTTGCACATGCTAAGTGCAGCCGTTTACTCGACGAAACAGAGTTGTATTTTTGTTCTTTTTAGTTTAGATCGATAGTTTGCTCGAGGACTAGCAAAAGGCAAGTGTGGGGGAATTTGATAGGTGCATAAATCATACATTTAAAGTAGTTTTTCCTGACCCTTATGTGCTATATTTGAGTGAATTATTAGGTATTTTGATTACTTTCGAAGTTTAGTCGCCTTTTCAGGTTACAGTTCAGAAACCCGCAGAATGGAGCTTAAGAGCTAGAATCACCGAGGAGCCAGTGAAACTCTGCTTAAAATAGGCCTTTCACATACTAAAGTGTAGGGAATTTAATTACAAAGCCAATGGTGAAAGAATGAAGTCATTCTGATCAAAATTGAGGAAGATATGGGCAAAGCCCCGAAGTGGCTTATTTGGCCTACGCAGCCAGCGGCCAGGCGCAAGTGCGGCTGAAGCATGTTGCGGTAATGTGCTAAGTCATGATTTGAAGGGCTAGAATGGTTTGATGGGCTAGTGGATAGCATTGGTGGGTTATTAGCTATATTTTAGACATCATATGGGTTTAGGAAAGGATTTGGAGCTGAAATACCTTGTTGGAGTGAAATATGGATACTTAGCACATTTCCTAGTTCTACTAGGATTGGCTAAGTGGCTAACTCGAATTCCACATGAAGAAATTAGGCCTTTCTCGTGGGAAGCCTATTGGGGAGTTAGATATAACATATATTGGAGGCTCAAGGGACAATTGGAGGTCAGGTTCACTATACAAAGCTTGCACACAAGTTAGCCACAAGTTGGTTACGCAAGGAGAGTTTGAGACAAACTAGGATTCCATGGGCTGTTCATGCAAGGATTTTAGGGATTAAAAGGCATATAAATACCAAAGTATCCAGGAGTTTTAGAGGATATCACGGACAGTACAATACAGGAGAAGAAAACAGCAAGAAGAAGGTAGGCAACAGGCGTTTCTAGAGGCTGCTGGCTATCTTGGCAGCTGCGCTTCGGAGCCACAATTGTTCTTCGCAATCTTTCCGGGTTTGAGTATTTATTTCTTAATTATTTTCCATGGGTTTTGAGAAACCCATGATGAGCTAAACCCTCTATATTGGTTAGGGATATAATCTGAAGTTTAAAGACATGTTTATCAATTGAATGGCGCATATCTCATGATTTCATGTTGTTTTTAGTATCGTTCATGTTCTACTGATTATAACGCCATGTATGATTGATTGTGTGTTTGTTTCAGTTGCAAATTGAATGAGCATGCATTGATATCTACAACTAAACTAGAGTTTTCGATCCGGAATTGTCGAAGGACTCTAGTTACAAGTAGTATAGCATATTTGTTAACAATATTTAAAATTGCCATGCAAGTATGTGTAGAAGCTTGACCTAGATTAAATCCGAGTTGCGCGATGCATCGGATTATTTAGAATAACCTCAACTCACAAAGACCATTGCTTTCATTGGGTTAAACTTGGTGTTTACATCGAGTTATCTGGTGTTAAGAATTCAGAGAGCGGCGCGATACCCTCTCTGATGATATTAGGAGTTTTGCCGGAGTAGCCCTGCGATAGGATGCTTTAGGGTTATTGATGTTACTAATGCATGAATGTTGAGTATGCTTTGATTGATAACATGTTGGAAAACGGGATGAATTCTCTAACCAACGCTTTCTTTCCCTGATACACGTTTTTATTAATTTTGCTTTAGTTTGCTTAGTTTAATTTAGTTTAAATCACAACACAACCCCCCTGTTTACTCACGTAACTGAAAATAAATCACAATCACTGCCTCTCTGTGGGAACGAACTTGTTCTTATTTGCTATACTTAAATCTATTTTGGAAGAGTAAGAACTCGATTATTTTGGTTGATTACGAAACGACCAGTGGGTCCTAGCATCGACGTGTTAATTAGCGCTGTAATGACATTTAGTGTGTTGAGAACATGCCCAGTATGAATAATATGTTATTGTCTTAGAGTTATGTGTGTGGTCCCCTTGTCTCCGTCGCCTAAGCAAGCGTGGAACGCAGGATCCATGGGAACACACATGTATTAGGAGTCAAAGAAAAAAAAA
>JAJJMC010015292.1:14611-40438 GCA_023531435.1 Papaver californicum
TCGCTCTTTTTTATTTGGTTGCTTCCTATCTCGATCTTCTTCCACGTCATGCTTCTTTTATTTACTAACAAGTTCCATGGTTGCGTTTTTTGTTGCGTTCATTTTATGGCATGTGTAATTCTGTTATGTATGTTGATGGCAGTATATATTTGATATTTCTCCCTCGGTTTATTTTCTCCGTAGCTTCCATTTCCTGGCATGTGGATTCGTGATATTTAAATTCGAAGGCAGATTTATATGGTAGGAAATGAGGTGAACTGATGGATTGTATGCCTAACCTCAAACTTTTTTATGGTTGTTTTGTTTAAATATTCGTAGCATGTTAGTTATGGATTAATAAGATTTTGCATGGTTAGCGTGTACATATGTGTGTGTTGAATTATGATAAGTTGACTGAATAAGATGCTTGAAGCGAAACATGATAAAAATTTCGTATAAAAATAATAATTTAAATGTTTCTGCAGTCATTGAAATTTCAGTGTTTCAATTCAGTGGAGGGAAATACACAGATGAAGACGAGGATATTGAAACGCGACCTAAACATTCTCTTCCGCCTCTTCCCTTGGCTCCTTCGAATATTGGAAACGCCATTGTCGAGTACAAAAAAACCTGACCCAAAAGATGAAGACGAGGATATTGAAATCAAGCTTAGAAGGATTCTGGAGCAAGTTCCTGTTCGTGTTAGCAATACTTCTGGCTCGGACACCTTAGCTACCTTAGCTACTACCGTGGTCCTTGGAAATAAGAATGGTGATGACACTGCAACAACAACAATATGATTGGAAACCATTTTGAACAAATAAATGCCGTTTAGCACTTACTGTTGACGTATATTATCAAAAGAGTTTGATTGAACTTCAAATTTCTTCCCTTTACTCTTTCTAATCAAATTATCTAAGTTAACTTTTCTTATCAACTTCAATTTCCTATCAGTTGTATTTCCTTTGAGCACTTGAAAATTAATAAGTTTAATTTTATCTATTTACAGAGCTTAAAAGCCAAAAAATCAAACCTATCGAACCTGGAAGTAAACATTAGTTTTTTTTTTTTTTTTTTTTGAAGCATGTAAACACTGTGTTGTGTTGGTCATCTTTGATGGGTACCAAAATCATTAAAGTCATAAATAATTCTATTGATTTAGGGTAACTTCAACAATAATTTGTTTTTCAACAAATTATCAAGACATAATAATTTAGGATAACTTCAACAATAATTTTTTTTTCAGTATCTATTAATTACCGGCTTTGATTTGATATTTTTCTACGTAGAAGATCAATTTAATTTGGTTAATCTTTTTTCTTCGTCTTCACGATTTCCGTGTTTATAAGGGAGATTTGATATTTGATTTGTATTCGTAATGTAATGATTAGAGATCTTAACTCATGATATTAATTAATCGAATAACTAAGTTTTTTTTTTTTTTTGCGATTATCTTTGTTTATTTTTTGTTGTTGATAAAATTGACTTTGAGATTTGATAGAGTAATGATATGTTTTGTTACTCCTTTGCATGTTTCTATTGAGTTTAGTAGTAATGCAGTAATGTATGCGGAGTTTCGTAATTAATTGGATTTGGATCTTCAATTTTTTTACTGAGTTTTGGTATTATTATTAGCCATTGAACATGACATCGACAATAGCTGCATCATCGGGATGGCAGAAAGGGAAAGTCAAAGCTATTACTTCTGGGGATATGACTGTTTGGTCATAATGGGAAGTACTAGGGCAGAGATCCCACCTTAAAAGACTATCACATTGCCATCTCTAATGGCTCCACGATTGGTGAGTTTCTTTCCCATTGCTCTATCTCATACTGGCTAGAATATGCAATGTTAGTAGCAATACGGTTACATGATTACTCTGGGATTTTCTTTAACGTTAGTAATACATTGTGAATACATGATTACAACTATTATAATTTGTTGGAGGTTTCTTTGCTTTACAAAATAGATAACATGCAATACAAATTTGATTGCTGGGATTGCTCAGATGTAAAAGTTGGGAAAGTATTTTTAAATAGTTGAATTTGATAGGTTTAAAAAACTGTTTAGAACCATTTTAAAAAATGTTTAGGGTATATATCATGTCACTAATAGGAATAGAACTAACCTAGAGGGGTAATTGTTGAGTACTGAAATGATTGGTTTTACTTACTGTAAATATGGAAGTACAAAATATTGGACACTTAATTCACCGAGACTTCTAAAAATTTTCTATTCTAATTGGCACATCTTCTAAACTTGCAGTCACTTATTGAAGAAGAAATAATAGTTGGGCACCCTATGTATGACACCTGGGTAATTTCACATATCAAGTATGTTGAAGATGATTCAGTAACTATATGTGGTTGTAATTATTCTACTGCTTGATTTTTTCAATTGTTAAATATGAAACATTTCCCAGTGCTGATTGTAATAAGCTGTTATTGTTTAGAGTTGGGTTTAAAAGTCACTAAAAAGATGGATGGTGCAAAAATAATCACTCATTGATCTCTAAAATGTTCGGCTTATGTTATTGTCGAAATGTTCTTAGTTTCCCGTTTTTATGTTCTGAGAAAAAATAATACCTATCTTTGTTATTTTTGATTTTCTATGTTATGATTAAATATTGTAAGTGTAATTTACATTTTGGTATTCTATTTATTTGTCTTTCTTCTACCATTAATATTCTACTACTTTTCTTGAGTTCATCCAAGCCAATTCTATAAGATTTAAAAAATTGATTTTGTGATGGTGGTGTTGATTTCTGAAGCTTCTTAAAAAAGCATTTCAGACTTCAATTATTTCATTTGCTTAGATTTTATTCCTGGATTATAGAGAAACCATGTATTTAGATTTTACAACGAAGAAATTATAGCAAAATATGAGAGGAGATGGTATCATGAGATGATCTCAATAAATTGTAGCAAAATGTGAGTGGAGATGGTATTAGGAGATGATCTCAAGAATGTTTTTTATATTCAGTTAATTAGTTGGACTTTAGTCGGTTGATAAAATTGTTTATTAATTTGTGTCTCTTGAGTCCTAACAAGACAACAATCAATTGCATCTGAATAAGTTGATGAAGTTGTCCATTAAAAACAAAAGTTGCTTAATGTAGTACTAACCATGTATGAAAAAAGTAAATAAAATAAAATATTATAAACTTGATGATATGTGCTGGCATTATTATTAATCAGGTATTGCAATCGGCATGGATAGATCCAAGCGAAGTTAGAAATGGATTGCAGAGATTAATTATGGTAACTCAGAAATGACTATGAACTTATCCAATTTATAAACCTTATATGCTTCAAAATTATAATTATTATAAACCTAACAAATTTAAGCCATTAACCATTTTAGTAAATGTCATTGCTCTACGTTAATCACTAAGAACACTAATAGGAATAATTCAAATAAGTTAAGAAATTAACAATCAACGATACAGAGAACCCAACTATAAAATATAGCCCGTGTCGTAGTATATACATATATGTTGTAGGATTGAGAATGGATAAGCATTTTAATAGCATAGGCGAAATAGATATGCAGTTTCATCGTCGGGTAATGCCGATCATAAGTTTAAATGCCCCCAGTGAGTTGATAGAGAAAATTTAAAAAAATATCGGGGTAGTACTAGCCATGTTACTGAATTATATGACATTATTGCTCAGAATCTCCGTGCTAAAGAAATTGTAGATAATTCCGGGTTTGGATCAATCTTTTTGATAGATTATCCAAAAGCTAACGACAAGGCTCTTACCTCCGGTATTAGCGAAAGGTGGTGCCATACCACCAATACATTTCACTTACCTAGTTTTGAGATAGGCTTTACACCGTGGGACTTCACACAACTATAAGGCATATCTATTGACCGAGGATACCGCATAACATTGTAAAACTTTAGCAAGAAAGAATTGTGTGAGGTTGTTCCATAGTGGATAGATTGTTTGCTTCCTTTCTTAGGAGAAGTTGGAGAACAAGTAGTAGTAGAAGAACAAATTGTTGTTTTGAGAAGCAAGCTTATCCAACAAACCGGGATTCAGAATAGTGTGATAAGATTGTTTATTGTATCTAGAAAAGTGCTAGTGAACGATATTGAGTATAAAAAAAAAGGCAATATGGTTCATGATGTGGGTTATGGGTAATGTATTGTTCCCGAACCAGAACGATATGGTCTATATTTCCTGGCTAAGGGTATTAGGTTATTTTAATATAGTCCACACTTACGATTGGGGTTCAACAGTTTATGGTCATATGTTATGGATTTTGAGTAACGGAGTAACGCAGGAGAATGGTGGCATTGAGTTCTTTTGGTATATATTAATGGTAAACATATTCATACCCACGCTTAATTTTTTTCAATTGATATTGTGTTGTATAACATTAGTGATCAATAATATTTTTTAAATGTTTTTGGTAGTGCAGTCTTCGCTTTCGGCGTATTTCAGAACTCTGTATCCAAACATAGTTGTCATGGCGGAAGAAGAGTATGATCTATGGATATTTGGTCGTCTTTATGTAACAGACAAAGAATGAGAAGAAAAGGTAAACAAAGAGATACAAGTAGGCATTTACTTTCAATAGTTCGTCTCCAGATTAACAACTACGTTATTTCATCGACAACATGGGAGCCGTGGTCGGAAAGTCAATGGAGAGGTAGGGAAGAGGTGATACATGCAAAACTAATTTCCGAAGATCGTAAAGTTTTAATGATCCATTTGGAAATTCCTCCCTGTACATGGGAGAACAGTTTCTCAGACAAGTACGTGGAATATGGTTAGTACTCGCAAAACCACCTGACAGTACAACAAACATAACGAATGCCTATTTGTACAACAACAATTGTCTTGATCCCTTAAAGTTCGATGAGGTCGATCTTATTTATTACTCCGAGTTTTGGAGTAAACGCTCGGTCGGAAGCTACTCCTCGATAATTGAACATCAAGGAAACAGAGATCTGTATTCTTCCCAAGATCTTAATGTTTATCTCCGTGACCCACCAGGGCGAAGGCAATCTATATATACACAACATTTGGTGCCGATGAAACATCATTTATTCCCACAGCTACAAGAACCCTACCTCAGAGTGGCCAACGAAAAAAAAAGGGCGACCAAAAAAGGCTTGGATATGAGTACATGAGTGCAGTCCCCAAACCCAGTTATAATGTCAACTGGGGTACCAAAGTGAGTATCAGTTGTGTTATTAATACTTTCGTGATATCTTTATAACGATGTTTGTTTCCAAAAGGTGAAATTAAAATATTTTTGTGTTTGCAAGAAATGTGGTGTCGATATAGTGAGCATCTGAACCATCAAATTGCCGCTATGAACCGCTTTTTGCTCGACTATATAATAGACTTGCGAAGTCAACTTCATCCCAGTAAAGGCATCCCATATATACCTCATGTCATACCTTATGAAGGACCTTATCAGAGTGTGCCGCATTGGACTCAAAGCCAAAGTAGTTTTGATTGTGATTCAGGAGGATCGTCTCGTTCTTTTATACCAAACACTTAAGACGAGCACATGTACCATCCTCAAGAGGATTCTTAATATGCCCCTCAAAGCAGGAAAACCTATCAAGACCATGGTTATGTACAACAAACAGGACAACCAACCCACCCATCATCTTCTAATGTCATGGAGAATGATCTTTTTTTTGGACCATATGAGGGTTGGCGTGATCGATTTTAGATTAAAATATTCATTATTATCTTATTTTAGCTTTTTAGATTATGTAAGTTAAAAACTTCAAACGAGTTAATGGTGTTACAATAGTTTTAGAGTAACGACTAGTTTTTTGAATAACGACTAATTTTACTGTTTAACAGATAGTTTTTAAATTCAACCGTTTAACGGATAGTTTTTTAATTTTACTGTTTAACGAATAGTTTTTTAATTTTACTGTTTAAAAAATAGTTTTTCTTTATATAAAGGATCTCATTCTCCCAATAAAATTGTCCAAACATTGTTTTTCACTTAAACTTTAAAAACATACAACGATTCACCAAGGAAAAAGATGTTGCTCTTGTTCAAGCCTGGCTATTAGTTACAGAAGATCATGCTTGTACAGATCAACCACGTAACCGTTTTGGATAGCTGTATTTGATACCTTTGTTGAACTAACGGGTAATGCAAAGGCTAGAACAAATATAAATCTTCAAAAACGATTCAGAATTATCAACAAGGAGGTGAAAATATTTGTCGTAATTCAGGTTGAAGTTAACATACAAAATCCTGGGATGGCGTATGAAGAACGAGTGAATATCTGAAAATTACTTCCAAGCACTGAATCTTTTTTCTACTTGATATTTTCAGAAATTATTAGTTTAATTTGAATATGTTGGAGAGACGGGCAAAACATTTGTGTTTGATGAATGCTATGAACTCTTGAAGAACAATCTTGCACACTACAATGCTGATGAATGAAACTTTGAATGTAACATCCTGAAGTTTATGTACTCTTTAAAAGTGGGTTAACTGGTGGTACAATGCTTGTAATACGGTTAAAGTATGAGCAAATTAATAAAATCTCAATTCTAAGCGTAACTCACTTTTGTAGGAATCACGGTTACACTTAGCATGTGCAACAAGCCTTTAAACCCCTAGGTGACCCTAGTCGACGAGTATAGAATCGTGAGGGTTTACAGAAGATGTACCCACAAAATCTAGACCACCAGATGCCTTAATCTTCGCGAGGTGTAAGTTCCAGATTAATCTCCGGCCAGCCGTCTTTGATGACTAGGTAGCACTCATAAAACCCGAATGATTTTCCTTTTTTTCGGAGTAATGTCTCCTTCCAAGTTCCTCCTTCCCAAAGTAATATTTATGAACTAGTTTAATGATTAAATGGAAGAACAACATTATAAGATATTGTTAAAGCAAATTAATATAACTTACAATGATTTCAACTGTCATTTGAGGATCTCTCATTCTATAAAATGGTCGTTGGATATCTATGTATATTCTTACTGCCGTTTTAATGACACTAACCCTTTTTTGTATAACCTGCTTAGTTCTTTGATGGAAATTCACAAAGACTTGAATATAATTTTTGTACAACTGCTCCCAAAAGTCATCAGCCGTAACTAAGTGTTGCACAACATCGGGTTGACGTGCAGTAATCACTCAAGCTCTGGAGATAACTACATCTTCTTCTACAGAATACAAAGCCATACTTATGAAGAAAATATCAGAAACCTTTAGATGCAAAGATAATTTTAAAGGAGATACAAAAAAAATATTTTTTGGATTTTGGTGTGAGTTGTTCGGTGGATACCTTGTTCAATTTATAAGAATTTGATTTAAGTGTAGCCGTTATAAAATAGTTATTGGAGAGCCGTTGTGTTTTAGGATTCAATGAGATGCACACAAATTTGAAACTGAATTCAGTAGGGATAAGATAAAATAAAATTAAAATTATTGGAACTTGAGTAATAAATGGAAAACAAAATACAGCTGTTGTGTTGTACGATTGATGAGACATAAATTATACATTTTTAGTCCCTAATTTATATTTGTTAGTACTTGTATTTATGTTAATTTTATTATTTTTATATTATTTTAGGTGGAACACTTAAATCCCAAAGTTACATACAAAACATGGGCTAAACGAGTTGTGGGCAGTTGAAATTGGCTAGAGCACGTCACTGGTCGGTTGAATGGGGTAGTCTGATGGATGGAGTCCGTGTTGAGTTCCGTTGGAGGCGGAAATGAGGTGGGGCGTACTTTCTGGGGTCTCTTTTTGGATTCAGGTGTAGAGAGAACCTAGGGTAGAGAAGAAAGAGAGTTGGACGTTGATTGTTGGCTGGACGTGAGAAGTGAAAGAAGGTGGGTCCGGTTGGTTGAATTTGGAAAGATGAAGTAGATTTTTGGCGTCAGCTAGAGTAGGTTAGAAGAGGTCAGAGGGGGACTGTCAGGCGTAGACTAGGTTTTATGGACAGAGTATAAAAGACAAAAAAAAACGTAAAAGAAGGGGGAGAGTCTTCTGGGTTGTTGTACAGAGGTGGAAAGAAGGGAGAGAGGCTTGTACGGAGAGAGGTAGCATGTTGAATTCAGAGGCGGAAGGTGAGAGATTGGGACGCAGGAGAGAAGGTGGTACGGATTGGAGGGATTAGAGACAAGGTCAGACATAAGAAGAAGTACGACGTAAAAGGGAGAGAGGTGGAAAGTAGAAAGGGTGATTGATAGGCTAGGCTGCGACTGATTTTATGAGAGAAAGTACAGTGGAAAGGATGGAAAAGAGGCTAAAGATAGAATAGAAAAGAAAGAGAGAGAGATAAAGTCTGTCTGTGAAGAAAGTTTTTGGATGGAATAATACATAGAAGACAGAGAAGAACGCCATTGCTTTACTTTGGTTTAATCTTTCCTCTCTATTTTACTCTCTAGTTTTGTTATATATTTTTATGGTTTTAAGAAATCCATCTCCATGTCTCACTAATTTTGTAGCTAGGGTTTATGTTGAAACCACTTAAAAGTTTTAGATCAATTAAATTGAATTATTTGATACAGACTATTATGATTTGAATAGATTAATTCCTGATTTTGATTTATTGATTTAATGATAAAATTAGTTGTTGCTTCACCGGTTCTGTACAATACAGTAACCTATGCGCAAAATTAATAGGATAGTAAATATATTTGTCTACTTATTTAATATTTCATGCTTGGGTTAAATCCTTAGATGAGGTATGCTTAGAATAACCATGTACTATTTGTGAACCTATAATTAGTTTCGTATAATTTTCTCGCTAACGCAATTAGATGGTGTATGCTGAGACTTAGAGTTTTTGATGTGCCATGCTTAGGGCGTCCCAGTGACATTTGCAACTCTAATAGATATAATAGGTGATGTCGATAGAATGAACAATAAATGAATATTCAGGAGTTATGTTTCACTTCAGTAATTTAATTAGACTTTGGTACCTGAGTTTTGACCAGATTTAGTGTTTTTACTTACATTTGTCCAACGATAGTGTTTTGTACCTAGAATCACTGTTCACCCTACTAGGACAAAACACTAACGTTGGACAAATGTTCATATGAACAGTGATTCCAGGTACTAAACACTAACATTGACAAATGTAAGTAAAAATACTAAATCTGGTCAAAACCCAGGTACCAAAGTCTAATTAATCCTAAATAGAAATAGTGGTGATACTGAAAAACCCTGGTTAGTGTTTCTCCCATTTGGTTTATTTTCTTATTTTAATTTATTTTTCTTGTTTTAACTTTATTCTGAAAAATCCAAAATTGTTGTTCTTGATTAGTTGATTAGAGATATTGATTGCAGTATTGTCCCCGCTCCCTGTGGGTTCGACCCGTACTTGCCGTTGTCTACATTGTTGACACTGTGCGATTGCGGTCTTTATATATAGGGTATTCCCATTGCTAATAAGGCCTTCGCCCACGTATTGTCAGGCACCTAACCCTAACACCAAAATGCTAACCCTAATTTTAGCAACAAAAGCGCTAGCTTTTGGTCATGACGCCCTTGGCACTAGCGCCCTTGTGGCTAACGCCCTTGCTGTGCTAACGCCCTTGTTGCTTGGCTGGCGCCCTTGCTTGCGCTGGCGCCCTTGCTTGCTTGCGCTAGCGCCCTTGATGTGGCTAACGCCCTTGCTTGTGGCCAGCGCCCTTGCTCTTGGATGATGCCCTTGACACTGAGATGCCCTTGGTGCTGACACCCTTGCCATAGCTCCAATACATTCCTAGCAATACCCAGTGCGCCTCTAAGGCTAGCGCGTCCTTAGCCATATTTAGCAACTTATCTACAAGCATATTTGTGTTAAAACCTCAGTGTTAACTATACAATTGAAGTGCTAACTTCAAATCTCCTTGGTGCTAGCTTCCTATCCATAGTACCATTAATATTTACCAAAAGTTATGCATGTTGGTCTTACTCCTGAGACATTAGCACACTAGCCTTTTACGTTAAGAGAGTTAGCACCTTCTTATTTGTGCTAAGTAGCTATTGTTAGCTTTGTTAGCTACATTCCCCAGAAATACGTCTTTCTTATCAATATAGGTCCTAAATTGAGTCTTATATGAATTTCAGTAGGTTTTCTTGCTCAAGGAGCCCTATGATATTTGGCCTCAAATGCCTCGCAGACTTACAATAAGTCCCTTTTAAGTTAATACTTAGCCATTAATATGCCACATTACTTTCAATGAAGTACATGGTCACTAAACTTCCCATACTCGACCCTAATCAGTATGATTATCAATCCTGTGAGTCACACAACTTGTCTCACTAGCAGGTCATTTGACACGAATTGACTTAATCAAAACCATAGTGGCTTATAACTCCACTATTTCCACAAGATATCAAATACAACATGGGGGGATTCTTACTGGGGTACTGTTCTGGCAGTCTACGACATCATGGGTGGTGACACAACCTCCACGAACAAGAAGGTAGCAAGAAGTGGGAGGTTACAGAGCAGTTGAGAGGATGAGCAGTAGTGGTCAGAAAGGTCTTCCTTACTTTCCGGAAACCACCCCACTACAATCTCCACAATCATCACTTCTCCATATCTCCCTAACTTTCACAACTTACGAGAATATCACTGTGTCTTCTTCAAACTATAAATAGATGATTCTCATCTATTCGAAATAAGACAGAAACACACAACAAAAACAATCAGTCTGAAGAAACCAAAACCTACAAAACTAGCGATTCCTCTATGGAGTATCCATTCTTCTTCACACACTACTGATATTTCTCAATCTTCTTTGCTTCCCTCCTCTAAGACCTACCCAAATCTTTTCCATCTTTGTAATCGAAGAAGGACATGAACGGCCATTTTTTTTGTTTAGGGTCATCCTGTTCGAGCTTGATCTCTCGAACCTACTCAAACGTACCACTTTGCAGTATATCTATTTTCACCCTAAAACAATATCGTAACTGCAACCACAATAGAAATAGATAGAGGACATTAGAAGTGCTATTTCAACATAAAGCCTTAGACAAGGGAGGAGCAATCCAATCAACGAACTTTGAAAACTAAAGAGTTCATGTCTACATTATTACAGAAAATAATGTGATTTCACTTTTGTTGAGCAACCACAAAGATTTGCAAGTTTCATAAGCAGTCAAAGCGAATGGTGGATTGAGGTCACAAGCAAAGTGCAAGTGTTTCACAGGGAAAGAAAGAGATCTATTGATTCAAGGGCAATCCAGAGGAAATTCTTTGAAAGATACAAATGGGAAAATTGAAGAATATTTACAAGTCGCGCCAGTAGCAATCAGTAAAGAAACAAGCCAAGTACCACTCATCTCACGAACACGTATTGCCATATAATGTTGTGTTCACGTTATTGAGATAGCTGCTCTCTCATGCAGTCATGCACATGGTCAAACCCAGGTTCATGTTAAGAAGACACCACGTAACAAACAACCAGTTGTAATGGCCATAGTTGCATCAACAATGAGAAAAGCGTAAACGACAACGTAAGTCAATCACCACACGAGCATTACTCAATAAAGGGCAATATGAACTAGCATATGTAGAGTCTTTTTTCTGAGATATGATGCACTATGGGGACGCACGAACTGATCATCTAGGTGATCAAACCTGCGGGAACCATAGTGTCAAGGGGTACTCAACTACTTTCAAGCTTCACTCAAAGAGGCAGCATGAGTAAAGGAAGCTTTGCTAGGGCATTGCTTCTTATGTTGATATTCAACATATGGCCCAACAATGATGTTCCATGGATATTAGATGTTTCATGGTGTTCCTGTTGTTCCATATAAAACAACAGGGAAATTGGGACCATTTGTTGACAAGCCATATTTCATTCGCGAATGCGTTATGAAATATTCATACGTATCCAGAGATGGAAAATGAGTAGCGTGGAACCATCTATGAACATCAAGTTTTTTGAAATGATACTTTCTGTTTCATCCAAGTTACAATTACAAGTACGATCTAGCACAGTGCGATCAAGCACAGTACCACCAAAGGTACAATTCTGGTTACATCATGATTTTCATGCTTACATTCCATCACGGCTAACAACGAGCGAAATGAAGGGGACCTAATTCCCGACTAAATACCGCTCAGGGGCCTACCCTTACGCGGTGCTGGGTGGTAAGGCTTTAATACATCTGTTGATAAAGTAGACGCATGAGGGATGCATTCTCTCAAGAACCCACCCAGTTCCGTTCAACCATCAAGGTTGGACGATGTCCTTCTAATAAGGAGGTACCGGCCACTCGGTGATATCAACTGGCCCTTGACACCGTTTCCGGCAGAGGTACCGTCCTCCCACAAGACACCCCGTTAGGTCCGCTATATTACTAGCAATGCAAGCATCCCTTGCATTATGGGGACTATAAAAGGGGGACAACAAGCATACTCATTAGGAGGAGTCTTAAGTCACTATTTGGATACGCACCAAAATCTTTGGGCGCCACCAATGGTTGATATCCAAGGGTTTTTACACTATACAAGTGCAATCTCGCACAGTTACATAAAGCTGAGTACAATCTCGCACAGTTACGTTATATTCAAGTGCAATCTGATACAGTTACACGCAATCTCGCACAGTTTCGTTACATTCAAGTACAATCCAGAACAGTATCACTAACGGAAACCAAAGGCACATTTCAAAACATTAATCAAGGCAAAAAGCAAGAAGCAACAAAAGGCAAAAGAACATTTATTCAGAATCAAGAACGTATCTCGGGCCTCTTGAAGAGTGTCTCGGAAGATCAGGAAAGAATAGTGGCAAGTATACATACATACTCTATTCATTCCAGTTTGTATTCTTTCCCTCACTTCCTTCAACGGTAAAAGAGTTCCAAAGCCAATACCAAGAGAGAGCCACAACACATCGAAATCAAAGCATATGCAGAGGAAAAGTAAATCGAGAATGCAAGTCGCAACGTCTATCCATATTAATGAATTCCATCACTAAATATGACTAGTAGGGACATAGTTTTTATCTATATTTCGTAGTAAAACTTACTACAAATTACTCACACAGAACCAAAGACATGACAATCGTCGACTTGAGAAAAGCTTTGGAACTTCGCGCAAGTATATATACTTTATAAGCAAGATATAATCTTTCGCTCAGCTCCTCCAGTAACAACTTAAATCCAAAAAGATCGTGTGTTCACAAAGCTCACCACAACATTCATCCATTAGTTACGGACAAGATACAACCAGCAACAATATCTTTGTAACAGTAATCTTAAAGAGTTTATTGCCAGAAAGATAACAGTCGCCCATTCAAGCCATTCGAACAACCCACTCGTATCAAGTTTTCTCGGATTCTGTCATCAAGCTACCTCGGGAATCAACTAGCGCAACCACTATATCACCTACATAAGATTTAGTTACTCCACCAAAGTACAAATTCACAAGTTAAAGCAAGCATCAACAGATTTATCTAACAACATTATCCTCGCAATCACAAAAAGTTTGCTACCAGAAAAATTCTTTGCCATCGGATCTAGCACCATACTATGTGAACAACACCAAAATCATGGTCAACCTTCTCCAATCAAGCGCCTGAGAATTGTTATTTCAGACTACCATCTCGTACAAGGACAAAGTCATCAATTTCCTTGGACCATCCAACCAGTGTGATCACTATAAAGCTCGCACAAAACAACATGTACGCCCAATTCAAGAGTTAAAACTGAGTAACGAAATCAGGCACGACACACTCTCATATCAGAACGAACAATCAACACCAACCATGTATGATAAACTACTCAGCTCCGAGTACGATCATCAGTTTTTACTTCGAAGCAACAAAAGTTTGCTCACAGATCGTCTGTATGTTGCATATCGATCATTACTACTTGAAAACAACTCAATCTGTCACAGAAGCATAAAGTCTGATCTCGAGGCCAGTTCAAACCGTCTACTTCAGGAATTTTGTTCGCTCACTCACCTCGAATGCAGACTCAACTCGTATCACCATAACTTGGGACAAGTAGTTACGGGTTTACGTAGCTCGGGTCAGCCAATCAGATTAGACTCCACCATCCATATCGCTTGAATCCACCTGCTAGCTTGGGGATGTAGATGACGGGATTTTGACAAGTGCATGAATTGTAAAATCACCCTGCCCGACTGCAGAAATATAACAAAGGAATCTCTGACCCGGCGTCAGATTTATAGATACGTACTTTTGTCTTGTATTCCGTACGAAAATTGAAAATGTGTTTTCAACTCATGGATACATTAATCCTGTAGCTCTTTTATATATGTATGCACCCACAAAATTTCAGGTCTTTACTCGGCTAAACCCTCGTTATTTCATGTGCGTCCATGCAAGCAATTTGTAGATGCTATGTCATTTCTGAATGAAGACGCTAATTAGATGCATACCATCTAAATGCAGAGTCGTATCGAACATCATTTCAAGTTGCAAACTTCCACGGTTGAATTCCTTGAATATGTTTTGTATGCACTACATGAAATCAAAGCATAATGCCAACATTAAATCTCATGCGAATGAGAACCCCTGAGCAGGCCATGGAATTGGCCACAACACCAGCAAGTGTCATCCCTAGCAAGCCCTAGCCATGCTCCCAGCGGACAACAACTAACACCAGCTAACACCAGCGCTAACTAGATAGCGCCTACGCTAGCACCAGCGCTAGCTCTCCTTCTTACCTTTCCCATGTACGCGCCAATGGTTGTGCCGCGCCATCCTCGCCTGCTCGTGTTAACGTTATTCCTTGCATGCTCTTTCCAGCGTCATCCTTCATTGCTAGCGCCATTACCTAGGCCATAGTCACGACATTATCATGTGCAAACAACACCTCAATCGCGCCTATAGCACTCGCATACGCTATTTTTTCTAGCACAAATTGTATGTTGCAAACATGCCACAAATATGCCATTTCCATGTTGAGTTGGCATAAATCTTATTGGTAGCATTATCTTACGACAAACTCCCAAATTACTCACGTGTTTGAGTCCATGACTCCACTAACTCCTACGAGAAATCAAAACATATTACATGGGGGGATTCTTCATGTTTGGTCTGGTGGTTATAGCAACATGTAGCGTGGCAACACCCCATGATAAGGAAGTTATAAGTATTGGTGACGGTTACGACAGTTGAGGATATGGTGGAGTAATGGTGTGGAAGTTTCCAGAAACTTTCTGAACATGGAAGGCGTGGCTATACCATTACCTCCACAATATCCATCTCTCCACTCCTTCACTACCTCCACTATTTACGAGGAAAGCAGTGTGTATTCCAAATTACTATAAATAGGCTACTTAGCCTACCTATTTAGAAAACAGATCGGGCGAATCATTCTCACAAGCTCTGTTATTCTCCAAGGTTCAACTCTTTTACATACATTAATTCATCACTACTGATTTCCTCAACTTTCTCTGCTTTCCTCCCCTAAGATCAACCCATCTTCTCTCCTTGTGACCGAAGCAGAACGGAACGACCACTTTCATGGTTTAAGCTTCTCATGTACGATTTTGATTTCTAAATCTAAAGAAAGTACAACAGTGGTGCATTTGTTTTTCCTAGGTGAAATTTTTAGGTACAAACAATTGGCGACCACAGTGGGAGATCAATCTCTCGGCCATGAATCCAATTCTTAAACCATCTAAAAATCAATTCTTCAACCGTCTGAAAACAAGGTGGGTCTTAAGTCTGGTTCATAGACTAACATCAATTAAGGTCCAGTAACCAATCGTAATTCCGGTAACGCCAGTGGTGGTATGTTAGAAACCATTCCTCAAACACCACCACTAGCAACATCGACGCTCCTCTTTCAAGTAATGCTACTGGAAACGCCATGAATAGTCAAACACCACCAAGTCTCTCAGATCTGATGAAGAGACAAGAAACCCTTGGTGAAACATAAGCAGACATGGCTAGAAATACTCGCTCCTCTGAAGACTCGGACGGAGCAACCACCTCCAAAGCAATACAAGTATCATTTGGAGCAAGCCAGAAACGCCTTCAACTTTATTGCTGATACTAAAACCTCCAGGGACCACGTCCAAAGAGATAAAGGAGAAGTTTGTCTAGCCCGTGATCATGTACCAGAAAATAGTCAACAATAAAATTTCAATATCGGTGGAGTTCTGAAAGGCCCCTGCAAAAGTCGCAAAAAGAAAGGCTTATCTTTATTCTACCAGCACCAGCTTCTCTGTCTAGTTGAGATCCTGAGAATCATACACTAAAGGAACATATCCCTCCTCCTTTCTTGTCGCATAAGGAGATAGGGGTCCTCACCTCTCTCAAGCCGTCACCAGATGGAGCCATCCAACGTCCCTAATGCTACCAGCGTCAGCACATCTAAAATCGACATTCGATGCGATAACGAGATCCAAACTTCGTCATTCATAAGGGTATAGATAGACCACTTCCACTACCATTTTGTGTCCAGGAGTGTCTTCTACCACTTCATCAGCAACAACCATGTAGATCCAGACTACGACATGGTTCTGGGACGTCTGTGAATCCACGGAACCAAGGGACCCACCTGTAGGCACCAACAAGCCAACATACCCTAAAAATTACTCACCTCCAGAACATCACCAATCAACGGATCTGGATGCTAAAAAATTACGTAGAGGAGAGATGATTTCATGCGCCCGTAGATTTCGCCTACAAGTAAGTCTTGTTCAACAACTCTCTTTACAACCAGTTGTCCCACGTCTCATCAAGGCTTGGGGACTTGACTCGAGTATCAACCTCAACGTGCCTTAACGATGTGAATGAGAAGCTGATCTTCTTCAAAATTTATCGAATGGATAGGGGTCGTCTCTACTGAGAATATTAAAACCAATAACCCAATCATCCTTAATATGTGTCATCAACCTGAGATACTGAAACCCAACCCTTTCCAAATCAGACACTACTGCCTCTCCTAGGAAAAAGCCACATCTGGTCATTAAAACTATATTAGGTGGATGTTACAAACCAGTCTATACTGATAGGCTCACAGAGATAGTCGTATGTGTCAAGTGGTTTAAAGCTGTCAAACACTTCACCACCCCTGACAAATTTGTTAAATCTTAAGCAATTTACCACCCCTAGTAATATTTCTCTGTTTTTACCAACATTTGTAATTCCTCCAAAATATTTGCAGTGTCTTGTATTCATACTTAGGATTTGAATTTATATTTAATTTAACAAAGTAATATTTCTTTCTCTAGAAAATCCTTGCAAACCATTCAAAATCTACCTAGTCGAAATTCCAAAATCAAACCCCAGAAAAATCAGGTATCTCAGAAACACATAAAAAACCTCAAAACCTATTATTTAGAAAAAAGATCTCTGAAGATTAGTTCAACACCATCATTATATGATCTCTCCACCTATGCAAGGGCTTCAGTTGCAAGCCTCAACTCTCAGGATAGTCTTTCAGCATCATCTCTAGCCTTGGTAATCGCTTCTAAGCCGAAGACGCGCCTAATTCCTTCAAGTTCTCCTGGATGGATCTCATATGACGAAAACGCCATCCAACAACAAGCTTAGACATAACATCTTTCTTCAATATTCGTATCCTGACAAACTCAAATTCAAAGTCAACTCCAGCATTCAGATACTCAATTAGTGTAGTTTTCAATGACACTACTAGGGGCATCATCTTCAGCAGCTACATCCGAAGAATCACGTGAACAAGACTCGGGGAGTGAAGGTTTACACGATCTCCCCTCACTATCAAGAACCTCTCCAACACAGAAGAGATGGTCAACCAAAGAGTTATAACCTTGACGGAGTCCTCCACTCTCCAAAGACACTATCTCTTCACCTTTCCCCAACTACGTCGTCCGATCTGGTAAGCGCCTGCAACCCCTGATGAGGCTGAGACACACCCCAAGCATACTCCAAAAAATGCAACTTCAATAACCAAAGAGAAGTATGATATGGGACTGCGCAGCCCATCCCCTATGACAATCAAGGATTCAGAAGATAGCTCAAGAGACGCCTCTGGGAATATAATCTTTGAAGACACCCATATCACCACGTCGGCAACATGACACTTTTTAGCTCATCCTCTTCACCCTCAATTTCTCTAGAGAACTTCTCCCATATGATTATTCCAAGCATACATCATCATATGCAGAAGGGTAAAACAAGCTTATGAGCCAAAGGGTCAGGATAAGAAACAATTTCATTCAATCAATCCTCACGAAAACGTCCCAGTTGTGAATCAACAACCTAGGCACCAACGAGGGATCCAACTTCAATTCAAGTTCTTGCTCCAGCCTTGGTGCGACAAAGACAACAACAATAATAGGGGATATCAACCTTCCTGACTTTCCTTGTATGATCAGACTATAGAGGGATGGAATCATGGCGATACTATCAAATCATCCCTCGTCTAGTAGCAGGCCAAAGTAGCTACACCTGGGGTTTGAAGGCTTCTTCAGTTTTAGAGATTTACTACAGTCACCTCCTTCGACTAGAGTATTTGATCAACAATAGTAGTAGCAACAAGACCTCCCACTCGCATTATCCTGAAAAGAGCGGGGCTACACTACTGCTTATATTTGCTTCAACAACACTAGACTTCCAATTTGGGACAAACAATAGAGTCAAATTCATCCTTCCAAGAGCAGACGATGCTAGCAAAGAAAAGAATAGATGCAGTTATTCTATGTAATTACCAAGTCCGAGAAGGAGATGGTCTCTCACTTTTTAGTCCATACACAACCTCTCACTTTTCCGTCCAAGTCAAGACCCTCTGCTTGTCCTCCCAGTTGTGGCCTCCTCTCTTGCTAATTGGCCGACCATGTGAACTTGTTTACTCGTACTTACAAACCTGAACTAATGATGTTGCATCCCTGATGATAATATTGCGCCTCTATACATCCCTGTCAATCATCCATGACTTGTAGATCCAACAATATGACGATATTCAGAGTTCAATCCTACTGCAATATCTCTGTTAAAATCTGATAACTAAGTCTTGTTGTTTTATTCTTTCGTCAATATTAAACCTCAGAATTATGTATAAGAATTTTAAGGAAGGTGCTCATCTTTGTTTCTCTATATATGTATGACTAAGCTTATTAGAGCAACTATATATACGACTAAATTACTTGATGAATGGACCAACATTCATCACTATAGAAAAAAAATCATTAGAAAATTACTGGTGTTTATTATGACATTCGCAGATGTTCTATGGTTCTTACATAAAAATTTCAAGCTCTTATATGGATTCACTACAAGAAAAATGGGTTTAAGCGACATGTCTTTTTAAGTCGCTTAAAGCCCCTTTAAGTCGCTATAACCGTTAAAGCTACTAAAAGTGGCACTCGCTCAGTTGGTTGCCCAAAGCCATGTATCTCAAAGCCTTGAGCGACCATGCAATCGCTCTAGTAATAAACCAACTTACCTAAAGCGATTGCTTTACTCATTGCTTAACATCAGACCAACTAACATGGAGCAAGTAAAATTTTGATTGCTTAACATCTAGACCAACCAATATAGCGAGTATCATATCAATCGCTTCTGATATACCAATCATTCTAAAGCAATTAAACTACTTAGTTGATAGATACATGGAGCAACTATTTATTGAATTGCTTGGTTAAAGTTTTAAGCTATCAAGAATTTTGCTGGGTAAAAGTGATTTATGATTTTGATTGGCCTGAAGTTGGTTGCTTAAGCTTCTGAGAGACAAAATTTTTTTCTCTCTAGAAGCAGCTTGTGACTTAGGAGCTATTAAACTACCTTGTTGGAAGATACATGGAACAACTAAACCTGATTTTACTTGGTTGAAATTTTTAGCGATCAAGTGATTTTGGTTGCTACAAGCGATTTCTACTTTTGATTGTCCTGAAGTTGGTTGCTTAAACTTTGAAGGTATCAAAGTTTCAACTCAAGTTGATTGTTTAAATTTTTGAGCTTCCAAATTATTTTAGAATTCAGATTTTAATTGGATTAAAGTTTGGTTGCTGGAGTATTTAAGCTAATCAAATTATTTGCTCATTTTATTAAAATAATCCAAAAATCTAATTACAATTAAAAAAAGTTATAACTAAGATTGATATAATTAAAATGAAAACATCTAATTAAGAAGATCAGATAATTAGACATATATATATTTCATTTGAGTATCCCACCAAAAAGCATAACCCCATATATTGTTTCATACGTACATACCCAACAAGAACCAAAAAACATACAAAGTTGATGGTTCTTGTATCATCACAATGTGTAGTTTCACTTCCCAAAAGAACAAAAAACTTTTACTGCACATACTTTGTACACCAAAAAAATCAGCAGTATAAGATTTGCTGAGTACACCACATGTACACCAAAAAATAGTCAGCAGTATACCTGTTTGTTGACTGCACATACAATGTAAATGACCTTGTGCAAGTAAAAAAAGTCAGCATTATACCTGGTTGTTGCTTCAAAAAAACTGCGCACATCCATTGTTCACCAAAATAATTAAAAGGGACTTCAAGCTACGTTAGTCCGAGTCATCCTCCACATACAAATCCTTGTCTTGATTGTCATCAACATCCTCCTCCTCTTCATTGTCAGCATCCTCCTTCTCTTGATTGTCATCAGCATCCTCCGCATACAAATCATTGTCTTGATTTTCTTCAGCACCTCCATCTGCCTCCTCTTCATGCTCATCTAGTGAATCATCTTCCAAAAAATCTGGCATAGGTTGAAATCCCATCTTCTTCAAAGTCTCGTTCATATACTCTCTTAGATCACGCTCTCTCCGTTCCAACTTAATCCTTTTCTTCTTTTCCAAGTCCAGCTGTTTTTTGAGAGCAGCAAGTTGGGCTTCATTTCTTTCGTATAAGGTGAAGCTGCCGGAAGCGAGTTTTGACTTACGAGGACGCTTGGCCCCATAGCGACGGGGATCAACAACCTTTGAATATATTTCTTCGGGAGTATAGTTCACTTTGCCTAGACGAACTTGTTCACTCAGCCGGTTCATTTCAGACTGCATAAACATTAAAAAAAAACAGGCAACCGATTAGTTTACACCTACCACCAGCACATTTATTAGTGCACTTAACGACATGGAGATGACAAGGCATATTAAAAAATAAATATATTACACACATAATACTTAAATGAAGCATTGTTATTAAATGCACTTCCCCCTTAAAACAACAGACCAAGCTCATATCCATGTATTTCTATTCACATGTAGACTATTCGGTTATTCGCTAAGCAAACAGCATCAATTCATCATAAAAGAAATGAACCCATGAAGTTGAAAAATAACTCAAGCATTACACATAGACAGTTAGTAAATTGACACAGACAGTTAGTAAATTAACTCAAGCATTACACACAGACAGTTAGTAAAATAACTCATGCATTACACACATTACACACAGACAGTTAGTAGAATTCACACATTACCTAAAAGAAGAATTCACACATTACATAAAAGAAATGAACGCCTGAAGTTGACAAACACAAACTAAACTAAGCACATGAAATCACACAGTACACACAGACAGTTGGTAGAATTCTTAAGCATTATGTAATGTTTTAAACTAGAAGCAATACTGGAAGTAAGTCAAACAACTATAATATCTGGTCAAGATGTTAACATAAGTGTTAGAAGTAGAATACTAACACCTAGAAACAAGTACAACTATAAGTAACACCTAGAAACTGATATATGAACACCAAGCGCAAAAGTACATAAACCTGCTAATAACCAGTAGTAATAATCAAGGTGAGCCCTACTACTCTGATGAATATTTCACACGGTACCAAAATTCGTACAAACATTAACAAATGCATATTTTACACATTTTAACAATTAGCTATTATGCAGGTATTAACTGTTAAGGCTTATGCATTTAAACCGAAAGCTATTATAAAGGAATTTTTTACCTGCCAGTCTTGACACACTTTACCAAGCTTGCTTGCTTTGTGTGTCACCATGAACATGCTAAGTGGATCAGTCGGGAGATTTTTACGTGCCTAATGACATAAAGGTTGTTAGTGTACCACACTTAAAGTATTTAAAACATAAAGAACACCCAAAATACAATAATAAACAATTTAAGATTTACCCTCTCATGCGCTTTCCTAGCAAAACTCTGCGTACCATTTGTATGGTTCAGAGCTTGTGCCTTCCGCGCAGACCTTGATTTTTCTGATGCAGCCTACCAATTAAATAAGAAAAATGCAAGTTAGAAGACACTCTAACAAATATCTGGAGTCCACGTCTCCAAGTTAAATGTTCAACAAAAATTTATTATCTAAGATGTGAAATCATTAAAATACATTGCAGAAAGAGATGACCAACAAATTAACATACCTTGAACGCGATATCCGTGTTGAAGAAGTCACACATGTATGTCCAGTCCTCCAAATTGCGAATTCTAGGGGATGGATGCAGCAAAGCTTCTTCATGACTATCAAACGAGCGATAATGCTTAGCCAACTCAGAGCGATATCTCACATAAGCCAACCTCATCTGCGTTCTAATAGTCTTTTCAGCGAAAGCATCATCAGGTACTAAGATATAGTAACCCTATGACAAAAAATAAATATGTTATACAATTACCATTGATTAAAAACATTCACGAAACTAAAAAAATAAATTGAAAGGTGAACTAAGTTTTACGTACCCTGACAAGTTTAGATACTCTTGCTATCTTTTCTTCAGGCATGTCTCTAAACAGACGCACAGTCAAAGGGAAGTTGTCACTCTGGCGCACCCACATACCTATTGCTAGAATACATTCAAGGGCGAATGTACCCACCAAGCCGTGCTGCGAAACTTCCACTTTCAGTTTATCCTCACCAATATCTCTGAGTGCAACATTAGGCAGAGTGGTAATACCCCTAGTATTCTCTGTGTAATAAACAAAAATCAGTAGAAAAAGTGAGCAGTTAGTAGGAAATCAATTCTGAAAGAAATAGAGTTAAGTTAAAAAATTACTTTTACGAAGTGGTTGTGAAGAATCAGCATCCTGAGGAGAATTAGTGGCTTCTTGCGAACAACCACGATGGTCTACTTCTGGTGAAATATGGACAGGTTCAGCCACCTCATGAGCTTTATGTGGACGACTCAACCGAGGACTCCTACGAGGTGTCGATTCAAGTTAACTACGAGTCAACAGAGTTTTTCTTCGAGGACTCCTGATCGGGGTTGACTCAAGTTCTTTATAAGACTGCTGCGAATGTCGTCGAGGAGACACACGGGGATTGCTGCCCTGACCATGTGAGAGATTAGAAGCTGAAGCATACCGTTGGTTGAGGCGATTTCCAACTTCATCACACATTGGAGTAGGGAAGTGCCTAGAGACAGAATTTTGACTCCCATTGTTTTCAACATCATTACGTGGTGGATAGAGAGGTTATCGCAAAATAGATCGTTGACTGCCACCCATTACAGGTTCAACATCCCATGACAATGACCGTTGTGCTTGTGTTGAGCTTTTTGCCTTTTCTGGAATGGGTGTTTCTAATGGGGGACTAATTGGTGGCTTTGTTCTCTTTAACGACCTTTGAGGAGTTGTTAAAGCTGCAGCAGATCGCTTTCTGGACTTTAATACATTTGTAGAAGTACCACCCTTCTCTGCAATAACCCGTAAACAAAACAGTTAATACATGAAAAACAAATGAAATTCATAAATAAACAAAATTAGGGAGAGGAATATTGTTACCTTTTACAAATTTCATGTGAACCGACCCTCCTTGTCGAGTGACCCTCGCATCACTCATGTGAACCGGCCCCCTTTGTCGGGTTGTCATCGGATCAGTCCGGGGAACTTGCTTTACAAGAGCGCCTCTCATTCTAGCCATTTCTGGAAATGAAAAACCTGAACCGTTAGGTATGATAATTACAAGCAATTTGAATCGGAAGTCAAACCTTACTAAGAAATCAGACCTTACTAAGAAGTTAGATCTTTGTCAGATGTATTCATTTCATTTGTTTTAAGTATTAACAGTGAGCAACAAACTTAGATGACAAATAAATGACAATGTATGTACACATAATGAGACAGTCTCACTGAAAAATAAAAAGTAAGATAATGCAAATAACGTCCACTACACATAATGAGACAGTCTCACTTTCACTCCCTAAGTAAGATAACAACGAATGCAAATAAAGTCCACTGCACATAATGTACCCAGTTATATTACAGTACTAATAGTTAGCAACTAACTTCAGTACAAAAGAATGACAATGAATGCAAACATTTATGAACATGACTAAACCAATTCTTCCACAAACAGTAACCAAAACATTCATCAAATATCAGAACCAAAAACAGAAACCTAAACCCACTAATTATAACTCAACAGTATCATGAAACAAGCAGTAATGAACAGGACTAATAGATTTTTTCAACAAACACTAACCAAAACATTCATCAAATATCAGAACCACAAACACTAACCTAAACCCACTAATTATAACTGAACAATATCATGAAATGAATCAGAAATTTTTTTTTTATGAGAACAGGAACATCAGAGAGAGACCTTACCGAGTGAGGAGGTGTTCGTGATGCTGTTGAATGGAGTTCACGGTCGGCGGTGATGGTGGTGATGATGATGTTGAATTGGAACCCTATTTTCACAAGAGGCGCCTCAAACTGATGGAGAGAGAAAAGCAAAAACCGAAAATGAAAGAGGAAAATTTGTTTAGGGTTTTGATAAAAAACAATTAACGGTATTGATGGTTCCTCATACGGATCGTCAAAACATTTTGATGGTCCAGATTAGATGTTGGATGGTCATACGGATTTTGTGTTTCTTACAATTTTGTGTTAGTGTGTTAGTTACCATTGTCTACATGTGTTAGTTACCATGTTACTATAACGAAAATTTCTGATGTTTGTTACCATTGTGTACATGTGTTAGTTACCATTTTTGGAAAATAGGATTCATCAAAAATGTATTTTTTTTATCATTGTGTGTGTTAGCAATATAGTAAATATGGGATGTCGGTAAGAAACTAAGTCAACCATTGGAACAAACAGTAACTTTTTTGTTATGGATTATTAATGTCTTCTCAGGAAAGGCTATGATATTTTGAGTACAAGCACAACAAATTCAGAATTGGTATACAACATAAATTCGGTATGAATATATCACCAATATCTGATATTCATCGTATTGTTCATGAAGAAAATCATATTTCCTCAAATCAAAATGGCAAAACATTAATCAATCAAATATTGTTTTAGCCCTGAAGCGCTATACAAAAGCTTAGTAAAAAATCATTCGTTCCAGCACCCCTAACAAAGTAGTCTATTGTAACTAGTGTTCTTAGTTTGTCATTTGTTTATAAGTAATGATTTGATGATTTGGGTTGAACCCCAACAGATGTTCAATTAAAAGGAATTGAGATATAGCTTAATTTGTTATATAAAGTTCAGCTTTATGTAATAACATAAAATATATGATCATCTCAATATAAAGGAATTGCGACGAAAAGGTTCATGTCGCGTAGTTTAGAGTTAATGTTACGACTCTTAAGTTTTTGCACACATGAGACATTCGATTTTGCTTGTCCGATAAGTTTAACGAGTTCGGGTTTCCGACCCGACTAAGGGTTTAAGGTTATTAAAACATATTTTGGAGTTCACGGTTCGGGGTACCGATAAAGATCCGACTTAAGAAAGAAGGTTATTCATGGTACAGATTTAAGGGTTAAAGGTTCAGAGTTCGTTTTATAAAATACACATGTTACCCCACACATTAGAAAATAAATTGTGGACTAAATGATTTATAACACATGTAAACTCTTAAAGATTTTCATTGATGGAAAGTAACACACAATCAGGGTTCCACTGAAACAGGGTTCCACTTAAACATAAAAAACAAAGGGTTCCACTAAAACACATGAAAACAGGGTTCAACTAAAACAGGGTTCCACTAACAAC
>JAJJMC010015294.1:0-10217 GCA_023531435.1 Papaver californicum
GGTGTTTTGGTTTGTTTCTTTGTTACAGGAATAATTTTTCTCCAACAGAAATTTCAAACAAGTGCCATTTTTCCCAATTTTTTTATTTTTCGCTCGCAAAATCTTAACAAAAACGATGAAAAATAAAGTTGATACGACTATTGATGAAGCGCAAATGACATAGTAATATTCTTCCATTTTACTAGCTAGTAGTACAAAATGGTACTAGTAATAGTATGGCTAGTTATGAGTTACCATGAACAGACCATCACAGATGAACAATAAAACCTGCAAGGATATAAACATACATGTACATTAATAATAAGAATTTCCGATCGAAAAAAAATAGAAATATGGGGATTAAAAGTGTATTCAGTATATATATGATAAACTAATTTTCCACACAGAAAAGAGCCTTAGTTGTGATGCAATAGCTGGAAAATCTATTATAAAAAAAACGCGGCTTAAACTTACTAATTTGCTGTTTATGTTTTCTTGAAAAACAATTTTATCAAGTATATCATGTTTCATTTTCAGCATCAACACAAGGATCTTTAATCGAGTTGAATACCTCTTGCAACTATTTTGTTCAACATGATGCACGAAAATGTTGTTCTAGAGGTAAGAAGCTACTCCCCTAGCACTAGCAAAGTAGCCCCAAACAGCGAGTGCCTATACATACATTCTTGGTGGCTAAATAATGTTGTTAGAATACGACCGAACTCTCCTAATCTATGTAAATAACTCTACAAGAATGAAAAGTATGAGCAAAAATAAATAAAGATGCCTCTGACGAAAAATATAAATTACCTGGTGATAATAGACTGTGCTCAAAACATCGTCATTATCGACATGTGAGAATGCTAATGAAATCTCTCAAGAAACTTAGAAGAAAAAAAACCCTGCAGATATGCATACAAGGATGAACAGACTGATGGTATATTGTGTTTCTTTCTTTATCTCTCGCTCTGTATATTATTTATGGGGGTTGAGGTTTAGTTCAGTTATTATTAGTTTGCATCAAAAGCTAACCATAATAGATAGTCCACTCTCTCTTTGATATAATACTAAGCTTAGACTAAATTAGCATTTAAGTAGAGAGTCTAGGGACAGCTTTAGCCTTAGAGGATATGTTTGACTTTTTGTCGGTTATGCATCGACTCGGCTTAGCTTACTGCTTCAACCGTGTCTGTCAGAGTTTTATGTGTGTTCTACACGATCTGATGCGGTTTTCGGCGTGGCCCATATCCATAAACGACGAATCTTTTTGAGAATGTCACTTCTCCAAAGGTTTTTAAGGTGCCATTTCATTGTGATGCAAGCAACTAGACAGAGGGTAATCATTTTCCATATGGTGTTATGCTCAAAGCTAAATTGAAGCCTCACCAGTAAAAAAAATGTAGAACACTAGCAAAGACCTAGATTTGATATTCGGGTACACAAAAATGTACTTTCTACAGTACCTTTTATTTTATTTTTTCCAGGTCAGGTGGATGTCAACGGGTGGGACTTGAATCACGTTACACAAATTTCGGAAACTGCCCGAGTCATAACAATGACGAATATGCTGAGAAACCGCCTTGTTATGGGTTCATACACCCAAGACAAATTTTGTGGATAATCCCCTTTCTCCAATAAGTTACACGTTTTTGGTGTGTAGCATTCTTTTTGAGACACCAATCTTACGGAACAACAAAAAGAGAGCCGCAATAAAAGTTCACATCCTCAGGTCTTAGGGATCCAAAACAAGTCCCTGTATTTCTGCCCATGTTTTCCTCCGCAAGAAAATTTTGGGCGAGGAAGTGGCGAATGCCTCTACAAAAATCACATGAACTTCACGTGTGATCTCAAATTCTGCATCTGGTATGACTATGCAACCTAGAAAAAAGATGCATCTAAACACAACTTATGCAAGGTTAGCCAAGCTACAACGCTAGAAGCTAAAGCCAGTAGCCCAAACCAAGTTGCACTAATATAATCAATTAGAGCTTAACCCTTAATATATCCTAGCGTTTTTGAGGGCTACACAAAAAGAATTTGGAGCGATTAATTTATACCCATCCAATAGATGTGGCTATGGGATAGTCTAATGGTAGGTAAAAATACTTATATACCCTTTCACTAATCAAAAAAATACCTATATACTCTTAATAAAAGTAAAAAAACTTAAACCTTATAGCTTCTCCTTCTCTACCGATTATCTTCTTCTTCTCATCTTCTTCTCTTCTTTTCTAACTACCGATTGTGCCTAAACCAATTCATCGTAAACCAATTAATCGTATCATCGTAAACTAATTCATCGTCGTAATTATAATCTAAAGATGGCTCGACAAAAGCAAACAACCCGTCAAGCTGATAATACTAATTGGTCAAATTTTGCCGAGAGAATAAGAAAAAAAGAGATCGTTGAAGAACACAGTGAAGAAGATGAAGAACATGAAGATAATGATCTAGATACGGAGACTGATTCCGACAATCAGCCTCTTCAGCACTATCTAATGGCTCCAATAAGGTAAGAGTTTACCATTATTTGTGTTTACTTTGCTTCAATTGAATGAAATTGTCAATAGAATTTCAAGGGTTTTCGGTGATTTCACATAATCAGTAGTTTCGTGTTTGTATTTATCTACCGATTATGGTCGTGTTCTTCATTCCTCGAGCACATTGATCATAATCGGTAGTTAGGTTTAGTCCTTAACTACCGATGTGTTCCTGAATCAAAATTTAGGCTTAATCGGTAGTTAGAATTTGTCATTATCTACCGATTATGAATGTTCGGAATTCCTTAAGCACATCCATAAAATCGGTAGTCAGAATTTTTTATTATCTACCGATTGTCTCTCTGTACTCAAATTGAGGCTTAATCGTTGGTTAATTTGCTACCTAACTACCAATTATAATACATGGTTTCAATCGGTAGATAATCTATATCCCTAGCTACCGATTATGTGTCCATAGCTTAGAGTATTCTGTTCCAATTTTTATACATAATCGGTAGATAATCTAGGTCCCGAGCTACCAATTATGGAAATCGGTTGTTAGTTTGTTTATTTGGCTACCGATTATGTACAATCGGTTGATGTTTATGTTCTTTATCTACCGATTATATAGTGATTAAACGATGTCTTATTAGAAATAATTGTTCTTTATTTTGTTTTTTTAGGGAAAGGCGAGCTAAGCAAGCCCAAGATACAATTGTTTTGGGGCCTCGTCGTGAAGGGGGTAAGAAATTAACAGCTAGTGTAAGAAGAGAAAAGAGTGCTCGTGGAATCTCTATCACCGAAGGAACTTAACCAAGTTTTCCAAGAGTTATAAACCAAGAAGAAGGAGAACCAAGTGCTCCACAAGTTAGAAAACAAGAAGAATGAGAACCAAGTTCTGCACAAGGAGAAGGACAAGGTAAAAAGAAGGCAATTAAGAAGAAATGAGGACACCAAGTCCCAGCCTCTTTGAAGATGAATGGTATTGAAGCAGGCCAAATCCCTGAGTTACCAAGAGATGGAGGAGATCTGTTATTTGGATACAAAGACTCTTGGGCCAAAGAAATTTCACTAGTACAAACTTGGGCTCCGTGACAGTTCAAAATCCTTAATCATGATAGTTCAAGAAATACCTGTCACAAAAGATTAAGCTACGAGATATACGCGACAGTTTCTTATAAAAAACTCACACTAATAATGGAACAAAACTGTGACAGTTTATTAACTGTTACTTAATAATTATACCATGATAATTTTTATAGAAAACTGTTAGTGTATATTCATGTATAATAACATTTATAAACTGTTACGATTCTTAAGCTATAACAACTGTTTTATATAAGAACTGTTATAGAAGTGTATAGCTATAGATGACAGCTTCTTTCAATTAAATTCATTTTCATTTATAGTGACAGTTCTAATCAAAAACAGTTGTTATTATTCATAGCTATAGTTAGTTTTAATTCTTAGTTATTTTTTCTGAAGAGTGGGCTAGCTGTTCTATCACCCCACTCTGTTAACATAAAACAAAAGAAGAAGGAAAAATATCTCTCTTTCCTCCTCGAATCTCAACCTCAGAGAAACACCATCACCACCATTACTTCCCTCCTCCACCACCCTGTGTCATAAAGATGATAATGATCAGAGTTTATAGACGATAATTGAAAATCCAAACATCTCAGTCTACGATTTCAAAACCCTAATCTCAATTCTTTTGTACCCATTGATTTTTTCACCATTTTCTTCAATTTCATGCCCTAATTTTTCTTTCTTTTCTGATGCCTTCTTCAATTGTCAGCAACACCACCCTCATTTTGTTCTCTTCACTTTCACTACAACTTTTATCCTCCTCCATCACCACTAACAACTGGAACTGAAATTGGTATGAATTTAAGTTGGAATTGTCAAAATTGGTCTTCATACCAACTTCAATTTCAACTCATACGAATTTCGTTTTAAAGGATAAATTACATCGTTTTAAAGGAAATTTGGATCAAGTTTACTGGTAGGTTTTCCTTCCCTGTGTGTATTATTTTAAATCGTTTCAAATGATTATTTTAACCGTTTTGATTATTTCATTAAATGTATAATTAGTTTTAGATGTTTTATGGGTTTGATAATTTTAGTTGGATTTCAATTATGAATTGAACAGTTGAATTTCAGTTGAAACCTAGAAACTCAAATCCCCTGATTTTTCAGTTTTGGGTATGAGTTTAATTTATTCTTAATTCTAATATTAAAAGACTACATCTATGAATATTATCTGTTTATGTAAATTCCTAAAATACAATTGTGTAATTTTAGTTTGTGAACTCATTTTTAATTTTAAAATCTTCTGTTAACAAGTAAGTTGATCTTTAATGGTTTATTTTCATATTTTGGTGGTTGTTTAAAACATATTATGAGTTTATTCTTATGCAGCGGATAAATTGGAGGATGTCATAAGTGCATATGCAATTCAAAGAATAACTTTAGCAATGGGTATCTCATAATCTAAAACATTATTGCATTCATCATTCTCTTTCTAATTTGGTCTGTGCTTATTTTGGGGTTCTTAATGTGCTATTACCCAAATGCATAATATATATCTATGAGTTGATTAATTGTTATTGTAGAATTCTTATGCAAACAAATGTATTTAAGCATAAGGTTGTTAAGTATGGAGATTGATGAATTAATTGATTTTGTCTATGCAGAGTACATGTAGAGTTTCCATTGATGGTAAGGATTCGATTGGTATAGCTCTCTCACATGGATGGAACCATGATATTTCCAATGATAAGTTTCATGTGTCCAATAATTTGCATCAATTCTGATCCCATGTTTTTCTAAAAGGATGGTTGTTAGTCTAATTGTATTTTGGCTTTCTCTCTGCAGTTTGGCCTCTTTGATTTTGGACTTTTGTGGTGCTCCATATTATATATTATTTAAAGTTTTTTGTTTTGACTAATTTTTCTAGTAGGAAATCTTATAAACTAATTTTTATCTCACTCACGGTTTTGAGGAGGCTTTAGTTGACCGCATCTGTCTTATGCTCTGAATTAGTTAACTTTTAATTTCAGATTGCTTGGTGTTTGATTTCCCTTAATTGATTCACAAAATGTCTGATTACTCTGTCTCAGGTTTTAGCACTGTTAGACTTCAAGAAGTTAGCCTATTGGAAACAACTTATTGGGTTCTAGTTTTGCACTTGAATTTTTGGTCAGTTCTGTAGATTGCAGGTTGGATGTTGATGTAATGATGAATATGTTTTCCCTTCTGCATTTTGGCTTTTTCTGGGAAAAGTTTCTTGTTTTGTCTCACTTTGTCTATTTAACATGAAAAACATTATCGCTTCGGTTATCCCGATTGCTATGCTGGATTTTTATATATATGTAATGCTAGAGTTTAGCAATTATGTTAGTTTGTATTACCATGTATTATCTTTTTTTTTCTTCTCCTTTTTTGGGTAGTAGGAACTCGTAGGACTTGGTTGTTATGTTCTCTCTCAGGGATCTGACAAGGCTTTGGTCGACAACAACTTTCAGCTTAGGGTATGTGTTTTTTTAACTCTTGCTTTCAGTTTACTTAGTTGTTACCTTTCCCTAAATTGATCTGCAGAATGTCTTATTTTCTTTGTTCAGGTTTTAGTATTGTAAGACTTCATGGAGCTTGCCAACTGGAAACAACATAACGGGTTCTATTTTTCTTGATTTTTTAGATTGCTCTGTCTGTTGCAGGATATCTATTGATCAACAGTGTAACGACGATGGTATTTTGTGGTAATCTATATTTTGTGTTCTTTTCAAGTTTCTTGTATTGGCTCGTTTGGTCTATTCATCATTTAGAAGCAAATACCATCGTTAACCCGATTGCCATGCTGTTTTTTTTTGTTGTTCTGTCGGTTTCAGGATTGTTCTTCCTTCTAAGGATTATCGCTCGGGAAAGCATATCTATAGTTGACTTATTGACTGCTTTTAAAATTCTATGGTGCTCTATATTTTATATTCTTTAAAGATTTTTGTTCTTGCTCCTTTTGTCTTATAGGAACTTGTTTTTTTTTATGTTGTCACTCTGGTTAGGGATTTGATGTGGCTTTGGTGGAGAACATCTATCTTACGGTCTGAATTAGTTAACTTTTACTTTCAGACTACTTTGATGGTTGATATCTCTTAATTGATTTGTGGAATGTATGATTTATTTCTTTTTTACGTTTTAGGATTGTTAGACTTCAAGGAGCTAGCCAACTGGAAACGACCTACTGGGTTTTAGTTTTCCAATTTGAATATTAGTGTTGGTTCTGCTGGTTGCAGAATGATTATTTCATTTTCCTTTCTACAGTATTGTTTACAGTTTTGAATGGTCGCAATTATGCGCCTTCATTCTTGACCAGGAAAAATGTCGTACAAGATTTCCTAAAGAATCTTTATGCATATTCGGTTCTCCTTCTTTAACAATTTATAAAACTGCGTTTGCAAGTTTAAGAACTAGAATAGATGTTGGGGCTATTAGTGGTGAAAGTGGAGAACCACATTACTTCCTTAATGTTGCTGACGTTCACCTGTAAGGTCACCATCAGCTATGTCATTGGTGCATTGAGTAAGTATGTAGGAGTGCAAAGGTTGTATATTATGCATCTGAGGTACAAATAATTTTGGAACCTTTGCTATGTCATTGGTGCATTGAGGGGCTTCATGAGGCACAATAATCAGGACCTCAGGATCAAGGTCAGACTATGATGCTTTAAAATTAGCTATTTACACATGGAACTTTCTAGTACTTTAATGCCATTGTTTTGACTGTAAGATATTATCAAATGCATTTAATGCTTTGAACATTCTGGGTCAATATAGGCGACTGGGAATAACACCTATTGCAGACTCGTGTAATAGAAATCTTGAGGTAGTTATATATCGCTAACCTAATTATCCTTCACAAATTTCTCAACCATTTTACTTCCTGTTGTATCTTACTTGTCCGTCAATAGCCCTTGTTTGTTTAACTGAGGAGGACCTTGGGAGTCTAACATTTTATACCATAATTACACTTTATGTTGAGAGAGAATTTTTTCTGGAATTTCATATCTGCTGATGACTTATAGGTATCATTATTCTGTTTTAAAGGTTAATAGGGATCCTAGATCCAATGAAATGCAAAAGATGCGTCAGCAACTCGAATGTTTGCAAGCAGAACTACTTACTCGTAGTGCAAGAGTTTCATCCGAAGAAGTTCAGGTACTATAATTGACCTTGATACACATATTCCCTGTGCCAAAACTATAAGTTCGCTATCACGAGATTTTTCCTTGCAATAGAGAGAACTTTGGTTGTTCTGAGCACCATCAGTATTATGAATTCTGTGATTCAAATCAACATTTTTTTTTACTATAGACCATTTGTTTTAAAATTGCAAGCTTAGTCGTTTATATTAAGAGAATATAGTTTCCGACTTCATCAGGTGACAATTCCAAAGATGATGATGAAGAGGTAGCAAAGGAGTGGCAGCATACACTTCTCCAAAATACCATGGACAAAGAATTAAATGAGTTAAATAAACGTCTGGAACAAAAAGAGGTATTTTATATGGTTTATGAAATGTTAAAGTTTCATATTTGTTTCTCTATTTAGAGAAAAACTGGTCAATGTCTAAACTCTAGTGAGATAGTAAATTTTTTCACGTCTCTGAATATCAACCTAATTATATGAAACCTCTGTGAGGAGTTTCAAGAAATGTTTATTATATCCTTAAGTTCGCTTTTATGTATCTGCAGTCGAAGATGAAACTGTTTGGAGGTTTTGATGCTATGGACTGAAGCAGCACTTTGGGAAGAAAATCACGGAACTTGAGGACGAGAAAAGAACTGTGCAGGTTAGATAGAACATTCTTGCTGCTTATATTCGTTCGGTGTTCTTTTCCATCAATAATCTAATACTATGTTATGTACATAATTATACAATTACAACAAGACAGGGATCGTCTGTTAGCCGAAGTTGAAAGTCTCGCTGTTAATTCTGATGGTCAAACTCAGAAAATGCAAGATTTTCACACACATAAACTAAAGGCACTTGAAGCACAGGTGGAACTTCATATTCTTGTTTAAGGTTTTCTTTATGTTACTGTGCCCTTTCTCAAAAGTTCGGTCTCTCCCATGATTTCCGTATTGTAGATTTTGGATCTCAAGAAGAAGCAGGATGGCCAAGTTCAGATTGTAAAGCAAAAACAAAGAAGTGATGAAGCAACTAAGCGGCTACAGGAAGAAATACAGTATATCAAGTCACAAAAGGTTGGTCACCTTTACACTTCTCCTAAACACTGAGAAATTTATGTATTGTTAATGGTTTATAAATTTACAGGTCCAACTTCAACACAGGATTAAACAAGAGGCAGAGAAATTTCGCCGGTGGAAGGCCTCTCGATAAAAGGAACTTTTACAGGTAAAGTCTTTACAGCTAACTATTCTACTTGGGCTTGATTTATGGACAATATATCACATTTCACACTTTCTCTAGTCGGTGTTCCATGAAATTAGTGCAGTCAAATGTATTCTGAAAGTCAGGCTCTAAAGGTGAATAACGTATTCATTATTTACCATTAAGTTATCTTGGAAATCCTATTTCTGAAAAGATTATCAGAAGCAAAGATTTCTATGTCACCACTGCAAACTTTCCTATCATGATTATTTGATTTTCTTATAAACGCATAATCTTTCCTTGATATCACTTTGGGGTTAGTTTTTTGCATTTGAAAAGGATGGATGTTCGACTTGTATACCATCTTAGTTTTTAGTTGCATTGGTGATTAAACTTTTTTTTAAACAGCTGCGGAAAGAGGGTAGGAAAAATGAGTATGAACGGCATAAACTACAGGCTCTAAATCAGCGTCAGAAAATGGTAAGTAGTGTTACATTTACATTTATTATAATATGTTCTTTTGCGCAAAGAGAAATGGTGATGAATTTATAGAAACAAACAAATATCAACCTTCAGCTGAATGAGTCAGTGATAGAGGGATTCCCTCTCCAAATGCTCATTTCCGTCCTCTAAATTTCTCTTTTATTGTTTTATCAAATAGTACTTTTGTATTATTATGACCAAAGTGAGAACTATTTTTCCATTTAGGTCCTTCAAAGAAAAACTGAAGAGGCTTCCATGGCAACCAAAAGGCTAAAAGAATTGCTTGAAGGTCGCAAGTCTTCATCGCGTGATATCTCAGGTACATACTTCTGTTAACTGTGTTCTTCTTATTTAGTTTTCATGGCTAACATTCTAAATATTCTATTTGTAGAACTACTAATGGTAATCACAAAAATAACGAGAAATCCTTACAAAGATTGCTTGATCATGAGCTAGAAGTTCTGGTGAATGTGCATGAGGTTCACCTCGAGTATGAAAAGAAAATCCAAGTGTATGTTAACCTGTAATCTCTATCTTGAATAATTAACTTAATGTGGTTGTAGTTTCTTGATATAACCAATTGCTTGTGTAGACGAGCTGCTCTGGTAGAAGAGTTGGCAATATTGAAACAAGAGGATGGTTTTGCTTCCAAGGGGTTTAATTCCCCTAGCAAAAAGAATGGACACTCCAGGTAAGTAACCATATTTACTGTCTAAACTTTAAATCATTAGCTCTCTGATACCAATTATGCTTCTGCAATTCGGAATAATTGGATATGTTTATTTTGCATATTAGTATCATGAAATTTTATGTCCATTAATATTTTTTCTTCTTCTTCATAGTATCCTCCATGACGCCAAATACAAGAATGTCAAGAATTGCATCT
>JAJJMC010015296.1:0-16986 GCA_023531435.1 Papaver californicum
CGCACGGAGTAAAGTCGAGGCGAAGGACCGACCCCGTGACATCTAGCTGCTAAATATCATCGAGATGATGGTATGACAAAATTTGAACACGTGTTAAGTAATTAAGTATTAATGTGGAGTAAGGTTAAAATAGTCAATTTGTATACCAATAAGATGTTATCCGACGAGATATTGTTTGGTCAAGGCGCGAATTTAACCACTTAAACCATGTTTGGATGAAAAACATGACGGCAGATATATTCCCATAAATTTGAAAATCTGAGACAGATTCTCAAACTGCTACTCGACATTGGGACATAATCCTAAAATTCTCGACCCGTAATCAATCTGTGATGTGAAAGCATTAGAACACATTAATTAGCTGCACTTTAGACGGATCCATAATTTTGATCAGTTTTCTAATTTATGGAAAATGTACTGTACATTAAATTGTATGGCTAATCATTTTTAGTTTTCGGCAAGAAATCAATTAGAATAAATATTTCGACAAAATGAAAGAATGTTTTCTGTATGGTGTTAATCTCCGAAGGCCGTGGGTAGTGTCACTTCATATGGCACTTGTATAGTTGTATGGATCACTAGTAGTACTAATTTATGCTAACTGACCGCAGTTATTCAAGCAGTTCCAACAGAACAGTTATGTTAACAATAACGTGGTTGTGAAGGTTGTGTTTCCAATGTTCAACAGAAAGTGCTTACAAAAGTGGAGCACTGTTGATGAATTAATTCCATCCTCTCGTGATTGGCAACGAATGTGGAGAGAACTTTGAGTCTTTGACAAATGAAGAGGAGCGTAGTAGGGATCATCTTTTAAGTTTTAACTCGTCTAGGACCACCCCTCCTCCTCCTGTTTCTTTAGGCGATGACTATATCATTCTTTAACTCTAATGATGTTGGCAAATTTTGTGTGCAGGAGGCTTGCTTGTACGGCAGATTCTGATGTTATTATTGTTGATCATGACGAGAGTCTTTGGTGGCGGGCGGAGGTTCTTCCCAAGGTATCTTTCATGTAATGGGCAGCTTGTCATGACTCTCTTCCAACAATGAGAATGCTCAGTCATAGAGGGGTTAATGTCGCAAATACTACATGTAAACTTTGCGACCTGGAGGAGAAATGTGTGGAGCATTTATTCTTCCGCTTCAACTTTTCTCAGAAGATTTGGAATTACTTTCTAAGAGCATCCACAATCACATGATTATACTCATCGATCAAAGATCAAAAAATTTGATCTTTGATCTGGGTCAAAAACAACGGTGAATGATCAGGCGAGGTCGTAGAGTATAGTTTGGGGGTAAGCGAAGTACCAGTATATCGCTTGGAAAGACGGACGAGATAGTAACAGTTCGCCTGGTACAAGCGAGACTGTGGACTACCGCCCGCAAAAAATACATACAGGCGAACCATCAACACCTCGCCCACTCCTAAAGCGGAACCTCAGCACCTCGCCCAATCCCAACACCTCGCCCAATCAATTTTCGAGCGGAACTTCAGCACCTCGCCCAATCCCAGGCGAGCTTCCAGGGTATCGTCTTTAGGAGCGGAAGTGTAGGATCCCGCTTGAGCTGGCGAAATGCCAACATTTCGCCCGTATTTTTAAGCGAGATTGTGGAGAATCGCTCGGTGACAGGCGAGACCTTAAGATTACGCGCGACTATAATTTTTAGTCGTCGATCAGCGATCAGATTTAATCTGGAACAGTAATTTTCATCGATCAAATACTAAATATGATCGACGACTGTGGCTCACTTTCCTCGACTATCGATTATTTTTAATCTTTGATCGTCGATTTAGTCGACGATTGGAGATGCTCTAAGAGCTTTTAAGGTGAAGTGGATTTTTTCTAATTTTTTAGATCAAATTTAACTAATCATATATGCTGACTGGGTAGTTTTTTTTACTATTGATAAAGGTAATATTTCATATATAATAAGAAAGAAATGTTATGCACAATGATTATTGTCTGCTATCCTTCATAAATACCTCATAAAAACTTTTATGAAAGGAACATCCATCAATTATTTGACAGCCCAAACCCACATAAAAATCTAAAATAGAAAATCACATATACAAACTCAATATGGATGAAGATTCAGTTATACACCACAAAAAAGAACCTGACAGGGCCCATACAAACCCGTACCCAACTCAAATACTAAATTCAAATAAATTCTAGACCGACCAATTTTTAAACTGCCGCCGCAACTAATTGGAAAGACATCCGGCGTTAGTCTGTATGTCTGAAAAGACAATATTCACAATAGATTCATATATTTCGGCCAAATTTTTTTTATAAATTAATCCAGTGGTTTATTTTAATAAATATAAATAGTTTCTAGGATTTTTTTTTTAAATATAGCACTAGAATCTTGATATTGTAAGTCGCTCTATACTAGTATGGAATCTATCTTGGAGAATTATGTTCATTCTATAAAAAATTAGAAAATATATGGGAGTATTGCAACAAGCACCAGTAACATTATGATAATTCATATATAAAAAAATATTCTATTGTACAATAATAGTGCTTGTATATATATATATATAATCTGCGTTCAGTCAGGTGAAACACATACAACTACACATATACAGAAATCATAGGTATGAATACCTATTAGCATATATTTTTATTCTCTTTCGGAATGAAAAATACATAAGTATATATTTCTGCTATGGGACAAAAATACATATACAAAATTCTATCTTTTTCTGCTGTGGGCAGAGACATATATATACAATTCTATAGTTTTGCTATGGGAATAGACATATATATGAAAATTTGTATCTCTACTACAGACAGAATATACATATAATTCTGGGGCTTTCACCCTTATCAAAATCCTCCATCAATAACATCCTTAACGAGTTTTTCATAACCCGTATAGGATGTTAGGAAGTTGTTGTAATGTGGTTTAATGGGATCTAATGGAGGGTTAGTTATGTAATTGGTTTTAATGTGGTTAAGTGGAAAAGGGTTTACATTTCAAGTTTGTTTGTTTGTCACAGCTTAAAAGTCGACATGGAGTTTTTCGGATTCAACTATGCCGACTTACTCACCAATTTTTTGTCCAATTCTACGAAACAGTCGGCGTAGTCGATAACTAGTTATATTATGTCGAATCACACCAAAATTACATGTACCAATTGGATTAAGAGTCGTCATTGTGGTTAAATAGTTACTTATGCCGATTCACACCAAATTTTTTTGTCCAATTTTACGAAGAAGTCGGGGTAGTCGATAACTGGTTAAACTATGTCGACTTTGTGTGCTTAGGTTTGTTTATTTTTCAGACTTATCACCATCAGGATAATTAGAGTTTTCAACCATACCGACTCTGATTCCAACAATGTGTAATTTCCTTATAATCGACATTGTCGATTGATTTCTATAATTCTGACTCCCTCAAGTTTTTGACAATTAGTTTAGTGATTATTGAACTACGAAAGCAATATAATGAACAACGTATGAACCAATACTATTTCATTCATTAAGCGTGTGTTTGTGGGTAAAAACGAATTTAAGGGTAAAGGGGGAAATTGATGGTAAGCTGATGAAAAACTCGTTTAATCCCGAAACATTTGTACTGTAGAAGTACTTTTAAGATTCGAGAGATCAAAATAATTTTTTTTTGGCCTAAACCAATAAATGATCGTTCCAGTTTTGTCTCGGTCTCAAAAGAAGGAGAATGGTCGATCTGTAAGGAGGGAAGCAGAGAAAATATTGAGATTAATGGAATTAAATGTCATTAATGGGATGTGTTGAACTACTATGGAGAGGATTTCTTTTTGTTTGAACAGGGGGAAAACTCGTATAGGAATCAAAGTTTGATTATATTGCTAGGCGATTATCAGATGACTTTAAGATGATTGTATGATATCTTTTCAAAAGGTTGAAGAACCTATTTGTAGTAGTGGTAGTTAACACATTGATCTCGTAAGTGGTGGCAGTTGCAGAAAAGTGGAATATTAGAGAAGGGGAAATCATGGTGAAATCAATTCCGCTTTGTTAGGGAGATTTGGTGGTTGTAAGACTACTACTCCATTTACTCCTTCAACTTCCGACACAACTTATTTACTTTCTCTTTGTGGGTGCATTGCTACACCGCATGGGATATAGACCGCCAGGCCAAAACCCTAATGAATATTCCCTATGTGACATAATTGATGTCTCGAGCATGGTTAAGTCTATTTTTAGACGTGTATTTATTTGATCAACTGTTGAGTTAGCTAGACTGTTAGTCTTAACACATTGATGAGTCTAGCATGCTTCCTATAAACTCATTATTTTAGCGAATGAAACATGAAGTGTCTGCTAAGACAAGCAATTATGCTTAATATACCATAGACGTACAATGTCTGACAAAATTTGGTATTGACGTCGGTAGTTGTGGCATATCATAGTGTCAGTTGAGGCAACAACAATGTTTGGATGATCTTGTTGGATTGGTAGACGTAGGTATGATGAGATTGTTGGATCAAGCAGAGACTATATATATATATATATATATATATATATATTTCACAAGGTTTGATATATCAAGAATTGACAAGGAAGTGTATGATTATCAATTAGAACAACTGCTAATGTCAGCAATAATTATAAAATATTCAGTTTCGTCTTATTATGTCAAAATAGTTTGAATAACAAAGTAGAGAAACTAAAATATAAATTTTGGTAACATGACCGATTAAAGTCTTGGTGGCAAGACCATTAGGTAACAAGACCTAATTAAAATAATTATATAAAGAAATTTCTTTTAAAATTAGGTAGCAGGACCTAATTAAAATGGTGTGAAAACTAATTAAATATTAAGTAGTAAAACCTAATTATCAAAGAGAGACCATCCAAAGGAGTGATATAAGGATCGACCAAAGGAGTGGAAGAAATACCGACCAAAGGATAGCAGAAGGACCGACCAAGTAGTGGTGGATGGACCGACTAGGTGGTGGTAAAGGGACCGACCAATTAGTAGAGATAAAAGGACCTCCCAAGTGAGGAGGGACCGGCCATGGTGGCAGCGGGACCATTCCTAGTTATTTTGTATTTCTTCGTCTCTCTGGCAATATTTTGATATTTTTGGTAATAAGACCCAGGAGAGAGATTTTTGATATAAAGACCAAATAAGATTTTGATATGAAGATCAAAATTTAGAAAATATTAAAATAATAATATTTTAAAATTAAAAGGGATACAAACTGGTTAGGATGGTAGCGGGACCATCCCAGGTTGTTTTGTATATCTTATGGTCTTTGTAACATAGAAGAATCTAAGAGAATCTTGGTGAAAGAGGCTTGTGCAAGCCTCTTCTGACGAGCTGGTTCACCTAGGATTATCATGAGGCCGATTGAGGCTTAGCTCATGAGATTGAGTCTCTTCATAGTCAGATGGGACATGTTCGAGACGAGGAAAGAGACTTGTATGCCTAATAATGTCTCGATGAGACCTTGGCTTACTTGTCTTTAACCAGCGTATCTTGCAGGGATGTGCTAGGAGTCTGTTACGACTGTGTCCGTATAGTGGGGCCTAAATGACCAGTTTATCTTGAAAAGATGTTCTAGGAGTCTGTCATACGGTATGGACGCAGAATAACCAGTTGTATTTCGCTGGAATGTTCTAGGAATTATCCAAAAGGCCTCAATAAGTCGAGTTGGGGCCCAGAGTAGACATGACCAGTCAGTATCTTGCGAGGATGTATTAGGAATCAGCCTCAGATCTCAAATAAGGTGATTCGTGCTTATGGGAGAAGGATTCTTCGCTCACGCTCATAGGTCAGCCGTGGACGTTTTATGAGTCTACGGAGCCTCCATGACTAGCAGCTTCTCGAGAGGACGTGCTGAAATCATGGTCGCTCATGCTCACTCATGAGTCAATTATGGACGTTCCATAAGACTTTTAAGCCTCTGTGACCTGTAGTATCTCGCGGTGATGTATGCTAGGAATCACGACATCACGACTAGCAGTGTCTCGCGTATACTAAAAATCAGGGCTATAAGTGCCTTGAAGACAAAGGGATGAGTCTGAGTTGAGTTTTGACTTATGGGGCTGATCTTGTCTTTTGGCAATGAGGATCAAACTTATCTTCAGAATTTTTTTTTACGTTCAGTCTTCTCCCATTTTAGTTTTGCTAAACCTTAAAGATAATTATTGGCTCAGAATCCCATAGTTGTAAATTACCATTTTTCATCTGGTCTTGAAATAACCATTTTCCCCTTCATCTAAATTTTCCATCTACAATAGTGACAACCGATTATACACTTGGAATTCCTTAATTTATTTGAATTTGATTGTTGTTTTTTGTTTTTTGTATTATGTTATCATCATGAACTGACAGTAGGAGTTGTAACTTCTCCAGACCTAAGATATACCATTATGGATAATTGAAAATTGTTTTTGTTTTTGTAATTGAGAGGTTGATCTCCCACTGTGGTCTCCAATTGTTTTAGGGTGAAAATAAATGTACGGTAAAATCGTACTTTCAAGTAGGTTTGAGAGATCAAAATCGAACAAGACGAGCCTAAACCAAGAAATGACCGTTCACGTCCTGTTTTAATCACAAAGGTGGAGAAGATTGGGTAGGTCTTAGGGGAGGAAAGCAAAGAAGGTTGAGAAATATCAGTGTGATGACTAGTGTGTGAAGGAGAAAGTATTATCGCTGAGATAAATCGCTAATTCTGTATGTTTTATTTCTCTTGAATGATTGTCTTGTTTGGAATGAATGGGAACTATCTATTTATAGTTCAAGGGAGACACACTGATTTCTCGTATGTCGTGGAAGTTAGGGAGATGATTGTGGAGATTATAGTAGGGTGGTGCATATATCATATTTTTTTACAACAAACTTAAATCTTTTTCATCATATTTTGTTTCCACACAAAATTGTGCATCCTTTTCTCTTGGTTTATCACGATAATATATTTTAATATGGCCGAATCTCCTAAAATAGTAGTAACACACTGCCTTTTTCTTATTATCTTTTGAAATAACATTCTTCGGTAGCATAATAATTCTTTACAAATATGAACAAGACCGGTTTCTACCTTTCTTTTCCAAAGAACTTTTTCTTCTAATCCCACAACTTCCAATCTGTTTAACATTTTTTCGAGTGCTTGAATAGAACCAATAAGTTCATTAAAAGTATATTTAACAAAAAATTTGACTCTTCAATGGCAGAAACAACATGATCATATTTGTGAGGAAGAGTGTGTAATACCTATTCCATGATCTTTTAATCAGAAATTATTTCACCGTAAAACCTCATTGCATTAACAGTTTAGATAACATCATCAAGAAAACTTTGAATCGAATCAGTGTTTTTTAAAAAGAAAATATCTCGAATTGACGACGAAGTGTTTGGGAAGGTTATAAGGAGTTAACCACACAAATTTAGATATTCCGTATATATACTCGTGTTGATGATACTTCAACTTTTATATTCAATTTTTTTAGGATAAATCTCGCTTAAAATATAGTTCATCGGGTTCAGACTTATATTATTTGGACTACACCCATAAAAGCATCAATATGTTTTTACTTACTAATTAATTTATTATATCCATTGTTTTCTTTTACCACTTAAATTAGCTAGCTCTAATATATATTTTTAATTAATTTGTGTCAAGATTATAACCACTTGAATTGGCTAGGGTAGAAGTACCCGAGTAGGCTATTTGGAGTTATCGCGCGCGCACTGTGGGAAACTCAAGAGATGTCGAGGCAACTAAGTAATGTTTCACCTCTAAAAATAACTTCTTCTTCACATTCAAATTACTCAGGCAACTTTGTTCAAAAGTTTCTTAATTACTGTACAGAGTTAATATTGGAGAAAGAGTCTTATCCAAACAAATCTAGATGGTGGAACAGGTAAACCTTATCGAGATTTAAAAGAAATGTTGTCTTTTATAAACAACCTGTTGCCAATATCATAGGATAGAGAAAACTAATGTTTGAAAGATGTTTTAAGGTGCTAAGTTTAGTACGAGGAAGAAGGTGAGAAACATCATGAAGAACATAATATTGAAGGTTCAAAGACGTTTATAGATGACGATTTGGGATATTTGTTGAATGATCCAAATTTTGGTGTGGAAGAAAACCTAGACGACGATTTAATGAGAGAAAATGATGAATCACATTAAAATGAAGATAATAATGCATCAAACAATCAGGTATTGTGTTAAGAAGCTCAACAACCCACTTTGTATGCGTTAGTATGTGATCGTTAACAAAGAAAAATCATTTTTGTATGCATTTAATGTCATGGACGTCCCAGATAATGGAGTACCATAAACTACCGATTATACGCCTGTTCCAAAATAATGATATAATCGGTAGTCTCGTGAAGATTACTTACTACCGATTATACAAAATCCCCAAATTGATTTAATTTTTTTGGAATTTATGTTTGCATAATCGCTAGTTTAGGAATACTTATTATCTACCGATTATGTTAGTCGCCCCAAAAATGAATTTCTCCAAACCTACAAATTTTTTATTTTGCAAACTTTATAATCGGTAGTATATGGTATATCGTTATCTACCGATTACATTGCAATCGGTAGTTGTTTAAAAAATTAAACCTCCGATTATACTTGTTTTTGTGTACAGAACTTGACTTGATTTCTTTTTATAATCGGTAGTAAAGGAACATAATTAACTATTGATTGTTGATAATCGGTAGCACGGGGATATTATTATCTACCGATTGTTGTAAATCGGTAGTAAGGTAACATAATTATTTACCGATTATCATTGTCTAACTCATTGCTATTTTACGTAGATTATTGAATGGGTTAATCATGTTTCATAAGAGGGTCCTGATACTTCCCTACACTATGCAAATAATTTGGTACGCTACCTACCAACTCTTAACTTGTACTAAGAATGTATGTTACATGGTTAGGCTTATGATATTTGTTTTGTTATATCCACATTAAGACATTTGGAAGTAAGGCGGAGGAAAAAGAATGACTTATCAACAAGGCAAAAGAGAAGATGTGCGTTGTAGTTCAGAACAATTGCGTGAGAGTTGATCCATTTGAAATGATTTGTGAGAGAGGTGGCGAGCGAAACAATCACGTGGGAAAGGATCGTAAATACGTAAATAAGACATAGTGGATATACCGAGGTAATTCAAGAAGATTGGATGCCCATTTAAGATTATCTTCCGTAAGCCCGACGGTAAAAAAGGTAAAGTATGGGTTATGTATAGAGTTGGTAATGGTCGTCACAACCACGAAGATCCGGAAAGTCTTGTTGGGCACGTAATGGTTGCCAAGTTAAAACCAAAGGAAATGGAGACGGTGAAGTCTATGAGGAACATAATGAAAACGAGTGCAATCCTATATAAGATAAAAGCGGACGATCCCAACAACTTGTCTTCGTTGTCTACAATTTGGTCGGCGCTAGCAACGATAAAAGGGATGGAATGGGATGGTCGAATGGTTATGCAACAATCAGAGTGGTTAGCCGAGAAACACAGTTACACGCTGAGAAAAGAAGAAAGGGATGGTAAGGTGATTCGTATTTTCTTGGCACATCCGAAGATGATCCAATTGGCTCAATGCTTTCATCAAATTTTGTTGATAGATGCTACTTACAAGAAAAACAGGTACAACATTCCGTTGTTGAACATTTCTTGCCACACTTCGGATAAATGCACATTCACGGTGGCTTTGGGTTTAATGGATGCTGAGAACGATGTGAGTTTCATTTGGATGTTGCAAACATTAAGGTCGATTTATAATGACGAGCATTTTCCAAGGGTTATTATAATGGATAACGATCAAGCGTTGATGAATGCAATAAAGGTAGTGTTTCCGGAAGCCCAGAATTTTCTTTGTACGCGGCACATTCAATGCAACAGCAAATCCAATTACAGACATCATATCCAAGCTAAAAAAGAAACAAATGTACCAAGAGGTCGAAGCAAGAGGATGAACGTATTAGTAAACTAACCGTGGAAGAACGAGAAGAAGAGAAAAGGTTGGACGATGAAAAGTGGGTCGAGGATGGAATAAAATGGTCTTTATTTCTAAGAACATGGGATAAGAGAGTTTGGTCGATGACGGAGGAAGTTTATGAATACAACTTGAAGAACTTTGAGGATGAATGGTGCAAGAACTATCCCAAACCAGTTAAGTATTGCAAAACACAATGGTTGAGACCGTATAAGGATAAGTTTGTGTTTGCATGGACATATGAATATCGGAACTTTAAGAACGAGGAAACAAGCATTGCAGATAGGTATCATGGCCGATTAAAGAACATACTAGTCGGTAGTCAAAATAGGGTTGTGTCGGTCCAAGAAGCAATCCATGAATTCACAAATCGTGACCTTACTAAGATTTATGGTTCAATGGAAAAAAGTCGGCATAGATTCCCATTGGAACATTTAAAACATAAAAATATTCTAAGGGGTATAGTTTACAAAGTTTCTTGGTGGGCAATAAATTTCATGATAAAACAATTGGAGTTGTACAGAAATCACGATGATGAGACTACGGTTTGCAACTGCAAGACGATGATAGGTATTGGACTCCCGTGTCGTCACATGCTTGAAGGTATATTGAAGTGATTTACATTAATGATATTCATCCCTTTTGGAAGCAATTAACTTTCACTTCAAGCACCCCGGTGGTTGATGGTGTGTCGTTCGTGGAGACGGAAATATTTGCACGAATACTCGGGCATTACTATGTAAAGGAAGCCATTCACCCCTGTCTAAAGGTTGTTCAGGAACCAATGAAAGGAAAGGCGATGGGTAGGCCGAATACCAAAAAGCCGAGGTCAATTTAAAGAAAAAAGTTGAAGGAATGGTTATCTAGTCAACGTGACCTTTCTAGGCATGAACATACTGAAGCTGAGTATGAAGATGTGCCGACTCTAAGGAAAAGGGATCGTCCAAGGAAGGATCAAGGTGGACCAAGCTCACGACAATTCAAATCTAAGGTCTCTATGATTCCTTCTCAACTAAGTCAAACCCAACCTATGCACGATGAGTATTTGGAACAACTCCCTCTACTCATTATACCATTTGTTTTGTCCACCGACGATGTCAATGGGGATGACAATTGTGGTTTTCACCTTGCTTTGAAATAAATAGGAGACTTTAGTGAGGCGGTTACCGAGAATATCACCCAATGACAATATTTAAGAAATAACATGGCAGCACAATTATTGGAGGATAAGGAATTTTATATTGAAATGATGAGAGAAGGAGATAAACATGTTAGAGAACAAGATATCAAAGAGTTATATACTCGTTTAACATGCCAAAACGGATTGGAGACAATTGGATCCAGGTATTGGATGGTAATGCTGATACGTGGGTATCTTTTATCGGATGTATTGAACTGCGTGGTATATTATTTATGTCCTCCTTCATTAGGAGTGAGTGTTACATTTACACCCACAAGGAAGGTGTGTGATGAACCAGTCAAAGATAGACGAATCATTATGGCATGGGTTAATAGCAATCATTTTATCGGCTTAAGGTTAAAGAATGATTTTCCATTACCTCCATTGAGTAGGTGGTCAGATTACTTCCCAACTAACCATTGTAAGGAGTGGTTGAAGAAATACGATTCCAACATGAAGCGTTGGGATCGTTTAACAATCTCAAGAAAGGACCCAACTGATTTGACCTCGGACGGTGAGTAATTGATTTTGAATATATATTTTGAACATAAATGTATAGACAATTATTAATGCAATGTTTTGTGATTGTTAATGCCATGGACGTCTCATAATCGGTAGATAATGGAGTACCATATATACTGATTCCCTTGTAATCGGTAGTTTAATGAACAAATTAGGTCTCCGGTTATACTTGTTTTTTTACAGAACTTGTCTTGCTATAATCGGTAGTACGAGAACATGATTAACTACCGATTAATATTGTCTAAGCATAATCGGTAATCTAAGAATTTTTTAAACTACCGATTGTATATGTTGCCCCAAATTAGAAATCGAAAAAATTATCAAAATTCCAACATTTTGAACATGCATAATCGGTAGTCTAAGAATTTTTTTAAATTACCGATTGTATATGTTGCCAAAATTAGAAATCGAAAAAATTATCAAAATTCTAAGATTTTGAACATGCATAATTGGTAGTCTAAGAATTTTTGAAACTACCGATTGTATATGTTGCCCCAAATTAGAAATCGAAAAAATTATCAAAATTTCAACATTTTGAACATGCATAATCGGTATTCTAAGAATTTTTTAAACTACTTATTATATATGTTGCCCCAAATTAGAAATTGAAAAAATTATCAAAATTCCAACATTTTGAACATGCATAATCGGTAGTCTAAGAATTTTTTAAAGTACCGATTGTATATGTTTCCCTAAATTAGAAATAGAAAAAATTATCAAAATCCCAAAAATTTGAATATGTATAATCGGTAGTCAAAGAATTTTTTAAACTACCGATTATAGTGCAAAATGTGTCCAGGAACATGCAGTTCCATCAGTAAGTGTAATCGGTAGATATTTATCTACCGATTGTATAACACTAACATAATCGGTAGATTGTTATCTACCGATTGTTGATGAACATACTTAATCGGTAGGTGATGCAAACCACTTATCTACCGATTATAATGTAAAATTTCAACAAAATAACTTGTTAAAAATGAATCGCTTGCAAATAAATTTCTAATTCACAAAAAAAATATAAAATCCATTCAAATGTTAGAACATTTAACACCAGTAATGTTAAACACCAGAGACATATCCATAAAGTAAACAAGTTTCTTAGAAATTAACTTTGAAAATGATGTTCTCTGACAAAACAACCACAATCTAATTTCTAGATTTTTTTATTTTGGTACGAGGACGACGAGCACCAGGGGCTAAGAATCTTTCAACATCAGCGACATTGGATTCACCCTCAGCGACATTTGCTTCAGCATCAACACTCGATGAACCGCGAGATCTTTTATTGTGCTTTGTTGCTAGCCTCTTAGGCTTATTCGCAGATTTCTCCCAAAACTTGCTAGCATAGGCTTCATTATCAATGTTGTCATGAGGTCTTTATGCTCTCTAATATTCTCAATTGATAAAGGAAGTCCCGCATGCACCCAATTATCTTCTTTGAGAAAAATGCAAATTTTTTTTTTTGTTTTTAGGCAATAACAATCAAACGATTATTATCTAAAATATTGAGCCGTAATATTAAAATCAAAAGGAAATAATATTATGTACCATCCTTTCATAACCAGAGGGTTTGTCTTTGATGATGCAAGTATAATCGGAGACCCTGGTGGTATTTCCTTTATCTTCACGGATCACATGAAGATGAGAATGCTCCCGGTACTATATCATATAACGTGGATCTACTTCATCACCTCGGTTGACAAGTCTCCCCTCGTTGATCATATATTGTATCATTTTATTCCAATCTTCAACGTATGGGTTATCAGAGTAAACTACTGTGATAGAGTCCTTACCCCAAATACATTTCTCGACGTCCAATTGGAACCTTCCCCGCATGTGACTCCAAGGTTCTTCTTGGACATAACCGAGTTGACGCATCACCTTTGTGGCATTGTACATGACATATCCAGTGGGATGCCACAAGGGTACATAGTAAAATGACAACTCAGACCTTCCCGCTATATGACCACTAGCTCGGTCTTCCCTGTATGGATCAAAGCGTACATCTTTGGACACCATCGAGTCTAATTTCCTCCTCAAAGAAATCAACTCCTGCACCTTAGACCTTGAATGGTTGTTGTCAAAGATGTATTTTGTTCCTCGGGATGTTCCTTTCTCCCATGCCGGATTCTTTTTGGCCAACTCGAGGGACGGGAAGTGGTCATAGATCCATGTCTAGTGTACATATCAAACCAAGTATCAGAAAATTGATTCTTAAAAGAGAAAAAAATAAATAACAATGAAACCATCAATAGAGTTACCAAAATACCTGTAGTAGGCTACGAATAGTCACAAACTTTTTTGAGAGGATGCAAAATTTGTAGAAGGTTGGCGTCGACCCGGTTGCCACTACAATTGGGGAAAATGACACATCCAAAAATACAGAGAAGATATGCAGTGGCTGCAGCATTGACTTCCTCATCGCTAAACTATGGATTCATTTCTTCTTTAGCCTTGGTGCCTTTGAACATATTCATCAGTTGAACCATGCTGAACTGTCTGGTTTTGTAAGGAAAGCACCATTTGAACTCATCGTCGGACGTCGCTCGATCCCAACCAAGGCATTTCTGAGTGTAAAAATAAAGTTGTTCCCATCTTAAATGCTTTACATAATCAAACTTGACCGTCGTACCATGGTCACCGAGACTTAGAATCTGCACCACATCATCGGGGTGATCGTCATCTCTCCAAACGGCTTGTGGAAGGTATCGGTCTCAGGATACATTCTCTCCATGAAGGCTGATATCGACACCCGGTCATGCTGTAACATTGAATTCTCGGCAGCAGTAGATAACCCCGAGTTCAGTATAATTTTCTTGAACCATTCACACTCACCATCTAACGACCAATCTTTTATCTTTCTTGGGTGCAGCTGTAAGTTTGAGTAGACGAACCGCATCAGAATAGTCCTAATTATGTTCGACGAATAATAAAATAATTAGAATAACAGTTAACACTTATACGAATAAAAAGACAATAGGTATGGTGTTTTATAATTATTACATCAGTTGAATAATTTTATTTCGCACAAGAGTCTTTGTATCCAAATAAAAGATCTCCTCCATCTCTTGGTAACCCAGGGATTTGGCCTTCTTGAATATCCTTCATCTTCAAAGAGGCGGGGACTTGGTGTCCTCCTTTCTTCTTAATTACCTTCTTTGTCCCTTGTCCTTCTCCTTGTGTACCACTTGGTTCTTCTTCATCTTTGTATCTAACTTGTGGAGCACTTGGTTCTCCTTCTTCTTGGTTTCCACTTCTTGGAACACTTGGTTGAGTTCCTTCGGTGATACCAATTCCGCTCGCGCTCTTTTCTCTTCTTGCACTAGCAGATACTTTCTTACCCCCTTCATGACGAGGCCCCGAAACAATTGTATCTTGGGCTTTCTTAGATCGCCTTTCCCTAAAAAAACAAAATAAAGAACAATTATTTCCAAGAAGACACCGTTTAATCACTACATAATCGGTAAGACAAAGTACATAAAACTCAACCGATTGTTTATAATCGGTAGTAAAAAAAACAACTAACAACCGATTGTGCATAATCGGTAGCACGGGCTCTACATTATCTACCGATTATGCTTAAAAATTGGAACAGAAAAGTCTAAGCTATGGACACACATACAATCGATAGTTACATAAAAAGATTAACTACCGATTATGTGTAAATTTTGGTACAGGGGGACAATCGGTAGTTAATGACTAAATATAACTACCGATTATATAGTATGTTTTGAGGAATCACTAACTTTCATAATCGGGAGTTTAACCCTATACGAAACTACCAATTATGCCTAAATTTTGGTCCAGGAATATAGTCGGTAGTTAATGACTAAATATAACTACCGATTATGTATTATGTTTTAAGAATCACTAACTTTCATAATCAAGAGTTTAACCCTACACGAAACTACCGATTATGCCTAAATTTTGGTCCAGGAATGTAATCGATAGCTAATGACTAAATATAACTACCGATTATGGTCGTTGTTCATGAGCAATGAAGAACAGTAACATAATCGGTAGTTAAATACAAACACGAAACTACCGATTAGGACATATAACCTAAAACCCTTGATATTCTATTGACGATTTCATTCGATTGAAGCATAATAAACACAAATAATGGTAAACCCTTACCTTATTGGACCCCTTACATAGTGCTGGAAAGGCTGATTGTCGGAATCAGTCTCCGTATCTAGATCATCATCTTTGTGTTCTTCATTATGTTCTTCAACAATCTCTTTATTTCTTATTCTCTCGACAAAATTTGGCCAATTAGTATTATCAGGTTGACGCTTTCTGCTTTTTTCGAGACATCTTTAGATTGTAATTACGACGATGAATTAGTTAACGATTAATCGGTTTACGATGAAATGATTTAGCCACAATCGGTAGTTTGAAACAAGAGAAAAAGAAGAGAAAACATGCTCAATCGGTTGGAATAGAAATGGTAAAGGTTTAGGTTTAGGTTTTTAATCTTTTATTAGTGAAAGGGTTAATGGTATTTTTTTATTACTGAGAGGGTATATAGGTATTTTTACATACCATTAGGTTATCCCATAGCTATATCTGCTGGATAGGTTTAAAATAGTCACCCCAAATTAGTTTTTGTATCCCTCAAAAACACCAGGATAATTAGGTAGGGTATTGTTGACCGAATGACTGGTCACTCGTATATAGGTCCACGTGTTAGGCCGAATGACTGGCCTTACACGTGAGGGGGCGTGTGGAGATTGGTCCTACATTGTTAGAAGTTTGACAATATATGATGAGTTTCCTAGTTTGAATAAGTTTCCTAGTTTAGGCTTAGGTTTAAGTTTAGAAGTAGTATCCTTATATAGAATTCGTAGAGTTTTAGGAAATTGGCTTAAGGTTTGTGATGCCTATAAAAGACACCAGTTATCATCTTTGTAAGACACCAGATTATTATCAGTGTAGTCTTTTATTAATTCCGCGTTTATTCTCTCCTCTTTCTTGTTAGATCCTACATAGAATTTTAATATGGTATCGGAGCCAGTATAGAGAGGGGAGAGAGACAAAGTTAGAGAAGTCATGTTTTTTTTAGTGTTTTAAGTATGTTAAGTATCTTTAGTTAAAGAGAATCATATAAATCATTAAAAAAAAATACAATTTCTTTTTTTTTTGTTCCTGATGTTTTTCCTACAAGTCAATAACTCTAATTTCTTTCAAGTTGGATACTTCACTCTGTTACGTGCTCCAACTTGAGGGAGGAAAGAGAAGTATAAATGAGGTTGAGATGAGATGAGAAGAAAAATCCTACAGTGAAGTAGGTGAGAAGAAAAATCCTACAGATGAGGTAGGTGAGAAG
>JAJJMC010015296.1:17254-49857 GCA_023531435.1 Papaver californicum
AAGAGTTTGATTGGTTGTTTAGCTGAAAGGAATTTTTGGCATAAACACCAGATTTAGGTTTAGTGATTGAATATTACGATCAATGGTGTGATTGGAGGTTCATGAGATGTTGGTATATATAGTTTGAATGAATATAAGGGTCATATTCCGGAGCATTTACAGCCGTAAATATGTGTTGTATTTGTACCTGATAAATTTTGGACTTCTACTGGTAACTGGCAAGGTAACTTTTTCTAGACGGAGGTGAGCTTCATCTTACTTCAAAAACCAAGTAAAGGTTCATTTTACGGTTTCCAATCAGTCAACGACCCTAACGCATCAACGGCATGTTCAATGATCCGGATTCTAATTAGACTTAAAACATCCGACCTTTTTACAAAATATCTCTAGTTACTAAAGATTCACATTCTCCCTCTTTGAACTAATTTCAGTATTGTCATCATAATCAACAGAGCCTTTAGGTCTCTTCTTGTCTGAGTAAATGACTGAGTTATTGAAGGATACCAAGAATTCTTCACACTTGTTTGTTTATGTTAGTTTCCTTCATGTATTGCCTAAAATATAGACATTTATTTCGTTCCATGGCTTTCTTTCCTTCCTGATTTCTTATGTTACTTTTTGAAACTGTCATCAGTTCTGGTTTGCTGGATATTGCCCGTTCCAAATAGTATCATACTATCATATGTTAGAAGTTCTATTTATTTACATGTTACTTGCATCTGTATTCCAGATTTTAGCAGTGGGACCAGGATCTTTACTCAACCGGTTTGATTTGAATGGGATGACACTCTCACAGATTCAGTGTGCTCCACAATCAGCGTTTTCCATTTCCCTTCGTCGATCGGGTGTATGTATTAGCTTCATCTTCTTTATTCCTTTCCCATATTTTTACTTTTGACGGAATTTTTTCTTTTGCTTATATGTTACGGTACTTTTTATTTTATTTTATATTAGTACATCTAGGTTTTTACATCTCATAGCGTTGTTGGTCCCTATGCATTTGCGGATAGTGAGGAAGAACGCAGATATTCAATGATTGCTTTCTAAAAGAGGTTTGATTTAGGGGTTCTTACATTTGTAGAGAGGCTCTTTATACAAGATGAAATAGAGACATTTGAAGTAAAATTTAAAAACTCTTTATCCATAATATTTTCATAATGGTTAAACTACCCCTGATTAATTAGTATTAGTAAAACTAATTAGCTAATAGATTAGACTAAATATAATTAATCTTAAATAATCTTATACTTAATGAAATCAAATCAAAAAAAAATTTGGTTTGGTGGGAAAAAAATTAGAAGAAATGTAAGATAATTTTGTAGGATTTTTTTAAAAACCCTAGATTTTGATTCAATCAACTAGAGTAGTGAGGTATACTTTTAACTTAAACTCTTGGTCTTTTAATGGCTCAAATTTGATGAAATTACGTATGAGAAGATGATTCTTTTTTGATTCAGAGAATTTTACGGTTAGGTGTTCTTCCCAACCCAACCGTAAACAGAAGAAAATTGATGAACACCAAATCGTAACAGTTTTACGGTTGGGTTTTAGCATCGGACCCAACCGTAAATAATCTAAAAAAAAATTCTTATCCAGGATGATTTACGGTTGGGTTTTGACAATCAACCCAGCCGTAAATACCAATTGTAGTTTTACTTCCAGACAATTTCAACCAATATTTACGGTTGGGTTTAGGCTTCCCAACCCAACCGTAAAACATCCTTTGGAGCATTGAGTTTAAGATAAAATTGGGGTTTAAATATCAAATTTTTAAACTTATTCAATCATTTTAACTAGATTGAAGGTAAATTGGGTCATTCAAACAAAGAAAAACCGAAAATAACACAAGTACTAGAATCCAATTTTGAATCATCCAGGAGAATTTACGGTTGGTTTGTGGCTGAAAACCCAACCGTAAAATTGATATTCATATTTACGGTTGGGTTTTGGGTGAAAACCTAACCGTAAGTCTGGCATGAAAAAAATGACAGTTTTACGGTTGGGTTTTCAGAGAAAACCCAACCGTAAATATGATTTTTTTTTTTTTTGTTTTTTGACTTGATTTTTCCTTTGCTTGGTTTCCAACTTGAAATTTTTGTAAATAAAACATGAGCTAGAAAAATTAAAGATGAAAACTTTCTCATACTTTCCAACTTGTGTTATATAATGTATATAATACGCCCACGAAAAAAAACCTTAGTTTGACGCAATTGTTATAATAAACATAGAGTTAGGGAGAAGGAGGAGGGGATTGTCGATGAGTTTGACGAGCTCTTTTTTTGCTCTTAGAACAACAAGTACGAGGAGCAGCACCACCGCCACGAGTACGAGCACCACGTTGCACATCCTCGGATTCATCATGTGTCTCTTCATCACTAGGTTGCGGCTCTCTTTGGCTAGTAGTCGCATCTCTTGTACCGGCTCTACTCCTCTTTCAATTTCTTGCCGTCTCATCTTCGTCTGCTTCATGAAGCTTCCCAATTTTGGCTTGCAGGTTCTTCAATTGGTCAGACGTCGTCACATCAACTCTACTTAGGCATGGAGTGATAGACTCTGCCAATGCAAGTGCTTTCTTTTTCACCTTATTTTTCTATTCACATATGAAAATAAAAGTTGGTTGAGTCTTTAGTAATAAATCTTAAAAACCTTAATAACAAAAGTAATTTACGTACCAAATTGAAATATGCGTTCTTCCAAAAACCATCTTTTGTGTTGTTTCCTTCACCCCTTTGAAGTATTTCCATAGTTTCTGGATCAATGTTAATGACATTTGGATGACCAAAATGACAATACCAATCCAAGTAATCTTCTGCAGCCTCTTTTGTGCCTGGAGATGAAATTACCTCTTGCATTTGGATTTGGTAATCCGGTTGATAGCGGTTGTTCCAAGCCGCGACCGAAGGCGTTGGGTTGTAGTTAAGCACGATGCTTGGGCCTTCGATCATCGAGCCCTTCACACACAATTTAAAGGCTTCGTGTGTTACCTTGGTTTGGACATAGCCACATTGGCGGAAAGTTCGATAGGGGTTGCACATCACAAACCCAAACGGGATGGTACAAAGGCCCGTTGTAGCCTGCCACGTTCGAGAATTGACGTATATCTTCAACATCTCCATCATCATCTATGTTAATCTTCACATAAGGATCAAAAACAACATCTTCAACGGTGAAAGCATCAATTTCACTTCTCATCTTTGCTATTTGCACTTCTTTATGCCTTGCATGAGTACCATTGAAGATAAATTTCTTTCCTATAGGTCTAGTACCATCACCGCTCGACTTCGTTTTAGGAGCCAGGCTCGGAAAGTGATCATAGACCCATGCCTATGAAGATAATAAATATTAATATAAGATAATGCTCAAAAAAAATCTGAATTTAAACATTGAAATTCCAACAATAAATTACCTGAAGAAGACCAGTATTCCCGGCAATCTCAGTTCCCCTAACCCTCGAAGCTTTTCTAAGGTTGGAAAGTAGGTAAGCCAGGCTGGCAGTTCCCCATGAGTACTCATGCGTCTTCTGGAGATCATCTGTCAACCACTGTAGAAAGTGAGCGTTGACCCTGTTTCCTGAGTTGTCAGCAAAGAAGATGGTGTCGAGCATATATAACATATACGCTCTGGCTGTTCGCATAGCTCTGGTTTTATCTATGACGACCCCATCCTTTTCCAACTATCGGGTTCCTCCGAACTTCTCCCTGAGACTACGCAACAAGATCTTCTTGGTCATACCTAGACCTTTCTTTGTTGATGCCCCCGGTTTATCTCCTCAAGCCAATTTAAAATCTGATTCGGCTTCTCTCTTCTCCCATCCAAGTGTATCTTTGACAAGGACACAAAGATCACTCCATGACATGTTGTTGTCAAAATCTTCATATACAGATTTACCTTCAATTGGTAAGCCAAGAATTGACTGGACATCATCCGGCGTTATTGTCATCTCGCCGAATGGGATATGAAAACGTATCGGTTTCAAGACAATAACGTTCCCTGAATGCTTTGCAGGTGACACTGTCACACTCCAATATCGAATTGGTAATTCCGGGAGCTAACCCGGTACCATTTACGAGAACTTGGACGACCATACATTCTTCAGCTAAGGGCCAATGTTGACCCCTTTGACGAACCAATTTCCTGATCGCCTGTGTATGATCCTACAAACAATAAAAACAATTTTTTTAGCTTGAAGTTAAATAAACGGAAATTTAACAAAACAAGAGAAGTTTTTAGATTAATACCCTCGTCTCAGCAACTTTGGCATCCCATGAATGGGGATAACCAAATAATATAGCAGCCCTGTCTGGGGCCTCACCCCAAGGTCTTCCATTCCTCTTCTTAGGCCACAACACGTTTTTGCCTTCTGGAATATGCTTCCCTTTCGGTTCTGGATGCTTCTTTGGCTTTTTTCCCTTCAGTCTTGGTTCAGTAGAAGCAACAACAATTTCTTTACCTTTTCCTTGAGGAACAAATTGTTCTCTATCCGTCTCTTCTTCCCTACATTGTTGCTCTTGTGGTGGTTCTCTAATCACAAGAGCACCTCCACTGCACACAGGTAGATCTTCCAAGTCTTGGAAAACATATTCCTCTTGTGCAAGTTGAGGAGAACTACCACCCACTACCTCAAAAGTCGTCTTATGGCTCTTTCTCAAGCCTCTATTAGCTATCCCTAAATGAACTCCGTGGCGAGAGGTTGGAGTGTGAGTAATAGGTGTTAAATTATTACCCCTATTCTTCTTATGTTTCCTACAACATACAAACAATACAAGTTAGATAATTTCCGAGCAATTCAACTCAAACAACTTCAATTTGAAAATTCAGAATTTTTTACGGTTGGTTTCACATATAGAACCCAACCGCAAATAATAAACATCACTTACACAGGAGAATTTACGGTTGGGAATTGACACTCCAACCCAACCGTAAATAATCCTCACCAAAAAATTTAACTAACCAGAAGCATTTACGGTTGGGTTTCCCAATCAAACCCAACCGTAAATAATCCTCAACAAATTCTTTTTTACATACACAAAAATATTTACGGTTGGAAAAATGAATCTAACCCAACCGTAAAATTCCACTAAAAAAATTGGTGCAAATTTTTTTACGGTTGGGTTCAAAATCGAACCCAATCGTAAAATTTCATCTTCATCTCCTACCCTTTTATTTACGGTTGGAAAAATTAATCAAACCCAACCGTAAAATTCAAAAAAAAAATTGGGCAAATTTTTTTACGGTTGGGTTCAAAATCGAACACAACCGTAAAATTTCATCTTCATCTCCTACCCTTTTATTTACGGTTTGGTTTTTCTTAAAACCCAACCGTAAAATGAAGAACAAACCAGTTACGGTTGGGTTTTCCAATCAAACCCAACCGTAAATTCTTTTGTAACCAAATTTTTTTAACAAAAACAACAATCAAACAAGAAAATCAATCACTTTTGGGTTCTAAAAATAACATGGTTTGTTCAAGACCTTAGATACACTATTGTTTGTTGTTTCGGAGTATGATTTTGATAGTTACCACCGATTTGTTCTTCAATCTCTTGATTAGGTTGAAAAGTTTGATTTTGGTTGGCATCACTACTACCTTCTACACCTTTAGTATGATTCTTCATCACGATTTTTGGAGTTTAATCGACGAAGAATTTTTCGAATCGACGAGGAATTTCGATGGAGAAGTTGAAATTGGAAAGATTGGGTTACGGTTGGGAAACTTTAAGTTTTGAGAGAGTTTTGAATTGGAAAGGTTTTGTTTTTGTTTAGGTTTCAATTGATTGAAGGGAAAATTAAACTTTTTCATAGATAGAAAAGTAATATGGACATTTAACATAGCCCCTAGAACACCCCTTAACGGATTTTTGGGTCACCCTGCCTCATATTGGAGCTCCTCTACAAATGTGGGAGCCCCTAAATCAAACTTCTTAATATTGGCCACTTCCTTATGCTTGTCTTAACTGCTTAACTGAATTCAAAGGTATTCTCACTAGATAGATATAATGTCCCTTATCCTCATATCCTTTCTGTTCAGGTATCGGCATTCGGAGGCTTTGGAGGTCTCGTGGATGTCATATCTCATTTTGGAAGTCATCTGTTCAGAGGTCATTAAACTTCTTGTTTTCATATGCGATTACAGACTAAGGTGACCATCGTAAAAGCCGAGGCGTTAAAGACAATTTTTACTGAGACTATTCCTAAATGCAATTTTTTTTAGTTTGTACGTATTAAATATTGACTCAATGCATCAACTTTTAGACTCTACTCGGATCAGTACATACCTGTTGATTGGAATTGTGATAATATTAGGATGGACTGTAAACTCTTCTGGTACCACAATAAATTATGTAAAATTATAAAGGAACGTTTTATTTATTTATTTAGCGATATACTATTTATTCAAAGTCCTAGCATGTTACAAGATTATTTTAGGCCCAGATAGGAGTGGACCTTCTCTCTAAATCAGCTTGTGGTTTGGTTCATGGAATACATATGCCGCATACTATATGCACCAAATTGGCCCCACAAGACCTGTCATACCGCGTTGCTGCTTAAGTATGTGCCAAACATGGATTTTAGAAATCTTACCGTGTTTGTTTTCCCGGTACAAAACTACCGCGTTTCTTAATCCCCAAGATACCACTCCGATATAGAAACTACAGAAAACAAAAATAAAATTCCCTAGCTAACACAATTTAGAAGCCTAATTTCTACCGAATTCCTTACATAAACACAACCCTGATACTTTTGCTTCATTCCCATTCAAGTCAATTATACTTCCTCTGCAAAGAAAAATTAGAAGCTGAATTTGTTGAAACTGTTATAGTAATCAAATATGGGAAGAAGAAGAGCAGAGATTACAAAGATCCACGACAAAAAAAAAAGAAGAGAAATGTATCATTCTGTAAAAGACGTCAAGGATAATTCAAAAAAGCTGAAAAACTTAGAAGTATCTGTAACGCTAAAGTTGGTCTAATTGTTCTCTGCTGCCGGAAGACTTTATACATATGGCGACGTTGAAACCCTAATTCCAAACCAAGAACCAGAGGAAGAAGAAATAGAAATAGAAGAAGTAGAAAAGATTGATGGGTTTTGGTGGGATAATATAAACATTGATGAATATGATTCACTTGAAAAGCTTGAAACTCTGAAGAAATCAATTTTTAATGTGAAACAGACGGTATCTGATAAGAAAAATGAGAAATTACTACTGAATTCAGCAGATATCAATTTTAGCTTCAACAATTTGGGTTTGAAAGAGGAGAATGATTCGGTGAGTGATGATGATGAAATCCAAAATATGTTAAGCAGCTATTATGACGAGTTACAGCAATTGATTTCTGCTCCTTCCACCCACTGCTACTCTCTTCCTGAATTTTAATTATTATAAATTTCAGTTATGATTCAAAGATGACGATGATGATGAACATATTACCATGAACATCTGTACTCTTCAATTTTGGTCGATATTTTTAGAGTTTTATTTCTTTCCTAGTTATATCACTTGTCTATGATTGTTTTTGTTGATTATTTTGATCCAATGAAATTATTCTGCAAATTATTTCTTAGGACAGTTGTTTATTTTTACACTCTGCTACAACACTAATCGGCACTAAACCCAGGCATCATCCTGTGTGTTGTTCGCAACGCGTATGGATCAGTATCCTGAGTCCCTCATTTTGTTTATTGGTTTCGTAATGAACTTTCCAGGTATGTGGGGATATCACCAACAGTTATTGCTCACTAGTACTCAACACTTAACTGAGGGTTTTAGTATTCCCGCAATCCTCAAATGTTAGGCCAAAATCAAACCCTTAAATTTTCCACCTAATTTTCCAGTTTCAGTTGATCTTTAGTTCGCGGTAAAATGGGTGGAGATGCAAGGAATTGGGATGAATAATCATACAGAAAAGAGTATATTAAAAGAAAGAGAGATTCAATGTAGAACTGTATTCAGAACAGTCTTGGCTCCTTCTTCTTCTCAAAACCCTGAATACATTGTTGTTGTTTCTAGTGATGGATCTGTTGCTCCTTATTCCATCTCTTCTTGTATCTCTAATCATGTAATCTCAAAACACTAACTTTTGAGTTTAATGAATTTGTGGTTGTTTTTGTTTGTAGCATCTCTGGTTTAGCAAGAGTAGAAATCAAAAGTAAGTAATGGGTTTTTAAAGTTTAGGTTTTGATGATGAATTGAGAAGTAATTTTTTTTTGAAGAAATATGTGTGGATCTTCTTCAGTGGGTGAACCAATTTGTTTACTTGAAGGGCATAATGGACCTGCTTATGATGTCAAATTCTTTGGTGATGGATATGATTCTTTACCGTTGAGGTCTCTCTCACTCTTTCTCTTTGAACAATGTGAATGGTCATTAGCTTAGTAGTAGTAGTATTACGAATGGATTCGGTTTTGATCGATGTGAATATAATGATAGTTGGACTGCATTTAGGATTGCAAGTCTGAGGTCCACTGCCGCTCGTTTCCCCTGTGGTTTGCTATGTGGTATTTCAAGGAGTCTGAGTAGCATGTGTTAGTAGAAGTAATTTAAGTGCTTAGCAATGTAACTGATTATTACTCGGAATAAGTTGTTCATGGTTGCTGATTTGTTAAGGTACTTAAGAGTATTGTCTGTGGTGGTCATGGAGTGTGCTTGGCTCATAGACAATGATATCTTAAGATATGATTCACTTCTTGGTCCATTTGTTACAGTTATCAGAATCACATCCACTGGATGAGTTCATTCACATACTGATTACTTACTCTTTGCCAGGTAGCTATTTTAAAATTGAGTTTGCTTTAGTCATTTCTGGTCAAAGCAAAGTCTATTTCAGTAGTTAACGGCTTAACGCTGTACTTCTGAATCCCATAGTTCAACATTTGAACAGTGGGACGTCATTTGCTTCAAAACCAATAGTGAAGTTGGTATGTTCATAAGGGCAACTCCAACAACGCGGCTATACCAAAGGGTAAATATTTAAAAAAATTAATTTTTTTTCTTTTGTTCTACAACGGTTTCTGGAATAAATATGATCGCACGTCCAACTAAAATGACGTCTGTTGTAAAACGTTGTTGTAGAAGAACGAGAGTTGACACGCACGTCTATGGAGACGTATCTTGTTGGACGCCCCTTCATGTGAGCGTTTCATATTATGGAACCAGACGCAACTATACATGAGCGTTTGCATGTTGTTACGCTTCTGTGGGTGGACGTATGTTTAACGTCGACACTGATAAGCGTCTATTGTACCAGCGTTGTATTGGATGAACGTCTACAAATTGTGCGTTGTACTGCGTGGACGTTTAGTGATAAACGCTCTTCCTAGTAAACGCCTCAATGCCAGAAGCCCTTCTAGAATAGCGTCCACTCACAGAACGTCCACCCACAGAAGCGTTTCACGGACGCCCACTAGAAAGAGCGCCCAGTAGACGTCTACCAGGCTGAGCGTCTCAAGCAGACGTCCAAATGGGAGAGCGTTTATGCTAGAGACGTCCTTCTAGAGGAGCGTTCGTGATTCCTAGTAAGCGTCCAGCGCATTCTAGGTGAGCGGTTAGGGTTTCCTTCTCTATATAAACGCTCTCCCATTTGCTTCGCTTCTAACATTTCAAAAACGCTCCTCTACTCAACAGACGACGGCTAGGAATGGAACTGTGAAGAAGATTTTGGTTAAAATCTGGTCTAAACACGGTAAAAATTTCTTTATCTCAGTTTTTTTATTCCTTGTTTTAGCTTTTATTCCTCGTTTAAATGCACATTTAGGGTTTCGCCTAAGCGGCTCTACATAACAGAGCAGAGACTAACATTTACATGATTAAAATTACTTTTGAGCTGAAAATGAGAACATCATTGTGCCGCGACAAGTTAAACAATCTTTCTCTTATCAGGGAAGTTAAGATGTTATGTATCACAACCTCTTTATCATTGCACCAAATTTATACCTATCTATGGCAAAAGGAGATCATGCTAGGGTTTATGATTTTTACAAATTGCTTAAAACAATCATCTTTTTGCACTATATCCAGTTTTGATAAACATTTTCATCATTATTGTCTGCGTGAGTAATTCCTGATTCGAACACATACAGTGTTTCACTCATTGAGCTGAACAGTACACTATATAGCGCAACCTGATTATTGCCCGAACAGCTAATTTTCTAGATACATTTCAGACATTGAGTCGTCTCGAAATTCTTTGATATTCTAAAATTGGTAAACTTATCCATCCGAATGTGAATTTTGTGTGTTTTCTGCCAATTGCTAAGTATGTGTCTATAATATGTATTGTGTGTCTATAGCTTTGTTTGAACTGTAATATGTATTGTTGGTTATTTATGGATAAATGTAGAGTTATATATTTGGTCAATTGTGTTGATAACTGTTGTTTTTGTATAGATGTTGAGAAATGCCGCTTCCCGATTCGTTGGTCGGAAAAAAAAAGAACAAGAAAGCCCGAACAACCCAGGATGTACCAGATGGCAGCACTGCCGAAGGATTGAATGATGATATTGGTTTAGAAAATTACAGTATGGTGGAAGATGATGAATGTCACGCTTCCAGCAATATGAGTTCGAGAGCAGACCCAAAAACCAAATATATGCATCGCGGGTCTCTGAATAGGTCCTACAAGCCTATAAAGCTATAACCAAAAGCTGCGAAAAAGCAAAATTTATTATTGAAAGGGAAGGATGGGACCGGTTTTTGTCAATGGATGTTGGTGACTCGTCATATGCGTTGATTTATTATATCGTCGAGCGTTTTTGGGACACGACGAACACCTTTCACTTCTCATTTGGTGAAATGGGTTTTACACCTGTAGACTGGGTGATGTTGACCGGAATCAGTATTGGTATTGGCGAGGCGCCTCCATATGACCCGGATAAGTATACCTTTCAACATGTCCGTGACCATATTTTCCCAGATTTAAAAGACTCCGAAGTTTGTCAGAGAGAAGGTATCCCGGCGCAGTGGATTTCAGATGCCATTACTGTGGCCTTTTGGGGCACATACTTTACAGAGGCAAAGTTGCTTGAGGCGCAACAGGATAATGTACTTGATGAAGAGTGGCGCGAGCTTTTTGGATGTATGTTCTGGGACAGTTCTTCTTTTCCAATGCTAAGAACTACATCGATGCTGGATGGTTAGCTGCTTTTGAGGATACAAATAAAGTTGGAACTTTTGACTGGGGTAGTGCTGGTATGTCAAGACTTTATTCCGCACTTGGTGCAGCGGGGAAGGGTCAAAAGTGACTAACCGAGTCTTGTCAAATATTGGAGGTAATTTTATTTCCTTGAAATTTCATATAACTAGGTATTTCGGGGTAAATTATTAACTTTGTTTGTTTTAATCAAATTCAAGTTTTGGGGGTACGAATATCTGGGCATACTTCGACCTCACAACATCCCTGATGAGATCGAATGTCCTTGGCCAACATGTTCGCGGTGGAAGAGTACGCGAAGGAAGAGTAATGATATTAAGGGTGCAAGGAAACTTTTGAATGAATTGACAATGGATGTTGTGACATGGAGACCGTGGGTTGAAATTGCGGCACGCCGTATTAAATGAGACTATCCGGATAGCTATGGCGGTATCAAATACCCGCACCGTATTTACTTGGGTAGGCACTGTGAGTTGACACTTTTTAGTTCAAATAGTCATATTTATTAATATTCTTTTTAATTTTTCTGGTACATGGCTGATAATAATTAAATTTTACAGCATAACGTATACCTTGGGACCGGTTATGGCACCAAATATATGGTGGATGGAGAATTCCGCGCAACCCCCCAAGCTGTGTGAGCAACATCACTGATGTCGAGGCTACCTAGATGAGGGAATCGAGTGGCATACCAATAAATGACTACCTCCAAGATCGGGTTACGTATGATTTATATTTGGAGTACTGGCGACATGTTACTAACTCCAACAAATTTTGCACCCAAGTCAACTGGGAGGTGGAAACATACGACTGTTTGGGGGGGGCTTGTTACAGAAACCCTCGACCAACCCGCTGAACATGTTGCCATTCCGCCTCAAGATAATTGGACATATGTAAGTATATTTAAAATTTAAACGAAAATATATATTTAAAGAAAATTTTTGAGAAACTGACATTTTTTTTTCATTTAAAGGCCGAAGCTTATAATTTTGCGCAAGAATATGCCGATTTTACCGAAGAATTCTGTAAGTTTCATTTAGCCCAGTCGAGGGAAAGGATGGAGGAATTGCGGAATTATAAGAATGAAAAAACTAATTTGCACCTACAACTTGCCCGTGCTCATTCTGAATCTCCACACTTAGGGGTTGGTAATTTTCCGGCAACTCTCCCAACGCAAATGTGGAACAGGGGGGGTCAGGGAACTTCGTCAAGTATGCCTTCGTTTATGCCACCTCGCTCTTCTCGTGGGGACTAAAACACTACTGAATAATGTTATTCCATTATTGTGTAGTCATTCCAATTTACACTATATTTTGGACTTTATTGTTTTACAAATTCAAAATACATTTGACTTTATATGTTTTCGTTTTCAATTATGTGCTTTCTTTGTGGCCGTACAGACTCTTTGATTTGGTTTTAAAAAAAAAAATCCAACCTATATGTTACCGTTTTGTTACCGTTATGGAACGTTACCGTTGAACAACGTCCAAATACCCTTACACGGAGTCCTATAAATACATTAGCTTATATGTATCATTCTCATTCCAAATCCATCTCTGTAACATTTAAGATCAAATTTGTAATTCTTGGTTTTCATTTAATGACGGGTTACGAAAATTTTCGGTTAAATGCAAATAATTTTACACTAGAGGAAGATTTATCCATATGTCGAAACATAGTATTGCATTATCCATCAAGGGGGCATGAACGGATGAATGGTTGTATGAGCATGCAATGGTTGGAACATACACATGCAAAATTTTGTAATGAAACTGGTAATCCCAACAACAGGAACAGAGCAGGCCTTTTTTGTCGATATGTGGAAATAACAAAGGAAGTCCTAGAATTTTCTTCTTTAACTGCTAAGGACAATCAATTTCGTCTTAGGAATGAAACTGATGATGAAGTTGTTGCCAGATCACTGGAGGAATGGACTAGATGGAAACGACATGATTTTCGGTACAAACCTCATTTCGAGATCTTAAGGTTAATGGAAGAATTCAATCCTTTTGTGTTGATTTTTCTACCCAGTAGTGAAGAACGCCGTACACGTCGTCCGACAAGCCAAGCCTTAAGGTTTCACTTATAGGTTAACTTATGGCATGATTATTCTATATCAGGAATGTGGTTTCTTTCTTTATCAAAAGATTTATTTCCTTCCCTTTAATGTATGTTTTTTTTTTATTTAATAAAATGATTTTCAAGAATAACGTGTACTTCCGTTTATGACGATTTAGGCGCTATAATTAGGAAAATTTCATGCTTTTTTCAACCAAACTCTTTAAAAAGATTGCATAACCTAAAAAAACTATTGTGAAATTTAGGAGTTACTTCCGATTACATTTTGGACTTCATGAACTCGTAGCATTCTACAAATAGCCCCTTTTGAAGTCCCCATTTTGGAGTTACTCCGTTGTTGTATAGATACATAATCAGATATCCCCTTTTGAATAACTTGGTATCTTTCACGGATTTCTACAACAAATATTTGGTTTGACATATTCCTGACAATATTGGGTGTGGATCCTCCCCCATAAGGTTTCTGGATCAACAATTCCTACTATAACATCTTGACGTAAGGTTTCGTTATACCAGGAATTAGTTATAGCCAAGTCTTCAGATGAATGAAATGTTGACATGGTTGGAGTAAAATTCATGAAGTGAAGAACAAAAACAAAAGAAGAATAAATAGAAAAAAACAAATTTAGGGTTTAGCTATGTCATGCATATGTCACAGTTTTGTTTTTACTAAATTTGTCGTTTTCTTATCTTTAGTATTTTTGGCTTTGTTTTAATTTGGATTTTACTGCATGTATTTTCTTCTCCACTGACATTTCTTAGCTCTGTATTTTTTGCTTTATAGGTAATTTTCAATTTCTTGTTTTTAGCCCTTGTGTATGAGTTGTATCGGACAAAGCAACTGAAACTTCTTATCTCTTGATTTTCTCAAATCGAAATTATTTGTCTGTTTTTTATTTACAGCTCTTGTCAAATTGCTTTAATTTGACCCTTATCTCTGTGTTGTATTGTCTAATCAACTGAAACTTCTTATCTCTTGATTTTCTCATTCGAAATTATCTGTCTGTTTCTTCTTTATAACTTTATGTTTGCTTTAATTTGACCCTTAGCTCTGCGTTGTATTGTCTAATCATCTGAAACTTCTTATCTCTTGATTTTCTCATTCGAAATTATTTGTATGTTTCTTCTTTATAGCTCTTGTCTAAGTTTGTTGGGCTTGTATTTGCTTTATTTTTTCGTTGTTATCTTAAACACAACTATAAAAAGAACACATCATTCTCCATTGAAACCACATCAACAACTACAAACCAACCCAGAACATCTAAACACCACAAAACTAGCAACCTCCCAAAAACATACTTCCTTCCCCTTTCAATGGCAGGTTATCAAAACTGCAACATGTTTTATGCTGCTTCTAATTTCTCTTCTTATATTCCTCATAATCAGTTAACCCTATCTTCGACATCTAATGATGATAGTAATAACACCACTTCCTCATCAGACGAAGAAGCATTTCCGATTAACCAAAATGACCAAGCACTAAATTTAGGATTGGTCGCTTCATACATTGACTGGCCACGTACTCGGATCGAAATACAAAGAAAGCGTGAGGATGGAGCTAGACAACTATGGACAGATTACTTTTCAAGAAACCCGACTTTTCCTCCTAATGTTTTTCGTAGAAGATTTCGAATGAGAAGACAATTGTTCAACCGTATCTTGCGGGATATAGTAGCAGTTAATCCTTATTTCGTTCAAAAACGGGATGCGGCCGGGCTCCTAGGATTAACCCCACACGTGAAAATTACGGCTGCAATTCGTATGCTGGCTTATGGATCTGCGACGGATGCAATAGATGAGTACTTATGCATCCAACTCCTGCGGTTTTGTTTGACGATACTGCATTTATATGAGGAACGGTATTTGCGCAACCCAACTCCTGCGGATGTAGAACTGTTACTTAACCAGAATAAAGATAGGGGATTTCCTGGGATGCTAGGCAGTGTGGATTGTTGCATTGGAAATGGGATAGATGTCCATCAGCCGAATCTGGTGCCTATACTACCTACAAAAGAGATGAAAGTATTGTATTGGAGGAAGTGGGTTCACAAGATCTTTGGTTTTGGTATGCTTTTTTTGGTATGCCTGGTTCCAACAACGATATAAATGTAATGAACCGTTCTTATATTTTTAAGAACCTAATCAGAGGGAAAACACCACCTGTGAACTTCGAGGTTAATGGGAACCAATAAATATGGGGTACTATCTCGGTGATGGGATATACCCAGAGATATCAACCATTATTATGTCGATCAAGCATCCAGTTTCGGCAAAGAAACGCAAATTCTCAACTATGCAAGAGGGCTGTCGAAAGGATGTGGAGCGAGGATTTGGGGTACTGCAAAACCAATTTGCAATCGTTAAAAACCAGCTAGAATGTGGAATATGGACGCACTAGCATATATAATGAAAACAATTATTATTCTCCATAATATGATTGTGGAGGATGAACGTCAACCCGGTGATTGGACACATGAATATGATCAAGGGCGCTACCACGCACCGGTTAATATATCCCGTCAACAAACTGCAGAACTGTCGAGGATGTCAACTCACCAACGCCGAGTTTCAGTACATAGCAAAGAAACGCATATTCGATTACGAAATGACTTGATCGAACATTAATGGTCGTATTTCGGTGAAGTATGAAAAATTAGTAAACCATGCGGCTAGGTTTTGTGGGTATATCTCTTGTAAACCCTCCTGAGACACCACTCGGCCACTAGGGGCACTTAGTGGTTTAAAGGCATGTTGCACGTGCTAAGTGTTGAACCTTTGTATTACTTTTAATCTTAATATGAATGTTTAGTTTAATTCCTCATAATTTCCTTGTCAATTTACTTTTTATAATATCTCTGACAATGTTGAAAACTGATTTTTACATTGAAATGTGGACTGGGTATTATCAATTCCTTGCATTTCCTTGTCAACTTACAACAAACATCTTGCACGTGCTAAGTGTAACCGCTACTCATGTGAAAATGAGATATCTTAATGTAAAGTTGTGTTTTGTTCTAGTTGCTCTAAGTGACAATCAATTTCATGACTCAAAATTTAGAATTTTCATTAATGGTCGGAAAAATTACACTCGAAGTTTTATACGGTGTAACCAAGACGAGATTCTCTTCTTTTCTGTAAAATTTCTTACTTCCTAATTTCAATCCACTATTTGGTTGCGGCATCCAAATGGGAGACGTCCGTCATCATAATACGATACTCCTCTTTTGCTGAAAACTCGGCTTCTCTCTGATCATTCTTCCTTTTAGCATTTTCCATATAACTGTTGTTGAAGTTTTTTTGGTTGTTAATAATTGTGTCCAAGGCATCGGCTTGGGCACTGAATTTTGCTTTCCCTGTTAGCTTCAAACGTTTAGCCTCTTTTTTCCCCATTGGACGGGGATACGTGTTAGGTATATCTCCTATTTCTTCGTATCCACTCCATTGGCCTTGGCTTGGCGAAGGTCTATTTCGAGTATCGTCATCGGTATCCGAATCTTCTTCGGCTTGTGATGAATCGAAAACTTGTGTTGATCGTCTTGAATATTTGATGTTTTCTAACATAATTGCGTAACACTCTTCGTGCTTAAATTGTTTCCCACCATTAGCTTCCTTGAATAGCCTCCTTACTCCTACACTCTGTTTATTGTTGTTCAGAAAAATAGTTAGTGCATCATATACAATTCAAAACTTTAAAAAGGCAGTGCATAAAATTTAAGTCTTCACATACCTTTGTTTCTGAGCCCCATCCAGTATGGTGTTCACGTTCCACTTCTGCCTCCTTTGCAGAGTAAAGAGCCACCTTTTTACTTATTCCCTGAAAGCGTTTCTGAATAGAGGTCCAACTCCGATCAGCCATTGAAGGTATAACTTCTTTCATTCCAGCTTTGATGCGTGACCATAATTTATCTTCTGATTGATCGGTACCAACACTACAATCTTGAGATATTGATAAATGAATCCTACACATGGTTATATCTTCATTAACAGTAAAATTTGGACCTCTCGGTTTTGGACCCATTAATGAAAGTGATTACAAACAAACTGGAATGAACAAAAATTTGAAAACCTTAGAAATTTCTTTATTTGTTGTAACTGAATTATGAAATATTGTTGTGGAGATGAAACATACTACGAAAACTCGTTTATATACATTAAGGATTTAATAGCCGTTCAACGGTTACATTTTACAACGTTATACAATACAACGGTAACAAAACGCTCGTGTAGGGGGACGTTTTGTTGCAACGCCTAGCTGGAGGAGCGTCCAATTGGGACGTCTATCTAGAGCAACGTTTGTAAACTGGGCGTCCATCTGGAGCAGCGTTGCTATACACTGCGTCGTATTGGGTGAGCGCCGGGGCTAGGCGTTTTCCTAAATGGACGTTGGATTTACAACGTTTTCCTAAATGGACGTCTGGTTGAGACGCTCCTCTAGCTTGCGTTTGGCAGACCAGCGTTCTCTTAGACAAGCGTTACTTCATACGCTTCTCTGCCCAAGCGTCTCATCAAACGCTACTCTAACCAAACGTTCGTGTTTCGAAATGCTTTCTTAATGAAGAGTTTTGGGTTAACGTCATTTTAGGAGAGCGTGCGAGTATATATGATTTTGAGAGAAAAACTCCTCTGGTACTGTACATATAGTCGCCTCAAAACCAAATACGGTCGCCCGTTGCGGTTGAAATTGGGCGAGGGAAGAGTAAATTTAATCTTTACTCTTTGGTCCCCTCGCCCACTGCAGTTGCCCTAAAGGATCACAAATCTGGTTTATGTAAGATTACTGACTATGAATGCCTGACTTATTTCAATATCATCGTGTAGTTGTGGAGATGATGGTCGTATTCAAGGGTGAGGTGGAATACAATCCTTAATTCAGGTTCTCATTCCCAAGGTATGCATGTAATCCATGGGTAACAATAATTAGTTTTGTCTTCTAGATGGTGATGTGAAGGATAATAGTCTCACATTGTTAATATCCTTATAATAAATTTAAAATATAATATGGAAGGGTCACTCCATTCATTGCCAATTGGTTTTGAATTAGATGTCCGTAGACTTTAACATGATATCAGAGTCAGATCCGTACAAGAGTAAGTCCAACGACTATCCGTACATACAATGGTCCACGTATTAGAGGTCCGCAAAGAATGCCCTACACATGAGGGGACGTGTGAAAGATAATAATCCCACATTGTTAATATCCCATAATAAATTTAAAATATAATATGGATGGATCACTCCACTCATTATTAATTGGTCCGACTTTACAAGTGATGATTCATGATTGTATAGGAAGTATTTTCATTCTATTATTTTCTATATTTCTATGTGTTTCTGAGTGAAGTCAAGTAACTTTGGTAGTATCCTATCTCCTGAACCTATTCCTCTATAATCTGGTTCTCAATAGAGCATCTGCTCAACGAGTGGGACCTTGAATTAGGATAGAGTTCTAGTTACTGTCATGTTGTCTTTTTTTATAGTTTCATGTTTCGAGGGTTACATAATTAGCTGAAGCCCTAACAAAAGGTTAAATGGTATCTTTTATCTCTTATAGGCACATTGGCATGGAAGTGACTGAGTTAGGGATAACAGAAAAGCCACCTCACATGCTTAATTGAGGCCTCAGAGAGAATAGCGCGTGCATTGTTTTATCTTTATTATCTGAAAAAAAATACTGATAATTGAGGTAAATTGGTGATATGATCTTCTATCTTTTACCAAATAGAGAAGAAAAATCATTTTTTTCAGCTGAACTTGTTTTTCTCAAGATTTTTCTTTTGAAAAATCTTACGAAATCATGAGTGGTCAATTTTATGGACACAAATGCTTTAAATCGAAAACAAAGTTCTCAACAAAAATCGTTATTTGGCTAATCTCTGTCTTTTTGTTCCTGGTCTAATCTAGTTTTGTTGAAGGGGTTTTCTAGTGTTTAATGGAACTACAATCTTTTTCCCAGCTTTTATAGGTCTGTTATATATTATCTTTTTGTAAACCACTTTCCATATCCTTACATTGTTTTTTTATTTTCTTGTACTAGAGGTCCTTGGGGTTCTCTTTCTCCAATTCCTGAAAATAATGCCCTAGCCATTGATTATCAGGTTTTGTTAAGATTCTTTGATTATTAGTCATGTATTTTCTGTTTTTCATTTGGTGACATTGCTAGTAAATATAATGCTATCTTGCTGTTTCATGTTTTAGAATGTTCTGTTTCAATATTTAAGCTCAATGATTCCTAGAGATGGAGGACACTGTCTGGATGTATTTAATACCATTATTGTTGCTACTGGTTGAATCTCTTGGTAAAATAGAGGAGGCTTAGCCGTGAGTGTTCATTTCCATGTGTGTGGTAATCATCTTTTGACTGAAGCTTTATTTAATTTTAACAGGGGGATCCGTTTTTTCAGCTGCTGGTGATTCTCGTGCTTATTGTTGGGATTTGGTATGTATTTTCTAAAGGTGACGATATTACTTATATTTATGAAAGGTTTCATCAGAATTTCATCCTTTGATTTCATTCTTTTCTGCTTATCAGAATTTCATCCTAATATTCGTTATAGGAGCAAGGTTTCAACTTTCATCAATATCTCTACTTAGAAAATTCGCAATTCATTCTGTTGTAACCTTTCTTTTATTAGCGTTCCTGGTCCCTATGCATTTGTGGATAGCGAAGAAAGACACACGTACGTTCTATGATTGCTTTTTAAAATTCGCCACTTCTTTATGCTTGTCTTAACTGCTTAATTGATGAAAACATACCTTTGACTGAATTTAAAGAATAGATATAATGTCCCTTTATCCTCGTATGTTTCCTGTTCAGGTAATGGCCGTCGGAGGCTTTGGAGGTCTCGTGGATGTCATATCTCAGTTTTGAAGTCATTTGTGCACGTTTTGTTGCAGAGGTCATTGAACCCCTTACTTTTATATACGCTTACAGACTAAGGTGATCACTGTAAAAGCTGAGGCATCGGAGGCAACACACTCCACTGAGACTATTCCTGAATATAGTTTTTTTAGTTTGTACGAATTAGATATTGGTTCAATGCATGGATTTTAGAAATCTTACCGCGTATATGTCAAACATGGATTTTAGAAATCTTACTGTGTTTTTTTTTTCTTTCTCCGGTACAAAACTACCGCGTCTCTTAATCCCCAAGATACCACTCCTAGTTATCACTTGTCTATGTATTGTTTTTGTTGATTATTCTGAATCCAATGAAATTATTTCTTAGATTTTCCTTTAATTTCACTGTTCAGCTTTAGGACAGTTGTTTATTTTTACACTCCACATTAATCAGCACTAAACCCAGGCATCATCCTGTGCGTTGTTTGCAAAGCATATGGACAACCAACACTATCTTTTTATCCGGCAAATATTCACAAGACAAAAAATGTACACGGTACATACTTGATGGGGACTACAAAATTCTAATCAACCAGCTCCCTTACTAAGAAGTACTAAAAACACTAAAAGAACAGGGACGTTTAATGAAGATGAGGCTTTTGATCGACGATGAAACATTAATATTTCTTGTATTTTAGGGGTCTTTTTCCTCGAGCATCTAATGATTCTAATCCCATATAATTATGAATGTCCAACCAATAGTATTTGACAGGCAAGTTCTATGGTAAATCCGTACTTGGTAAATATTTAGATTTTAATTTGATTGAAAGTTATTGAAGGTCCGATGGACAGGAACGTTTTAGTTGACATGCCAAGTAGCAGACTAGACAGGGAACTTAGAAAGTACTTTCACATTTTCGTCATTAATTGATAGTTCCTGTGGGATCAATAGATATAGTTTTCCAAAACCTATTGAAATCATTTACAATATTTTGAAGAGTTGAATTCATCGAATCATAACAGAAAAATATATATATCTCATAAATGATAGTAAAGTTTTTGCCATGAAAAACTTGTTCATATTATAATTATTTATTTATATGTAACTTGTATTTATTTTTAATACCAGTTGTTTTACTTACTAGCCATGAATCTCTAGTTGGCAAGTGTGGGGTTATCTATAGATACATATCACTAATTGCCCCTCACTCGACCCCTTGGCTCCCTGCCCTTGTCTAATAGTATAAGGGGATAAGATGAGAGAAAAGATATAGTTAAAGATTAGTCTCATACTGAATGGATAATTTAAGATTTTGTATTTAATAAGTGTTGGGCAATCCTAATCTTGTAAGTCGGTTTTCGAGGTTAGCTAGGTCCATGAACTTTAATATGGTATCAAAACAGGTTATTTGTGACGAGTCATTTGACCACACTTTTACTTCGCGTCACCCGATTTAATGTCCACTTATTAGACCCAAAGAGGCTACACGTGAGGGGAAGTGTTAAGATTAGTCTCACATTAGATGGACAACTTAAGATCCTGCACTTAATAAGCCTTGGATAACCCTAGTCTTGTAAGCCGGTTTTCGAGGTTAGTTAAGCCCATGGACTTCAACAGGGGTAAGGTGTTGGTGGTGGATTCAGAGTTTGCAAAAGAAGACATAGTGAAGGTTTTGAAAAAAAAAAAACCTTTCGGCCAAATGAGTTGTCAAATAACAATCATTACAAAACTCAAAGAAAATATATGCTTTACTAACTGATTATCTTCGATCAATATGGTGATCCTTTCCTTATTAGATATTGCATGGCTGCTAATGGGCACCAATTTATTGAGAAGGTATCAAAATTCATATAAGGCGAACAATTTAATTTGTTTTATATGGACTTTCTATCTGTGATTGTTCTTTTTCTAGTAGCATAATCACAAGAAGAAAACATACATAAAAGAAGAGATTTAATCTGTAAATCAAATACGAAACTGAAATAGAAATTGACACAAATGATTAATGTGGTTCAGTAAATTATCTACATCCACAAATAATTGAATGGTTTTATTGATTTATGGTATAAAAATAAAATAAAACTTCATAATTTGGTGTCTGAAGAATATCCCAAGAAGAAGAGAAGTCCCCTTCTCGAATACATTTAATTTGTTTATAGGGGGAAAAAATGGTTTTTACATAAATATCCTTTTATTTTTATCTTTAAATTATTAATAAGTTGTTTGCTTTAATTTTAAATTCTGTCAAATGTCGATGTGGTATGCCATGTGTCGGTAGTGATCTTATTTTTGGGTTTTGTGTTGATGCTGCTGCTTTAGCCTAAATTTTATCTTTAAATGAGGAGCGTACATGAATTGCGGAGTTGAGTAGCTTGAACGACCTTGATGCGGATACTTTTGGCTTTATTTCAATTGGCTTTCATTTCATGTGCGGGAAGTTTTGTCTTCAAATGTATGAATTCTTGGGTTCGTGCCATGTGGGAGTAACTATTCAAATTGTGAGGTATCAACATTCTTTGTGCTGACCTGGAAGCTGCGGAATCATGATTTGCTTATTCCTTTCTTTAATTGAGGCTTCGCACTGTGTAGTTTTCAATGAAACTGAAACTTACTTGTTACTTTTTGTCTTTCCGTTATGCTTGAGCACTAGGCTCTGGATATTCGCCAAGTTTTAGTGGTGATATTTTGGTATCTACAGTATCCTTTTCTGTAAACAGGTGCCCGTTAGCAGTGTTGAGTTATTGGGTTTACTTACGCACAAGAGAGCACGATGAGGTGACAATGACAAGGAAAAAAATTAACAACACTAAGCATCAAACTAGTTTCCTTCCTAATGATACTTGTTCCAACTTTATTATGATGCTTTAATCCAAAAAAAAGAGTTAAGAGGAGAATAATTTAAACTGTGACGCAATGACTGTCCCAGAAACAGGAAAATTACTTTTTTCTGATACAATAAGCTCCAATAAGATTTGGATTCTCACTTATATACTTTAGAAAAAAAAAATTAAGCTCATTCTGAAGCAATGAGATTTGGATATAAGCTTACAGTATCAACGACAGGATCCACCAAATTTTAACAGGGCTGCTCCCCTCATGTTATTTTTAGTCTTTTATGTCGGCTCCCTTGGAGACTATTCTCCGTGAATCCAAGACTCGGTTTTACACAAGTCATGTTTGTATTTGGTTAACTTATCCAGACAATGACAAAATGCATACCAACTCTAATACACAACTTCTATAAATAGATTAGCTAACTCAGACTTTGTCATTTACTTATAAACTTGTCCAACCTCTATAGATAGAAGCATCAAATATTTCAGCTGGGTTTGTTGAACCGATGGAGATAATTCCAGGTTTACTAGATGAGATAGGAAGACAATGTTTAATTCGAATCCCATTCGATCAATTTCCGACGCTTACATCCGTTTCAAGGAAATGGAAAGAACAGATCGAATCAAAAGAATTTCTTCAACAGAGAAAAACAAGTGGGTTCAATCAAAGTCTTATAGGACTAATCCAAACTCATCCCGTCACTTTTCTTACACCAAATAAATCTAGAGCTTCTACTGCACCCCTATACCGTCTTGGTCTTTTTGAACCGGGTAAACATGAATTGAATGAGTTGCCGCCTATTCCCGGTTGTGAAGATGGTTTACCTCGCTTTTGTCATTGTGCCGGAGTTGGTCGGAATATAGTTGTTATCGGAGGTTGGAATACCAAAACGTGGGAACTTTTGAATACGGTTTATATTTACGATCTAATCACCGCGACATGGCGACGTGGTGTTGATATGCCTGGGGGTAAGAGATCTTCTTTTGCTTGTGCGTCCGATTTGAATCGTATGGTTTATATCGCTGGTGGACACGACCAAGATAAGAACACCTTGAGATCTGCTTTAGCTTATGATGTTTTGGGGGATGTATGGTTCTCACTTCCCGACATGGCAAGACCGAGAGATGAATGTAAAGGTTTGTTCTACGGTGGCAAATTCAACATCATTGGTGGGTATCAAACTGAGATGCAAGGAGATTTTGACAAATCAGCTGAGATTTTTTATGTCGACACGTGGAACTGGGATTCGGATGAAAAGGAGATATTAGAGACTGATTCGTGCCACAAAACATGTGCATTCGATCACCATGGAAATTTGTACAAATGTGATTCAGCATATTTATCACGTTTACATGGTTCCACGTGGCAGCGACTGATCGGGTTTCCTTCCGATGTACATATGGGAACTTTTATTACAACGTGGCAGGATAAGATGTTCGTGATTGGTGCAAGAATCTTTGGTGGGCCACCAAATTGTTATGCCATAGAGTTTGAGAAACAAAAGGGAGCAGCTACATTGACAAAGTTGGAGATTCCTGAAGAATTTATTGGCCCTGTACAGTTTGGTTGCAACTTAGAATTGTAAAATTGGAAGTGCTTTGTATCTAGCTGTTGCTTACAACAAATCTCATCTGGTTTACGCGTTAGTAAGATTTACGGTGTAGCTTTAATTTTTGTTGTTTTTTGTTTCTTTAGCTGCATTATGATGTATGTTTAATAGTATATTGAAGCATTAATATTCTTATCTAATTGAAACTCGCCCAAAAAATTAATTATGTGAAAGAATTAAAGATTATGTGTATTGTTACAGATTTTGTATTTAGTTTAAATTCTTCACCAGAAAACTGATTGGTTTGTCTAAAATTTATTTCATGTTTAGGTCCGACGGGGTCTTGTGACCAGTTTTGAATTCGGGTTTTAGACTTTTAGTCGAATCTCCACCTTTTAAGATAGTCTGGTTGGTAGTTGACGATTTGTCAAAAACTTATTTTATCTCAACTGGAAAACTGGAACATGCCTCACACTTATGCAACAACTATTTCTTCTTGGCCTAAGTCTAAAGCAAACACTAGGAAAAGCAAATTGGTAGCTGGTAAAGATTCTTCGTATTGCTCTCACCTGGGAACTTTAGTCGGAGAAGAATCAAAGGGCATTCAACATCAATTCCAGCTCCAGAATCTCAATTATAGCTCGCATCTAGAAAACATAGGCTATTTGGTTGTTTAACAGTCCCAACTTTCTTGGTTTAACCATAGAAAAATTTATTGCATTGTCGGATTAAGTTGTTTTTTAACCATCCCAAGTTTTTCTTTGTCTTTATGGTTTCGGGGAATCAACATGTTGTTGTATCCAACTGCGTAGTATGCTTCCGGCTTCAGGGAAATTTTTTTTTTTTTAGAAAAGGAGAGGGGGTTAAGAGGACCTAACCAAACCAAGAAAAAATCAACACCTAGAAGAAATTACAAGGGGCATGCCCCTTTAAACAAACATATCTATTGTGTACTATGTACATTGTGTTTTTCAACACTGTTTTCTTCAAATCTCCAGGAAATGAACTAAAGTGTAACTCGAAAAACCTACCATCAGGTTTGAAACTTGTGAATGGATCTGCAACACCATTAGCTTCTCTAGAGGAGTGAGATGATGGGCGACTAATAAACTAAGCCTTTAATCTCTTTATAGATTCCCACACATGATTGCAAGTCCATGTTGTTTACTTCCATCTTCTTTGAGATAGCTTAAAGTTGTCATATAATGTGATCAAAGAGATATTCTCGGGCAACCTTTAAGGTGGGAAAATTGAAGACCTGCTTCAATACCTTGTAGCTCATGCAAGGTGATTGATAAAGGAATCGAACTTCCTGTCAACATCACTAAGAGCATTATCGTGTTCATCATGGATAATAGCTCCCAAACCCACACCTTCATTGCACAGATACCCATCAGTATTGATTGCCACCTTCCTACCTCTGGTTTTGCCAACTAACAGCCTTTTGGATAGGCAAATAGAACTCAACAATATATCTTATTTTAGCAGTTAGATCACGCGACTCATTATCGTCAGGCATAGAAGCCTTGCAAGAGGACATACACAATCTAACATCATCAATAATCTTGTGGAGTATAATTGCAATAGGTATACTTTTTTGAGTTAAGGTTCTCATGTTTCTTTCGCACCAAACATGATAGATATAAGCGTTCAAAGTGAGGTTTTGACAGTACCTACGGCAATGACTCCTTCGACATTATCCAGACACCATCGAATTTGCGTATCCCAATCAGGATGAATTGTCTCCTTAGGACCCATAAGCCTTTGAAGAAATCTCTATATGTGAGAAGAGTAGTTGCAGCCAAAGAACAAGTGGTAGTCATCTTGTAGCATAGAATTGCAAAGGCCACAAACTGGATCCACATCCATACCCCCCGAAAGAAGTTTGAAATTTGTTTTCAAACCTCAATTAAGTCCAACCCATATTATAAAGCATTGCCTAGGTATGCAGTGAGGGAACTAAACCAATTTGTGTCAATTCTTCTTTGTTTATTTATGCCTTAGGGCATCGTAGGTGTTTTTGAGCACAAACTCACCAGTTTTTCTTGCAGTCCACACCACTCTGTCATCAATAAGGTGGTCAGTTCTAACTCCCTCAACCTCTTCAATTATACTACCTATTGCATACTTTAGGTTAGGAGACAAACTCCAAACCCATCTAACCAAACAAAAACTCACTTTTGCCTCAATGTGATGCAAGGTGTCGTATATGAGGAAGAAAAAGGATCATCAAATTGCTTTGACCCATCCAGTTGTCTTTCCAAAATTTAGTATTTTCACCATTGCCTATAAGGTGAAGAACAAACTGTGTCCCAATAGTTTTATGCTCAAAGATACATCGCCAGCACCAAGAACAGACCAAGGGAGCTTTCATATTCCAGAAGTCTTGTTGTTTAATCAAGTTGGCCTGAACCCGATTAAACCAAATAGTGCTCTCTTGCTAAGTCCAATATATACCTGAGATTTTCTGCAATGTGTTTCTGGTAGTATTGCACCTGATTCCCAACCCCCTTCCTTGGTAGGGTGACAAAACTTCGTCCACTTCACTGATGGTTGCTTTTAAGTGAGATCTATACCATCCCAAAGAAACTTCTTGAAGATGGAGGTGAGATCATTTAAAGTCTTCTTAGAGCGTCCACAATGGGACGAGAAAAACACAGACTAAAGAGGATAGATGGTCTTTAGTCCGGAAAACTGAAGCACAGCTGGACGAGCAAAAGTAGTGGATAGTCTAGGTTTTTCACTGTAGCTGATCAAATGTAGTCTTTTTCTGGACTAAACTTGGTTTAGTCGAGCGGTGGCATAGGCGTCCGCCTGATGGTAAGCGGATGTGTAGCGAACTGCTTGATGTCAGGCGTTACGCTAGAATAGTGCTTGAAAACTGGGCAGTAACCTAAGACTACGCCTGATCAAGCGCTAACCTAGGACTACGCCTGATGGAACGAGCGTCTAGGATCACGCTCATATTAGAGCGTAGAGCTAGAATACCGCCCCATTGGAGCGTAGCCCTAGAATATCGTCAATCTAAACGGTGCCCTAGGCGGCACCCTAGACGTCCGCCTACCATTTTAATCTTATGAGCGAGTGGCTAGAAGTCCGCCACTAGCTTGGGTTAGTTTGTTGAATCACTAAGCATTACTTATAAAAGTAATGGATCACTAAGCATTACTTACAAAAGTAAATTAAGTAAACTAACCCAAATACAATTAAGCCATGCGTGATTCTGGGAGGTTACATACAATAGTAATTACCCTAAATACAATTTTAGGAGGTTACTAACCTAAGCGGACACCTAGCGTATGTCCATACATTCCATTAGCTTTGGTTAGTTTGTTGAATCAGTAAGTAATGTATGACTAAGTAATTGAGCGGCATTCTAGGAGTCTGCTTGGGTTTTTTAGGCGGGACGCTAGGGCACCATCCATGTTGATGTTTGCACACGCTTCATGCGCACAGGTGCTACTCGACCAGGCGTGATTCTGGGACATCGCCCCATTAGGCGATTCTCTAGTGCTCCGCTCGTTTCTTGGGCGTGGTCCTAGGAGACCGTCCACCATCAGGCTTTATCCTATGATTCCTCCCCACATCGAGCGTTACGTTAGGAGTCCGCCTATCTCAAGCGTTATGCTAGGATTACGCCCGCCTCAACAAGCGGTACACTCGGACACCGCCCAACACCAGGCATTACATTAGAACACCGCCCGACCATTTACTGTTGTTCTTGGGCCGGACCAAAGAGTAAAAATTTTAGTCTTTGGTCGTTTGGGATACTCGTCCCATTGTGGAGGACACAACAAGAGGTCCAGAAAATAAGCATACTGTTAATCACCACTTTTATCAACATAACTCTGCCACCAAAAGCAAGGTCTCTTTCCTTCAAAGACTGAATCCTTGTCTTGATTCTGTCAATTAGAGGTGAGCAGTCTTGATGGGATAATCTAGTGGAAAGAATAAGAAGACCTAGATATCTCATCGGGAGAGTGCCCACTTCAAAACCAAGAACAATTTTAACATCATGAGAAGTAATCTCATCCACAAAAGAGATGAAGGTATTATTTTTCCAGTTTTTCACCACGAGGCCAATCTTGTTGGAGAAGATAGTGAAAACATAAGTTAAATCCCTAGCGGATCAGAGATCTCCCTTCATAAAGACAAAAAAATCATCTGCAAAGCAAAAATGAGTAATAACATGGTTCCTGTATTTAGAGTGTAAAAGAATTACCCAGAATCCACTTGCTTGAGCATCATCGAATTGAATATCTCCATAAGAATAACAAAAAGGTGATTTTAACTCATTTTCATGTACTTTCACTTTCCTCCGATAAATTTTAGGGGTGAAATCTGTGGCGTCTACTTATAAGTTTTACATTTTTTATAATTTTTTTAGCTACCAATCAAAAAAAAGGCAGGGAGAACTTAATCCAAGCATTGTTATAAAGAAGCAAATTTATTTAATGATATGCATGCGAGATGTAGGTCAACTTTGGCCATACTACTCAAACTAGTGTTTTCTAGAGTTGAAGCTCCGAAGTTTCGAATGCGGCAAAATCTCATTCCGCTGGAAATAAATAATCAAACAAAAGAGGAAATCAATTGTGTTATTTTAGATGCCTCATGGATTGTTCGAGGAGCTAGTCTTGCCGTTACGATTACTTAATACTCCATTTAGAATAAGCGTATGGGCGTACTTCATGCCATTTTCAAAGTATTTTTTCTATTGTTAATAATGTTTTGATGCAATTTTGTTATTGTTATTGTTAATTTATCATCATTATTATTTTATTTTAATTTATTTTAATTTGTTTTTCGGGGGAATTTTCACTGCCAACGAGATCATATTAATGGGCATGTCACCTTGTCAATGGACTTGCCTATCCAAGATATGGATGGAGTGTATAATAAACTTCTTCATCAGGAGAAATTAAACTAATACAATAGACCGTGACCATGCGAAGCCGAAAGACCAAATCAATTGTAATAAACAAAACAATCAAATTTCAATACAAGAATTTATAATAACAGGCCGTGGGTTATAAATCCAAGAATGTCACTAGCATATTATAAAAAATCCAACAAAAACAAATATTAATAAAAATCCAATTTGTTATCAACTCCCTAAAATACCCTTCCTTATAAACTAAACCGAACTATAAGCCCAAGCCAATACGGCATGAACATTAAATCTGGCATTCAATTTTAACCGTTACCCCCTTCACCCACTTCAACAACTTCATATCCTCCCATTACTTTCGGTTTGTCACTTATTTTTTTGGTTTCAATCTTTGGGAAACTGTTGTCGATCATATATCTTCACCTTCATCATCAGTAGCTTCAGTGAATCGTGATCATCATCTCATTTCATCTCATTTCTTTCATCAATTTTTGGTTTCAATCATTTGGAAATTGTTGTCGATAAATATCATCTTCATCTACATCATCAGTAGCTTCAGTGAGTCCTGATTATCATCATCAGTAACAATTTCAACATAAAATCAAAACAAAATCAAAATGGTAAAAAAAACAAGACAAAAAGAAAGATGGTAGGATCGAGAAAAAAATTAATAAAACAGTGAAGAAACAAGACCCTACAAAAGGTAAAGTCAAAGTTTTATTGTTCTCAGTGATTATTTATGTTTCAAAATAAAAATGCATCAACGATTTTTGGTTTCACAGTATTGGTTTCATCATCTGTTAGGTTTAGGTTTCATCATCTGTTAGGTTTAGGTTTCATTTATTTCGAAATCATTGGTTTCATACTTACGTTGAAAAGAAAGAAAGGTTCAATTCCATTTGTTTCATACTTCAGTTTTTGGTTTCATCATTTTCACTCTTGGTGCTTGAAACCAACTTTGTTGGTGTTTTTCACTTAAATGTCTATTTTAATGAAACCAAAAAAGGTTTCATCATTTTCACTGTTGGTGCTTGAAACCAACTCTGTTGGTGTTTTTCACTTAAATGTTTATTTTAATGAAACCGAAATTGGTTTCATAATTTTCACTGTTGGTGCTTGAAACCAACTCTATTGGTGTTTTTCACTTAAATGTCTATTTTAATGAAACCGAAATTGGTTTCATCATTTTCACTATTGGTGCTTGAAAACCAACAATGTTGGTGTTTTTCACTTAATGTCTATACTAATGAAACCTAAATTGGTTTCATCATTTTCACTGTTGGTGCTTATGGTTTACTTCTACTTTAACAGGGAAAAAAATAGAACCGTATAGGTGCTCGTCGCATCATTAGGCACCGGCCATCAAAGATTTAATACAACACAAGGTACAACACATGCAGGCGCTTGTTAATTGTCCATTTTGGCGTTTCTTCAAACCGTTCTATGAAGGAACACTACAAGATGAAAAATTGAAGAAAATAACAATAGCAATTCAGATGATGTTAGGTTCATATTATAAAAGTGTGAATCGTGTGAAACCAGATTGTTTCAAGTTAATGAGAGCAAAGAACATGATATTGCAGACAACGCCGGAACAATTCGCTGTGATTTTTGGTCTACAAATGATAAAAAAATGTAGATATAGTCAAAGATGTTGAGTTGAAGAAAAAGGTAAACATGTTTGTGGTACAATACTTTAAGGGAGATAAGAAAATGAGGAAAACTGATATTGTGAGAGCCATGATGGAAACAGCAGCGGATGAAACCAAAGCTGAAGACTTCGTCAAGTTATTCATCCTCTATCTCTTGGTATCAATTTTTTTACCAAACAAATGTGGGCAGAATCTGACTTCAAAATACTTATACCAAGTATTTGAGATGAATAAGGTGTGTTGGCCAGATGTTTTCCATGAGCATCTTATTGAGTCTATAAGAAAATCCGATCAAGTTGATGATGTATCTGGTTGCGTAATTTACCCATTGGTAAGTTAATTTTTATTTCTTTTGATTCATAAGTTGCTTGTTTTTTATGTTTCACAAGTTTGATTACTAATTTGAATGTTGTGTATTCTTTTTTTCAGTATTGGTTTTCCGGGATGACAAATATCACCTTAAGACAGGCTGGTACCGAGATGTACGCAAGGTTCACTACATGGGACCTAGATGGAATATGTAAGGCAGTGATGAACAATTTGGATGATCTTAGCAATAAACCAGAAATTTTCAAAGGTAAAAATAACCATCATTTTTTTTTGGTTCAGTATAATTCCAGATGAAAACAAATGATGGAACCAAAAAAGGTTCCATCATTTTTTTTGCTTCAGTACAATTCCAGATGAAAAAAGATGATGGAACCAAAAAAGGTTCCATTAGTTTCTCTGGTTCAGTACAATTCCAGATGAAAAAAAATGATGGAACCAAAAAAGGTTTCATCATTTTCTTGGTTCAGTACAATTCCAGATGAAAATAAAATGATGGAACCAAAAAAGGTTCCATCATATTTTTTTTGCTTCAATAAAAAAAGTTTCATTCTTTAGTTAATTACACCTTATTCCAAATGAAATAAAAAGAAGTTACATCATGTTCCTTGTGTTCTGCAGATGAATGTAAGTCACCGTAAAGGATCATTCTTGTATCCATATACTGAACAAGAAGAACGCTTGGTACAGCGCATAGAGGAAGAAGATATTCCTGTTGAGGAGTATATTGATATTGAACTCCAGGTTGGTGTTGGAAATGAAGAGAATGTTGGTTCTGCAAGTGAAGAGATTGTTGGTGTTGTACATGAAGAGAATGTTGGTGTTGAAAGGCAAGAGAATGTTGGTGATGAAAGTGAAGAGAATGTTGTTGCTGGAAATGAAAAAAATGTTGGTGCTGCAAGTGAAGAGATGACTGGTGCTGGAAATGAAGATCCTGCAAATGAAGAGAATGTTGGAACTGGAAATTACAAGGATAAATATAAGTGGGCGAGAATGTTGATTGAAAAACTTACAACCGTTGGTAACAATGGGCTCTCTGAAGAAGATCAAACAATAATAGTAAAATATGATGCTGAGGAGAGGTTACAACATTCTCTTCAACCAGTGAAGCATACTTATGTGAGAAGGAACTGTAAAAGAGATGGAAGAGAAACAGTTTCAAACCGTGAAGAAAAAGTACCTCAAGAACATGTGGAGGTGATATGTTAAATCTTGTTTCATTTATTTGTGTGAGTTAATATTGAGTTTCTAATGAATCAGGAATATATTTCATATCTTCTTCTA
>JAJJMC010015296.1:49867-76916 GCA_023531435.1 Papaver californicum
ATGTTGCAGGAAATGATAAACAAAGCTATATTGATTGTGGATGACATGATAGAAAAAGAAAGGGTTCTTCGACAAGAAGAAACACAAGAAGATGATGTTGAGAATGTTGTGATTGAGCAAGAAAAGGATTTTTTTGTTGAAGATGATGCTGAGGTGATAATTTACTTTGATTTGATTTGTTTGTTGTGAATGAATCTGGTTTTTTTGAACTCAATAAATATTGCAGGTTGAAACATAGGAAGATGATGCAATGGAACCTGAAAAGGTTTTAGAGAATGAAGTAGAAACACAAGAAGATGATGCAATTGAACCTGAAAAGGTTTCAGAGAATGAAGTTCAGATCTAAGGTTTGGTTTCAGATTTTGAGGGTTGTTTGTTGGAACCAGAGCAGGTTCCATCCTCTGAAGGAAAATTTCAAGATCAACAAGTGATGGAACCAGAAAAGGTTTCATCCTCTGAAGGCAAAGTTCAACAGCTAATTGAAGAGGTTTCGGAGTTAACTTCGAACACAATTGAAGAATGGAAATTTGATGAGAAAGTTGAATCTGAAATCAAGAAAGGGAAGCAAGCTACAGATAATGTAATTGAAGAAGTTTCGGAGTTAACTGCGAACATAATTGAAGAATTGAAATTTGCTGAGGAAGTTGAATCTGGAATCAAGAAAGGGAAGCAAGCTACAGATAATATAATTGAAGAAGCCTCATTAACTCCAAACACAATAGAAGATATCAAGGTGGATGAGCAGGTAGAATTAGAAGCCTCATTGAAGAAAAGTTCTTCTTCAAAGCCAAAGGATCTTACATCAAAGCCAGAAAGTCAAGGCATGTGCTACTACTCAGTTGTAGACATAGCAAAATATGTAATTGATTTTGAAGATGATATGCCTCATTTTAGTTTTGGATTGACGAAAAGTCAAGACAGTGACAAAGAAGATAGTGATCATGAAGACGTCAGTCCCGAACAAAAGGTGAGCAACATAATATCAAAAATGAGGAAAAACAAATGGAGTATGCAAGCACCTGTTAAGATGCAGGATTATACACTTGGGGATGTTAAGAAGAAACAAAGAAAAAAGATCCTTTGTGTTACAAGAAGAAAACAGTTGGAGAAGAAACAAACAGATAAAAAGCAGGTGAAGTTGAAAACAGTTGACAACTTGAAAATTATGCAGGTACTCGATTCAACACAGAAACGGTCGTGTGCAGATATTTTAGAATGCATAATGAAAGGTAAGTGGCATTCATACTTTTCAGTTTTTTCATTTCTCTTATTCATCTTCTTCAATCTCTAATTCTCTTCCAACTGTAAATTCTCCCTCTTAAAGGCATCAATCTGGTGATGATATCAGTATTGAAACCAAAAAAGGTTCCATCATTTTCTTTGGTTCAGTACAATTCCAGATGAAAAAACATGATGGAACAAAAAAAGGTTCCATCATTTTTTTTGCTTCAGTACAATTCCAGATGAAAAAAATGATAAAACCAAAAAAGGTTTCATTATTTTTTTGGTTCAAATAAAAATTCAAGAGGAAAAAAATGATGGAACCAAAAAAGGTCCTATCATTTTTTTGGAACCAAAAAAAGTTCTATCATATTTTTTGAAAAAAAAATACATTTCTTTCATATTCTTTTCTTCTTCTTTAACCATTAACTTGTTTTTCAACTATTTAACAACAGTGACATGGCATGGGAGAAAAAGAGCTTGCATTTTACATAACAGGAAGGAATCTGGATAACTTGCTAAGAAAGGGTGAGATCGCCAGGGATATGATTGAATTCTACATGCTGAAATTGCAAAAGAACATATCAAAGAAAGAGTTGAACCCAGATGGTACTCTTAAGTACAAAAGAACAGTGTTCCTAAGCACATATTTATATGTAAGTATCCTCTAACTTCTCTTAAACAAGTGTTTTTATGAAACCAAATTAGAAAATGATTTTTGGTTTTTTACTGAATTTCAGACACTGCACTCAATCGGACAAAATTGTCACTCTGCAATTGAAGCTTTCATAAACAACATGGTCTACACTCCAAAATTCATATTCATTCCATTGCTGACAGAACTTAGTGAAAAGTCGTACCACTGGACTTCGCTAACTTTTGATAATGAAACTGGAGAATTCTCACACTATAACTTGATAGCTGAAACTAAAGATGAGTGTAACAAAATTGCAGAAAGCATGAAAGAAAGATTGGTGTCAGCATTCAAACAACATGTTGCAAAGCTCTCTATAGACCCGCTAAGTCAATCAAATGAAATTTTTTTAACAACCCTTTGTGTTGCCAACAAGATGTGTAAGTGCTTTAAAAGAACTTGTGTTTAGAGATCTTCTCTTCACTATCTTCATTTCAATCTTTTAATTTAAAGATCTTGTTTTGTTAATTTCAGGAATGATTGTGGACTTCATGTTTGTTATTACATGAAGAGCCTCTTGAAAGGAAATTTTTCATCTGAAGAGCATATCAAACAAAAGGTGCGGCCAAAGATGGCATGCAAGATCCTCATTGACAAAGTTGAAGACTATGAGGGCAAAGTTTCAACTTAAAAGTTGACAGTTTTAATGATTGTGTAATGATTCTAGTTTTTGTTTAAGAATACTTGTTAACTTACTAATCACTTGATGAGAGGATTGAAGTTGAATCTGAGTTGTTTAAGTGGATTGAAGGTTTTAGTCATTGAACTGTGGGTTTTAGTCATGGAAGTTAGGAGTTCTAGTCAATGAATCAGGTCTGGTGTTGTTTAAGTGGAAAGAGCCTGTTGAGCAATAAGGAAAGAAGTACTAATCACTTGATGAAGGAAAGAAACAAAAGGGTTTGAGTTACGGTTTGATTGTTGTGTTTTGATGTATAATTAGCTGGTTAAACGTTTGTATGTTTAAAATTTGTATGTTTTGAAAACATATCAGTTTGTATGTTTAAAAGATCTCATTTGATAAAAAAGTTCTATCATTTTCTTGATCATTTTCTTTGGTTCAGTACAATTTCAGATGAAAAAAAAACGATGGATCCAAAAAAGGTTCCATCATTTTCTTCGTTCAGTAAAAATTACAAATGAAGAAAAACGATGGAACCAAAAAAGGTTCCATCATTTTTTTTAGTTCAGTAAAATTACAGATGAAGAAAAACGATGGAACCAAAAAAGGTTTCATCATTTTCTTCGTTCAAAATAAATTACAGATGAAAAAAAACGTTGGAACCAAAAAAGGTTTCATCATATCAGAGATGAAAAAAACCCTGGAGCATATGATAAACTATAAGAAACTATTTTGGTTCAAAAAATTAATAAAAGCTTGTAACTCTGACAAACTTAATCTAAAAATAAAAAAATATGAAATTACTGTACTATAAAATTATAAAAAAGTATAAATCGAAACATATATTAGTCTAAACAAAAACTGAAAATGAATTGTAGTCGAAATGACTTTAAATCTGATATGCAGGGCATGTCCTTCGGTTATGGGTAGTCAAAACATGACATCTACCACAAGTTCTCATCTTCTTATTGGGAACAGAACCTGTATTAGGAACTCTCTTCTTCTTTCTTGGACGACCTGATTGTGGTAGAGCATCAGGACCAAGAACAACGGATTTTGGAAAGACGATCAAAGGCTTTTCAACTGTAGGGACATGATTAATTGCTCTTGCATACGATTCACGGTAGAAATTTACTGTAAAGTAGAATTCGACATACTTTTAAGGATCTTCTTCATTTATCATGATACAACGGATAGCGTGGGCACAAGGGAAACCGTTAATTCGCCAACGATTGCAAGAACATGTTCTTCTTTGCAAATCAACCTTTTGTGTTAATGTCAAATGAACTTCAAACACATATTGCGACGACTTGGTGACATCGTATTCACGACCGTGCATCTTGTTTTTGTAGAGCTCAATTTCAAATTGTGGACATAAAGTTTCTCGCCACTTCAATAAGGTTGCACATTCCTCACGACGTACACACATTTGATTCATAAGTTTCACTCTGATTTCATCAACCATGATGGTTATAGGCTTCTCTCTCTCTTCAAGGATCCAACTATTGAAACTCTCAGCTATATTCGAACACAACCTACCATAACGACGACCCGTGAAATAAATACTTGACCATTTATCAACAGGAGCTCTAATCAGATAATCTTGTAACTTCTTATTTTTAACCTGCAACAACTTCTACCAGTTCTCTGAAAATTCTGTATGTGTATTAGCATATGCACATTTTTCAAACAATCCCAGCAGATAACTATTATAAACCTTATTGGCCTTAGGCAAGTATGTATTGATATTGTTCTTCATATGCCAATAACACCAACCATGAGCAGAATCAGGGAATACATAAGGAATTTGATTCACCAAATCAGTACCTCGATCACTCACAAAAGTAAGCTTTTTGCGCAGAGGAGAAAGGATAGATTTCAAATTCTCCAAAAACCATTTCCAATTCGCATCATTCTCCGATAAAACAACAGCATAAGCTAAAGGATAAATTTCTGAAACAGAATAGGAAAAAACATTTCAGTTTGTATGTTTAAAAGATCTCATTTGATAAAAGAGGTTACATCATTTTCTTTGGTTCAGTAAAAATTCCAGATGAAAAAAATGATGGAACCAAAAAAGGTTCCATCATTTTCTTTGGTTCAGTAAAAATTCCAGATGAAAAAAAATGATGGAACCAAAAAAGGTTCCATCATTTTCTTTGTTCAGTAAAAATTCCAGATGAAAAAAAATGATGGAACCAAAAAAGTTTCCATCAGTTTCTTCGTTCAGTAAAAATTCCAGATGAAAAAAATTGATGGAACCAAAAAAGGTTCCATCATACCAAAGATGAAAAAAGTACTGTTAAAAAAGAATGTTTAAGAAAATTTACCGTCATTACCGGTTAAACCCATTGTTGCCATGATATGACCAAGGTATTTGCTCTTAAGATGGGCTGCATCAAGGAATAATAAAGGACGACAGTAATTGAATCCACGAATACATGTACCGAAAGAGATAAACAATCTCTGAAATTTTTGAGTCCCATTTTCAACTTCCAAAACAACATGAGATCCAGGATTGGTTTCAGTCAATTTGTTGGTATACCATTTCAAATACATAAATGATTTCTCATTCTCTCCCCATGTAATATTCAATGCATGCTTCTTCCCTGCATATGCATAATAACGACTAATGTCAAAGCCATATTCTATTGTAAACTGATTCATAATATCTTTTGTCTTCTTCTTTGGATTATGTTTAATCTCTTCAAGAATCAAGATACTAATTAATTTCTTCGTCACATGTGGTCTGTTTACAACTCCACCACAACAAGTGTGCTTCTTATTTAACTCCTTGATAATAAAAGGACTACCTACAACACCATCAATAGAAACAACATATATATGCCATTCACATTTCTCTTCTTCCTTTTTAGCACAACATGCACTAATCCTCAACTTCTCATTCCTTGTCATCTTGAATGAATACCCAGATGTTGCATGATATTTCAACAAATCAGAACGAACTTGTTGAACACCTCCCGTAAACACATGATTGACACCCTGAAAAATGCCTAACCAAATTGCAGACTTCAAAGGTTCTTTAACCTTATCACTGACATCATAATTAACTAAATTTGTAAGTCCTACATGATAAAAAGGTATAATTCCTAAACTTCGTGGCTTCTCAAAAGATACAATTCTTGAACTTCGTCGTTGTTCAAAAGGTATAACTACTGAAGTTCCTGAATTAGAACTACAACACTCATCTCTATCCCTTATGTGTCACTCAAGAGATGGAAGCTTATTAAAAAAAGTAAATACAACAACCGATTGCAGATCAAAATCACAATTGATAACCTTTTGCTGATCACCAACTATATGGAAAATTTCTATAGAAAGCACAGAGAATTGACACCACCTTGAACATATACTACCCTTCAAATCAAAAATAGATGCTTGTAGACCAATACGAAACGATAAAGTATCCTCTTTGTGAGATATAACCATAAGAACAGATTCCATAATCTACAAGAAAAAGTATGAAACCAATAAAGGTTTCAGTAGTAAGAATATCAACAACAACAACAACAACATATTTTTGAATAACAACATAAACAACAAGAACAGATTTATTAATCTACATAATAAAAGTATGAAACCAAAAAAGGTTTCGGTAGTAAGAATATCAACAACAACATATTTTTGAATAAGAACATAAACAACAACAACATATTTGTTAATCTACAGGACAAAAGTATGAAACCAAAAAAGGTTTCAGTAGTAAGAATATCAACAACAACAACAACATATTTTTGAATAAGAATATAAACAACAACAACAGATTTGTTAATCTACAGGATAAAAGTATGAAACCAGGAAAGGTTTCAGTAGTAGAATATCATCAACAACAACAACATATTTTTGAATAAGAACATAAACAACAAGAACAAATTTGTTAATCTACATGACAAAAGTATGAAACCAAAAAAGGTTTCAGTAGTAAGAATATCAACAACAACAACATCATAAGAAAATTCAATAGACTTGAATAGGAAGATCAACAAAAAGAAATCATAAAAAACAAATAGATCGGAGTTTCATAATCAACACAAACTCTAAAATTAAAATTCAATTTTGGTATCAGATGAATGAGAACAACAAAGAACTAAACTCGTATTCAACAACTAAAACAAATGCTTCAGCAGAACAAGAATATGATCAATTTACAAATATAAAATCGAAAATTAAAACACAAACAAAATCATAAAGATCAAAATTACCTGATTGTTGATTCAACTGCTAGTAACTAGTGTTCTGTTCTTCGATTAAAACGAGATCTGATGAGTTTTTGTCTTTTGATGTTCGATTAAACTGAAACAAAAAGGATGTTCTTCGATTAAACTGTAACAAAAACAAAATATGAAGCTGAGTTTATGTCTTTTGTACTTCGATAAAACTGAAACAAAAACGAAGAGAACTAGGTTTTAATGTTCTGTTCCTCAAATTAAACGAAGAGAGATGCGTTTTTGGAGAAGATTGAGAAGAAGAGAAGATTTGGTTTTAGTGATTGAGAAGAAGAGAAGAAGAGAAGAAGAGAAAATGCCTGAAATACGAATCGGAAAAAAATTTCAGAAAATTTTCTTCGAAAAACAGACGAAGAGCAGAAGATGTTTTGGAAGAGAAGAAAAGAATATGGGAGGAAATTTTATTTCCTTTTAAAACGGTTATTATATATATGAAAGGGTATTTTTGAAAATTAAAAAAAAACTAAAAACTAAAACTAACATTTATTAAAAGAAAGGGGTTTTTTAATTCATTATTTTTTAAATGGTTTTTATTTTTAACAAAAAAATATGTGAATTTTTGCATAGTAGGTAAGCTCATCTTAATTATTTGTCACTAATTTTGGACAACTCCGATATTAATATCAGGATAGCTTGGTCATCATCCCTTAAAGTCAATTTAGAGATAACATTTTCACGTAAAATGTGCTTACATTAGGCATTAAATATGTGCCATTTTTATTTTAATAATAAAGAAAAATGTATATTTTTTTAATGTGGAAAAGAAGTATCTACAAATATAAGCCTCCGTAGATTTCTTAAAGCAAATTCTTAGTGGATGCAACTTTTTGTTTTTAATTAATAGTGTAATGGCCCCTATAATCTCTACCTGGGTGTAAGTAACCTAAAATTTATACTTATTACATGGGTTTGATCTTCAACCTCCTGTATGGGAGGAAGCTTGAGAAAATCAGGCCACTTGATAGTTCCATAGTGGTTGTAATTATGTGTATGTATGTAAATAGTTAAAACATTGGTAAAATTCATCTTGGAAAGAGAAACTGTAATTTTTATATTATAATTATAATCAACTATAGTATAAATTATATTATATTTGTTTTTGGAAAAATATTATTATTATTTTTTTATTTTAGTTTAAAAATAGATTAAATTGAAAAAATGATAATAACTCTTTTCAGAAACGAAATGAGTATTATATTTTTGATGGGACGGAAAGAATAATATAATAATTTTTTTTAAATTCATAGTTTTGAGTCAAAAATCTATCATCTTAGGTAGATTAATAAGGGAAGATCCGTGCACAATTTTATGCACATACTATGTCACAATCGGTGTCATATTTTTTTAGAAAACTCAAATGACAATGAATGTAAAACTAATATTTTAGTGATATGTTTATCTTATATAATTCAACATTTCTATTAAAATTAAGCACAATCTGAGATACCAAACCTCACTATCTACCAATTTTAATTTTAAATGTTAATTTTTAACGGCTTATTTTCAAAGTGATAGTTAGTGGTGTTACACGTCTCGGTTTGTGCTAATATTTTATAAGAATGTAGAGTCACATAAAAGGAACCAAAATATTAACTTTGAATTTATCGTCATTTTAGTTTTATAGAAAAAAATGACATTGAAATTGATAGATAATGTGTGACTAATATTATGCAAGGATTCTTGCCCGGGTGAAAAAGAAAAAGGATTTTTTTTCTTTACAACTCCGTTGTAAATTAAGGTTACAGGTCATTTCATTAGAAAATATAATTTATGAGAAAAAATAAATTAAGGATATTATATAAACAAATATTTTTTTCTTTATCTGGTTTCTGGAGGTAAATTCTTTTATATTATCTCATAATGTATCAGCGGATTTTTGGCCAAACTGGATTTAAACCATATTAGACATATAACCAAAGAATTTACAATCCGTTTCCATTAACTACTCGGACATCGATCCAAGAAAAATCCATTAGACTTATGGATAGATCCTTATTAATTTAACAAATAAAGATTTTGCTGTGCAAGTTTAGTTGGATCAGAAATTTCTACAATTCTAAAGAAATTATCAGCTTAAGTAATAATATAAAAATGATAAATTGTAACATGGCAGTTAAATACTTTTTTTTTTTTCGATCAAAAGAAAATTCATTAAAGAGAAGGTACTTAAGAGGGGTACCTCAACCCAATGAAGACAACCGGGAACCGAAAAAAGAGAAACAAGGAAAAAAGCAAAAAACGCGCCAAACGACACACGTCTAACGACTAAGCTAAGGAGGGCGAAAAAACGAATCCCATAATGCTACTACCACATTTTCCGTTAGACCTAGCATTCTTGTCTTAGCTTCGGCCCAAAAGAACGCTTGAAGTTTAATGTTTCTAATGAGGCTTCCCAAATGCTTCTTCTTGTTATGGAAAATTCTTGCATTCCGTTCCTTCCAAACACACCACCAAATTGATACCGGAATGTTTCTCGAAACTCTATCGAGCCTTTCATCTCCCCAATTGGCGCTTCAAGATTTTACATTGAGATTGATGTTAGAAGAATAATTCCAATTCCCCTCAACTCCTTCTAGAAAGTAGTCCCAAATTCGACGGATCCTCCAACAATCATAAAATAAGTGAGTACTAGTTTCATCGTTTACCTCGCAAAAGCAAACATAAACTAGAGACATCCATCCCCCTTCTAATGAGCTTGTCCTTAGTCAAAATCCTATCATGAGAGAGAATCCAAAGAAAGAAGTTTATTTTGCAAGGGTAATCCCGACTCCACACAATCTCGGAAGCATAATTTGAGTCATCTAGCTCCTCTTCCCTTCTAATGCCATCCTTGACCGTCTAATAACCATGCTTGTTTCCGACCCAAAATCGGCTATCCAAGACACCTTCTTGAATAGAAACGAAAGAAAGAAGGTTGGAAATGGTTGAGACTTCACGCGAGATGGAGGGAGAGAATCTTCTTCGAGACATAAATTTCCATCAAATGCTATCACCGACTACTTCATACATACTTGCCACCACTAAGTCCTTGGTCTTTGAGGCTTCATAGGCTAGATAGAACAAGTCGCATAACCTTCCTTTACCAATCCAATGGTCTTCCCAAAATCCAGTTTCTTTTCCCTCACCAATTTTGAATTTAATATTATTTTTAGAATCATTGAGCTCTTTCTAGATATTAAATCAAAGACTACATACTTTTTGTTTGTTGGCGGTTAAAAATAAAATATTTTAAACAACCTATTCAGTGATCGCAGTCTCAGATAGATTTGTTCTAAAATTTGACCAATCTTTCATAATTTCATACACTCAGCACAGGTGTCAACTGGTTAAGGTACTAGGCCCACAAGTTTTGGAAGTTAATGAAAACTAGACACTATGCTCTAAGATTACAGTTATCACAAACAATTTCAATAGCCATTGATCTTCGTATAGAAAAGAATTATATCACACCGAAATAGATTTCCCTCGACGATAGATATGAGATAATTAATACAATCAATTGAAACTCCACGAAGGCTATAGAAATATGCTTTAAAAGCATACAAAAGAAATTTGTTTGGCATATAAAAACCAATAAAAAACTAACTTAATAAAACAATCTAGAATTGTTTTTAAAAATAATTATTTTATTTAATATATTATAAAATTACTATTAGTTGTATCTGAATCTAACTAGAAAATCTGAAAAAATTAGATCGGATCGAGCTGATCCGAAATACAATGGAAGAAATTTGATAATATTTATAAAGTTTGAAGATAGATTTTGTGGAGAGAAAAAACGCTTCGGAAGATAGTGAAATTTGTCATATGTGTTATATTTTCTAGTTAGTAAATTCGTGTATTTTTGTCGAATAAGTAGCGACTATTCGCGAACTACGCATTCTCGCATAAAAGCGTCGTACATTTGCAGCCCCGATCTAAAAATATTTTTTTCTCCAAATTAAACGAATTATTTGTGACTTTTTTGAATTACGAACAGATTCGTGAATTAAATTCACCATATTACAATCAAGTAGAAGATAACAATCATCATTTTGTACTCTGTAACAATCAAGCACCACAAAGAAGAGTGACGATGTTGATAAAATGAACTATGATCGAGAAGGTTGTTGATGAAATCAATTGTTGTTAAAATCATGTTTAATATGCATGTCAGAAATTATAAACGGGATTAAAAACTATATATTTATACTGAATTTCAAATGCCGAGTTAGTATATCCAAAACGCATTAAACACGCACTTCTATATTTTCACAAATCTCACATATTTAACCGGATATTTAACCGAATTTACATTTTATATGACCGATTTATGCATACATTTTTATCCGCCTGTATTTTTACCATTCACCCAATTGCTAACTAGGTAATATATACTAGTGATATCTTCTTGGAACACTTCTTGATCCATAGTTGCACAATAAATATAATAAAACACACAAAAAATAAAAAATAACAAGTGATTAATAAGTACGTGTCGAAAGTCTCAAGAGTTTGTCATAAAAGTTTATCCATACACAATTTATGATACACAACTGATTCGTTGGTGTTTTTGATGAAGTGATTCTTAAAAAATTTATGCTCATAGAACGTATTGTTTTATTTCATCTTTGTATTATTAAGAGGTTGTGGTGTAATATGCCTCCTTCATCTTTTATTTTTTTATTTTTATTTTGTTTATTTAACGAAACTTTAAAATATTTTGCAGAGTATAAAAAACACATATACTACCTCCGTTTCAGGAAAAGAGTTACTATCGCTTTTTCAAATTGACCTATTTTTAGGCTATAATGAAAAAGTGATAGTAACACTTTTCCAGAAACGGAGAAAGTAATATTTTGCATCTTATCTTTATCTTTAACATTAAAATCGGATAACAAGCTAGTCGTATCAAACAATGTCTTATGAAAACTTCTTCGATAAATTTTTGAATAATGTTAAAACAAGTTGCAACAGATGGCAAAACAAAAAAAAAATTAAAAGTTAACAATTGTGAAACTCATACAGACCACTTTTTGATTGTTTATATAAGTATTAGATTGTACTGGTGCGAGACGTTCTAAATGTTTTTATGCTATAATGGTTGCTTTTTTTTCTTTTTTTTAATAAAAGAATTAGGTAGAACCTAAGCAGAATACAGATAAGCTCCTGAGATGTTTTTTTCCAACATTTATGAGATATAGAGAAGTCCTCTATAGTGATTCTTAAAATTGGAAAATCATAAAAAAGACCTGAACTTATTTGACCTTGCCAGCTAGTAGATGATTGGATATTAGAGTTCTTACAAAATAAAGCTACACTGAAATCTTGGTAATTGTTTATCCTTTGGATAATTTGAATACTAACAAGCCCAAAAGAAATCTGGTTGATAAGATTTTCATATCTTTTTCATAGCTAGCATGACAACAAATGAGAAATCTTCCTTGAATCCCATCTTGGTACAGATATTTGAACATTCTAGGAGTAGACATATCTTCAGCTTCAAAAGTCACATTGATCCGCTGCATTTCCTTAGCCCATTAGGCTAGTTTAGCTCCTTCTGTGAATTCAATTTCTCCATCGTCTACTAGATATCCTCTAGCCCCAATTTAGATTTCTGTAAAATCAGACCCAATAAAAGTAGTATAGTGATAATGTGTGTCAGGGTCCTTAAAGTGCAAATTCTTATGGTAACTCCAAATTATCCTGTCAAATTAGAGGAGAAGAGATATAATTGAATAAAGTCTATTCTTTTGTAATATAGGTTATTAAGAATGTGATTTTGGATATTGTGGACCATGTTGTAGTCGCAGAGATGTTGATTTATATTTGTCATTGTAAGATTTGCATTCAAATCAGAGTTGTTGAAAGTATGTTCATATTTGGCTTTCCATATGAACCAGCAAACAGTGGAATGTTTCAATCCCATGCCTTTTATGATTATTATTTTCAAACCAAGAATTGAACTAATCCCCAAAGTTATCAGACTTGTCAAATTCAATAATGCTAGTGCCAAGGAGAATCTTCCATACATTTATGGAAAAAGGAAAACCCATGCAGAGATTGTTATGGTTTGCTCACCACACTTGCAAGAGTTGCAAATAACTTCTATATAATGTATAACGTTAGCAGTCTTAGCATTGTTGGAGCACACTTCCATAAAAAGTTTAATAGCAGGTGAAGTATCCACATTCTAAAACCTTCCCCAATCACTTATATGAGCATCATTGTTGTATTTTTGATCCATTTTTTCCTTGTTTAGGGATTTGACAAAAAGATTCTTTTTTTATTTAAATCCCAGCTAATCTGATCTTTATCACCATCATGAACATTGGTATTTAGCATAAATAGAATTTCATCTAGTATGAACCAGTCATTCAATTTGTTGATGTCCAGTCCCATATGTAAGTAATAAGATACTTAGCCAGAAGCATATCCTCATGACAATCCACTTGTTTGGTGAGATGATTATTTTGGCGATGATCCACTATACCTCCCAGATACTTATGTTTTTTCCTTATCTAATTTTTTATTTTATATACTCTTAAATGTTAGCAATTCCTTCAAGAATACCTTTTCATATCCAAGAGTCCCCCACGCGAGGTTCAATATCCATGTTCATAATATTTTTACCCTTGATGTATTTTGCTGACATGATGAGGGACCAGAGGGAATTCCTTTCATGAGCCAGTCTCCATCTTATTTTTGTTTTCATATTACTATTAAGAAACTCCATGTTCATAAAACGTAACCATCCCAACTCTTTTGGTTTACATATGGAGGCCCACGCTTTTAGATAATATCTCTTTGGGTTGTCCGGATCCATACCCCAGAAAAAATTTCTCTGAAGTTTGTTGAGGTTCTGACAAGTTTGCTTAGGTAATTTGAAACATTCCCTATGAAATATACTGGAAGTGGAGGCGACTGTACTTATAAGAGTAGCTCTATCGACCAAATTTAACATCTTTTTTTTCCATCTAACCAGTCTGGTTTTCAAAAAGACGACTAACTATAAATATGGGAATAAGTTCATTTCATGGCCGATGTGATCATTGATCAATACCTATGCACCGTCAAGTTAAGTTTACAGACTACTAGTTAAGTTTCACATTTAAGAGTTTTGCATGTAGTTTAGGGGATTAATATTGCCTAATTTCAAAAAAATTATTTATAAATTACAGATCCATGGTATTGTGTATTGAAGAATTCGATGCAACCATCTTTTTTTTTAATGATTTTAATGCAACACTATAAACATTATTCTGAAACTAACACTCAGTGTGTCATAGGTTGTAAGTGTTTATCAAATGAATTGGTCAAACATTTGTAGTTGCACCAAGAAATGTGATTAGAATTCCACTTCAATAGTCAATCAATTAAAGTATTATGAAACTAATAGTCTCCCCTATAACTTTGTTAGAAAAATTTTGTTTTTCTAGTGGATGACTCTAATGAATAGATAGAGAGGTTGTTACGCTGAAAAACCCTAAGCCAATAACAACCATTTATACGGGGCTTAAAAGAATTGATTTTGCTTCTGTTAGTAAAGAGAGGTGGTCCCCAATATTTATTATCAGTATATATCATTTGAACCCCCATAAAATGACTAACAGTAATACCCAAGTTTTTATCGCGTTTTGCTAAAAAAATATGCCAGATTTATTAAAGTTAATTAACTTACCGGAGGTCCTGCAGAATATTTTGAATATGTCCACTACATTCTTGTATTCGAGCATATTGGCCTGACAGAAAACCATGCAGTCATCAGCAAATAAGAGATGAAATATGGAAGGGGCATCTTTGTAAGTTTTAGTTTCGGATATGAGTCATATGTTCTCTCCATGAGTAACAGTTCTAAAGAGAGCTTCCATGCATAATAGGAAAAGATAAGGAGAGAGGGTCCCCTTGTCTTGGTCTTCTAGTAGGGATGAAGAATATCCTTTGGGACTCCATTAACCAACTATCCAGATTATTAGTGGATACACATTGTTGAATCATCTGGCATCATTTATCACTGAATCCCATCCTCTTCATTATAGCTATAATAAAATCCCAATCCTCCCCATCAAAAGCCTTAGCCATATCAATTTTGATCCCATGGTATATTTTTCTCCCTTTTTTTCTACTTTTGGAATTCATATTATGAGTTATCTCATGAGAATAACCACATTGTCAGAGATATGTCTTCCAGGGGTGAAAGCTGACTAGTAAGTAGAGATGATTTTGTCTAGCAAAGGTTTCATTATTTGAACAATGAGTTTGGATATGATTTTGTAGGGTGTGTTGCATAAACTGACTGGTCTAAAATGGGCAGGGGAAGTAGGGTTATCAATTTTGAGTATAAGGGACAAGAAGGTGGAGTTTATTTCATTCAGCATGAAACCACAGATGAAAGAAATTTGGGGGGGGGGGGATTTGGTCAAAGAGTCTTATCACCAATTATACTGAAAATGATGTTTTTGATCTCCATAGCATCATAGATGGAGTTCAAGAGGATATTATCTTATTGGGTAATGGTGGTGGGTATAATATTTATATATCAAAATTGAAAATGTTAGGCTCAACAATAACTTTGGTTTTGAATTGGGTAGTGAAGCACTCAACGCCTTCAACTTTGTTAGCCAAAAAAATACCTTCATTGTTCTGGATAATTTCAATTATATTTATTCTAAGTCTATTCTTGATGATCTATGAAAAAACCTAGTATTTCTATCCCCCAACTTGATTGTTTGGTCCCTGCTCTTAGTTTTCCAGAAATTTTCTTCAACATCCTCCTAATACCTGACTTTTATTTTGGAAGCATTTATTGTTTTGCCTCTGTCATTGTAGAATAATTCTTGTAAATCTATCCCAACTTTTGTTTGATTTCCTCCGTATTTGCCTTGATGTTTCCATATACCTTTTTGTTCCAAATTTTAACTTTGATTTTCACATTATTGAGTTTTCTAGCAATTATGAAAGCAAAAGACCCATGCAGATTTTTGTTCCAACATTCAACTATGATTTTCTTGCAGTCAGCATGATATAACCAAGAGCCAAATATTTTTAAAGGAATTAATCCATTCTTCCAGTTAGGGTTGGTATTGAGAAAAATATGATGGTGATCAGACCCAATGGAAAGAAGATTTGATATGGTAGTATTTGGGAAGATAAACAACCAAGATTCTCAAGCAAGACCTCTATCCAATCTTTGCTTAGTAAGAACAATGCTAGTTATTCTATTGGATCGAGTAAATTGGCATCCAGTGAATCCCAAGACTGTGAGATTAAGCTCATTTATCACATTTTGAAGAAAAAAATGGCTTCAAAATAATCAACATGATGGGAGATGTATTTTTCTGAATGATGAAGAATGAAGTTAAATTCACTAGTAACAAGCCAAGGTTGTTTATTAATATCAACAATATTCTCTATTATTTTCCAAGTATCTATTTTATTTTTTTTTGCATAATTCATAAAGGCTACCATAATATGCGGTGAGAATGCAATCATAGATAGTAGCAGAAGAAATAATGACATTTATATGGGTATGAGAGAAATCATTCACCTCTACAAAAATATTTTCCTTCCAAACCAAAACAACGCCTCCAGCTATGCCAACATCCCCACTGGGTTCAACAAACAATTTTTTTAACATTAATATCTCTCATAATTTTATTAATGCCAGTTTGTTTCTGTTTTGTTTCAAAAATGATGAGAGTGTAAGGATTTATCTTACTTAACATGTCATTCAGATACCTCTTGGTATCTTTCTGACCAAGACCTTGACAATTCCAAGCTAGAGTAGTAAAGAATTTTCAAAAGTAAGATGATGCGTGTCGTAGGTGCAAAAAATTACTTAAGTTATTTCCCACCAATACTAACAAGTAATATAATAGTATTAATGACCGTTCCCGTATAGAGCTGTGTAATTGAGATGTTATTTAGAAAAAAATATAATAAAATAAAATACTAAGGGGTATTGGTTGATTAATCAACCAAAAAGACAATAAGAAGAATAAAATGACTAGGAGTCATTCGTCGTACCAAACGTTAACTCAATTAGTATACTTAGTTATCTTTTGTTAGAACCATTCATCACCAAACAATAGATTAGAAATAAGCTTTGCTATCCCCAAAACTCCTTGTGTTACTGGATACGGAAGCGCGCTAGACTACAAAATTCTCTCTAACCGATCCACCGAGATTATTCTCAAGGTGTAAACCAGTTGACTGCATTAGGGCTTATAAATATAGGTTGATCGTAGCATCAAACATATAATCTCATACTGCTTACTAGTGTTGTCTTCATACGTGATTTCTCAGCGGAATCCCTCTACAAGGTCTCACGTTCTCTACTTATGTAAAATATGTTCCACTCTTACACGTATCCCCCAACTCTCTACTAGCATTAGAGCAATTAATAAATCAATTTAGCGGTCACCCCAAACAATCCAAGAGTCACTTATAAATATTAGATATGATAAAGACAAGCGACGATGATTAAAAGTCTGAATAAACTTGTATAACTAATAAAGCTTCATGCTTAGAACATTTAATTAATCCTTAATCAACAAAATATTAATTAGTCATATTACATATAAGAAGAAGAATGGTTTCCCCCTAAAGAGGTAAACCCTAGGTTTAGGATGTAGAATGTATGCCTCTTTTCTCCTTGATGGTTGATGTCTTGTTTAATCCTTGAATTTGTCCTTATATATCCTTCAATGCTTGGACGCCAAGTCTTCCCAAATAAAAAAACCTTACTTGAATCTCGTGTCCAATTGGGTTTAGAAGTCCCAAAGACGGATATAGCTTTCCACGTCCAAAATAAAAGTTGGGTCATGGATCCAAAATAATATCATCCAAACTCATTAATAAAAGGAAAACACCCATGAGTCAAAATCAAGCGCACGTCTGTGATACTCCATAGGCGTTGTTCTCGTTCTTGGGTTTCTGCGACCGTCTGGCCCAGTCTTAAAACCCGTCTATCTTTATAAATTCGCGAACCTACAATTTAAGTTCTTGATCTCAGTCAAATATTAATATTCCTGGAACTTTTTATCCATTTTGCTTCGTGAACCTAAAAGAACAGTTTGTGAACCCATTTTTAGTTATGCTTTGATTCAAAACTGTTTGATCTTAACTTCTTCGTTTTATATCGGAATTGAGTAATTCTTGGCTTGTTAGATTTATATTTTTATTATATTTAATATGAAGGAGATTAATTCTAGATTTTAAAAAGTTTGCTTCGATCCAATTGGATTTTGATCCTTCTTCACTTGTAGACTTCACTTTTGTAGTTAACTTTACTTCGTTTTGGATGATCCATCTAAAAAAAACATAAAGTAGAAAATAAAAACAATACAATGTAATATACAAGAAATATAGTTAGAAATGTATGGTATTGACACTAAAAAAATTTATACTAAACACTTAACATAAGATACACAAGGATATCTAAAAACGGTTAAATTGTGATGCTGCCAAAGAGATGTAGTAATATTGAGAACTGGAATGTAAAAATAATTTGGAATGGTTTGGTTAATATATTTAAGAGTTTTTAATAGAGGTTTAACAATATGAGTAAAGGAAGAAATAAATTTATAAGTTACCTCAGTGGAACGTGTGATTTCTTCCAAGACACTGTTAGCATTCTTGAGCAGCTTCTCCACCATCCCACAATTATTCAACTTTCCAGTTAGACTTCCAGAAACAATAGGTCTATACCTAGCCTTTGCTTAAATATTCCTCTGTGGTTCTGTGTCTGAACTGGACAACTGCTCCTAGCTGCCCATTCCTGACTACCGAAGTCCGAAGATTCTTTGTTTTTCTTTTGAATATCTGGTTCTTCGGGATGCAGTGGTTTCTTTATTTTGGATTCCATGCTTACTTTATTTGACACTTGAGATCCCGTCATTCCTTAAGTCTTCATTGTATGTTGTTTTTTCTTAACCCAAACTTTCGGTTTTATCCTTTTGGTCTCTGACTCCATTATTTATTTTATTTTAGCAAGAGTAGGAAGAAAGTTAAAGGGGTTTGGCTTGTAAGGAGCAACAATAGGTAAAATAGGGGTAATAGGGATATGATGTTGGAAGTTATGGTAGTACTTGATTTTTCTAACAATAATTTTAAGATTTGCACATCTATTTTTAGTAGAATCCAAAACCTTGCGACCAATATGCAGATTTTTGTTTCTCATTTGACATGCTATGATATTTGGATTTAGGGTAACTTGTTTAGTGCACTCTTCAGTTGATTCAACATGTTTAAATTAAATATAAGAGTCGTCAGTTGTTTCCTGAGATCCAAGTCTATCAGTGAGTTTTTAAGCCATTTCTAATTGCTTGGCATGCTTCATATTATCCTCAAATTCTATATCAACATCCATTTCAGAGTAAGATATATGGAGAACCCCCTTTCTTTGGAGAACAAGTTTGGTTCAAGAGTAAAAGACTTCGGAATAGCCGTTAGGGATAGTTCTTGAACATAGATAGAAGTTGTGGGGAGTTCACAAAGTTGTTTAGGGTGATCAAGAATTCTATAAACTTTGTAAAACCGTATGCCATTTGAGGCGTAAGAAAATTCAAGTCAGTAAGAGATTGTTGGGGTTTCGTAAGCATAAATTACAAACTTTAGAGCATTTGTAACCTTAATTGTCATTTTAAATTATATGTTATTTTCCTATATATCTCTACCATATGGTCTTTTGCTTTCCTGAATCCTTGATTAATTGGAGAACAAAGCATAATATTATAGAAGTTTTCTTCATAAATATATTTCGGTTATTCTACAAAAACGGTTAGCTGGCCAAAAATACCTCGGGTACCTCTTTGTCTCATCACTCTATAGCCTTCCTCATCTGTAAGACGTATTTGGTAGAAGATTATTCTTCTATTCCAAATATCAAGATCAGCTCTTTTGTTTATCTCCCAATATTCATTAATGAACTTGCTCACCCTATTAGTTTCATGAGAGGTTTTGTTGCATAGTCTCCCAATGGAGCACCATTTCTACCCTAAATTTCTTTTTAGTGTGGATGTTGTGCTGATAAACTTTTGTGAAAAGATCCTCAGGGATATTGAGAGAAGAGTTTATTTGGGTTACTAAGGTTTCAATGGATATAGAGGTTGGGGTTGGTTTCATGTTAGATATAGAATCCATGAAGAAGAGGATTTTATAGCAGAGGATTATATTGCAGAGGATTATATTAGTGTGTATGTATCTCAAGACAAGATGATATCTATCATTTGTGAAACCATCTTTAATTTGAAAAATTATCACAAGATTTCTATATTGGTTTTACAGACTATTGGAACTCTATTTGACTAAGTGTAGCATGTGCAACCAATAAGAATAAACCACCACATTTGAGTACTTGCATCACGAACTTGATCAATTTCCCATTGAGGCCTAGTCATATTATCGTATGGGTGATAGAGAGATTCTAAGTGGTGGATAAAGCTAACAATATCCTAGTTATATTCATGTTACAAAAAACTAGATATTGCAGAAAATTTTGAAACAAATAATACGAAGATTTTTTGCCCACCTATTAACAAGAAAGTTATTGTACTTGTCCCAACTAGAATAATGGGTCAACCATATTCCTAAAATAGTCTCCTGGGATAATAGATTCCTTCCATTAAAGTTTAGATAAAGTATTTTCCAATTGGTATTTGGAATATCTGGACTACTCCAAGAACTGCCTATATGCGAAGGGGATAATAGAGAAATATCTAACTACTCAAACATGGAGTAGTCTAGTGTAAAATGAAGACTATATCTAATGAATGTTATAAAACTATTTTCAATGACAAAGAGAAAGTAAGGTAAAACAAAGATGATGAGATTATAGTAACATTTCCTGGGATTTAACAAAGATTTTGAGTTAGAGAGACTGGCTAACATATCACCAATCCACTGGTAGCCCATACCATTTAGAAACCATCATTCTCTAACAAGCCCATATCAATTATTTGCATAACATCACCAACATTGACCAACCACTTTCCACGAAAGGACGGGATAAGTATGGCTGACGTGTATCATATTCCATAGTAATAGTTGTATCTGTCACAAAATCAAAAACATGCCTATATAAATGTAATCTAATATCTTTAATTACAAAACATAGATGCAAAAAAAATTGAAACTACGTGAATGAAAAGGAAAAGAATATCAATTGTTGAAGAGTTGAAAATGTTTCGGGAAACGCCCCCATTAAGGAAAATGGTGGTAGATATGCGTTCTTTCAATCATAAAATTTTCTTCATGAGGAAAATTTTCTATAAAATTTCAACTTCATGCTGCTGCCAAACCACCATTGAAGAGTTAAACTCAAATTCAAATTCATTATCAGATATCAATTCAGTTTCATCGACATAGTGATACAGTGAATGTGAAACAATTTTAGAAACCCTATATATTAAAGTGGAGTATGATCTTGCATGGTACCAAGCAGGATATCCTCTCGAGATATTGTCTATGGAATAACATTTGCAAATGGAAGTGAAGCTCCATTTTATATAAGGAACTTCAATTGGCACTGAGAAATGATCAGATACAATCATGATATGAAAATTGAAGATGGTGGAAAAATGATCAGATACAAGCAGGTAATGTTGCTAATCATACTCCTTTCATGAATAATAGTTTTAAAATCGGTGGTGGCAGTGGTGGTGGTGGAGAGAATGTTATTTGTGATATTAATGGTAAAGGTAAGGCGTTGGTGCAACAACAAGGCCAAATGAAGCAATTGGAGGTTCTGATGATGGATGGGTTATACATGCAACCCATCCCCAATATGGTAGGTTTATTGTGAATGAGGGGTTGTTGTAGTTGGGATATGTTTGTGGTTGCTGGTGGTGTTCAAATGGGATTTTAATCCATAGTTCTTCCTTTTTGAGGTGAGAAATGTTACCTGAGCCCTTTCATTGCAATCAAAAAGTCTAGGAGCAAGATTGTTCTTTCCGTTTCTGGATCTTCTTTTTCCTTCTACTAGCCGAGTTATATCCCAGGTTGTTGCAAGAGATGGAGAAATTCGAGGTGCCTCAATCTAGCCCCAGGGTCAATTCTCCAATAGTACCAGCTCCATCCCGAGCCCTTCCTCAGAAAACCCTAGCCCGTCCATCCCATATTACTAGGAGCCATGCCCGCCCTGTCATCCAGGGAACTAGAATGCAGAGTCAGCAGCAGAAACAACAACGGCGTTGAGGAAGGAAACAAAGAAAAGGTATTTTGAACATAAGATAATTAAGATTCATCAACTTTTTGAAATGACCTATGTTTATAGACAATTTTCCTTTTTGAAAATTTAATTTTAAGTACTCTTGAGTTCCTCTTTGAACATATTTTAGAAGAGTATTTGTGTGGTTGTTTTTGCGTGTTTTATTTTTTGGTCATGTAAGTTGGTATCGTGAACAAGCTTTTGTTGACATAATCCAATTTGGTGAAATCGATTTGAACAATGGTGGTTATGGTTTGAGTTTAAAGGTTTAACACTTCTCTTGTGGTATTTAAAGTTTATATTTTGATAATCCTTTTGAATATGGTATTGAATTTGAATGTGGTTGTGAGGTTTAGTCTCAGGATATTGATAATATGACGAGAAAGTTTAGGTTTCCTGAAATGGTAACCGTAATCCATGGAATTGAAATTGAGAAGTGGTTTATAATCTGTTGAGATTGTTCCTTTATTTTATGAATGTGTTTTGTGATTTATGATTGACTCTGTTCTGATTCTTGTAATTTTTGTAGTTGTGATTGATAGTAATTCTTGTATTGTGATTAGGTATACTGTGATTTCTGATATGATAAGGAATATTGGAATTAGTAATATTCATGATAAGAAGAACTGGAATCGGATAATTATACAAGGGAAGACATATCTCGTGAAGAAACCGGCAGAAACTAGTCGTTACCATCAAAAAACAAAGAAAATCAGGTAATCATACGTTGGAGAGAGAGATGAAAGGAATCTAATCAACTCTTCGTTTTCACAATAAGAATATATTAAAGGATTTGTTTTATTTTTGCTCGAAAAAATAATAATTCTATTTATAAATCTTATTAGAAGTAAGCAAGATACAAAAACCCAATATAAGAACGATTTTTTGAGGACCCAATATGAGAACGATTTTACTAAGGTCATTAGAAAGTAATTCCTAGCTCCCCATATCTATAGAATTTTACTAATGATAAAAATACCCTCGCTTAATTAGGAGGTAATAATTAGAGTTTGTTAAACTTAGTTAATTTTAAGTGTTGGATCAGATTAAATATTGTTGTATTAGAGAATTAGAATAAAAAAAAGAAGAGTTTTTGAAAGAAAAAAAATTGAAACTTAGATTTGGTGGTTGTATAATTTAAAATGAATTACTCTGGCGCAAACAAGGAGGAATTTGAACCTTTAAATCATAGAAGAAACAAATTATTCGTCAATCTTCCCAACAATCCGGTAATTGAGGATTTGTTAGATGGTGAATTTGTTCTTCCCCAAACCCAAACTCAACCCAAAAATGAGGGTTTTTTCGAGATTACCGAGACCACAACGAAGAAGATGAAGATTATAATGTTTAGGATACCCGGGTATATTTGTTAATGTGTTTTTCGCTTAAATTTGGCTTAAGTTTGGTGAAAACATCAAACTTTATAGCTTGGCTTCGGCAAGCTCAATATAAGTTTGGCTAGAAAAATAAAGAACGCAGATAGCCGAACTATCTGAGTTCATGGTAGTAGTCGAACTATTAGTGAAAACTATTGGTAACAACTGAGCTTAGATGCTAGTAATAATAATGGTAGTATCCGAACTGAGATGTTCGATTAGGACTTTAATAGACTTTCAAACCGAACAATGTGATTCGTAACCGAACTTTCAGGTATAAATTTAGGCTATCTCGATAACGGGATTTTATAACCGAACTTGTATGTCTAGAACCATCCTAAAAAGTTCGGTTATGCCTATATTTTATATTTTAACAGAACATTTTCAATTTACCAGTCTATTTTATGTCAGAAGTTCGGTTAAAAATTATTTATTGTAGGCAGCCGAACATTTATGATTTCACCAGGGATTATTGGTATCTGAAGTTCTCTAGGGTTGATATTTTACTTTCTAGTACAACATTACTCTGGATTGTGCAATTCCTAACCGAACATTACACATAATATCAAACAATTTTATCATGTAGAAAGTTCGGCTAGCTCGATAATTGGATTTAATAACTGAACATTTCTATGTACATGATAGATTTTAATATATGTCGATTGAACTATTCTTTTAACAACCGAACTATTTGTTCGGTTTGTTATGTAGTAGGCTTTATGAACCAAAATTTTATACCGAACTTACGAAATTCATTAACTAAAGTTTCAAACCAAGTTACGAAGTATTAACATCAAATACAAACCAATTTTACGACATATGTAATTGTTCTAAAATGCAAACATACTGAATTCAAACACTCATTCACCACGTCGACGATTGCGATGAACTCTTTTACCACCTCCAAGTTCTTCGTCAGATGGGTTCTCATCTCCACTTGGTTTCAACATAGTAGCAGCAGTCATACTTGAACTTTCCCCACTTGGTCCCGTTCTAGTAGCAGCAACAAGTGAACTTCCCCTTTGTACACGACTCCTCTTAGGCGCCTTCTCCTTGATCGGCTCAACCTCATTGCTCGTTATGACCTTGTCCCATTCGTTGTAAAAGGATTCTGTTTTTCAATCGACATAGGGTCTCTCGTGCGAATTTTAGCCATCATTTTCCTCAATAACTTCCTTCATGCCTTAACCTATTCAAAGTTTATAACACTTCAAAAAAATTAAAGAGAATAACATTATTTATTTACCACACTCTCGAAAGCCTTCGCCACATCTTCGCCGCAAGTAGGCGTCTTCCCGGTTTCAACTCCCTTATCCTTCGCCTTTGCCTTTCCCTTCGTATTATCCACCTTAACATATTCAACATGATTTTTAACATAGGGATAAGTAATACCTAGATACCAACCCATGTACCCTTTTCCATAGGCACGTTGGATACCCTCTTCCAAATATATACAATCATCTTCATCAATAATATAATCAGTCATGTTAATCACATGTCTGGCGTTGGTTGTGGGTCATGGCGGTGTTCTTCATACTCATCTTCAACAATCTAAAGTTTTTGTTCACCACAGTTGGGATAGTCTGTACACAGGTGAGTTGGCGAAATACTCTTTGAGGGTTATACATCGAGTAACCACTAGGGAAGAACAATGGCCCATAGTAAGCCGTGACTGGAGAAATCTCAACCTCAGGAAAAAAATAGTGTTGAAAAACTACTTCATGCATTGTCAAATCATCCAACACTCTCCTCATGCATGGCAACAGATTCTCTTTAGCCTTCAATTGTGTGCGCTTGAACTCGTACTTTCCAGCTGTTGGTTGCCCATCTTTCCAACCTTTCTTCTCATCAGGTAACTTCATTAAAGGGAAGTGGTCGTACACCCATACTTTAGGGGAAAAAATCAAGTTTAACAAAAGTTCGGTTAGAACAAAAATTCAATTCTCAACCCAAGAAAGTGTAGTAGCCTCCGATTACCTGAAAGAGAGTGTGGTAGCCTCTGATTTGTGAAGTATTAATCTGATTAGCGATTCTAAGTGGTCTTTAAGGAACGCAAGGACCACAGTACCCCAAGAGTAATCATTAACCTCTTCGTGGGGATGCAAAAGCTGGAGAAAATCTACCCTGTTTCCAGAAGTGTCGAGAAATATGAGGTTGCCTAGATGATACAACAAGTAACCGGTGATATGTTGCTTAATCTTGTCCTCGTCCATCACTAACTCTCCTCTCTGTACTTTCTTTCTTGTCCCTTCGAATTCCCTCTTCAAAAAAACCCACTTGAACTTCCTCAGCTTTTTGATCGGACGACCCTTGTTATCAATCTCCATCAACTCCATACCAGGCTCAGGCTCCTTAACGTAGCGTCTGACTTCCAACTTGGTCTTACTTAGGCTCCACCCAAACGTCTTCCCCACTAACACTTCAAGATATTTAAAACTCATCTTAGCTTGATAGCCTTCTGTAACACATTTCCCATCCACGCTAAGTCCAGTGATCTTACACATGTCGTCAGGAGTGATACACATATCACCAAATGGGAGGTGCAAAGTATCCGTCTCTGGGTAGAACCTCTTGGCAAATGCTGAGACACTGACACTGTCAAACTCGTTGTGTGCATAATGGATAACAGACCAAAAAATACATGATTTGACTCTCTCCACCACATGTTCACACTCATCCTCTATATCCCATAAAACCTCCTTCTGGCGTCTCAAAAGTCTAGTCGCATTGTTATGGTTCTACAAAATTAACATAAATATTGACTAAGTAACACACACGAAATCATAATTAAGAGAACATAATTAGGGAAAATATATATAGTTAAATTTCAATACCTTGGTCGAGTAGATTTTGGCATCACATGAGTGTTTGTAGCCGAACAACACTTTACCTCCATCTTCGGGCGTACCACGAGGTAGAATAGTATTAGTTAAACACAATTCATCATCAGGAATATGTGCTTATCTAGCACAAAGTGTCTTAGGCGTCCTCTTCTCTTTAACAACAACAAGAGAAAGATTTCATTCTGGATATTCTTTATTATCTTCCTCTTCCTCTTTCTCTTGCTCTTGATCTTGCTCTTGATTTTGATCTTGCTCTAGCTTTTGATCTTCCTCTTGCTCTTCCTCTTCCTCTTGCTCACCCTCAACTTCCTTTTCTATCTCTTGGTTAATTTCTTCACGAATTATAACTCACAGTAACGACCCCGATTTCTTTGTAGCTTTAGCTCCACACTTATTTGCCCTTATGTGTTTATCGTGGAGAGGGTTCGAGTTCTAAGATCTTCCACCACCGTATGCTTATCTTTACCTTTCAACTTGCTCATAAAAACAAAACAAAAACTACTTAACTAAATTCGAACAACAAAGCATGAAGTTGGGATTAAAAAAACTTCGCCAAAGAATAACACACCATCGAGTTAACCGAACAAAAGTTTGGTCAACAATAAAAAAGTTTGGCTAGCATCCATAATTTTTCCTTTAAAACAATGTAATTTTCGGTTGAAATGTTATTTTTGGAGTATAGCCGAACTTTAAGTTTAAATTTTGGATTAAAAGTTCGGTTGAAAGAACAAAATATCGATTTTAAGTTCGGCTAAAAAAATTAGAGAAAAAAAAGTTCGGCTAGACCTAAAATTATTTCTCAACTGAACCGTTCTTCGTGTTCTTGAAAAATAAAAAGTTCGGCTGAGACGAAAAGGATAAA
>JAJJMC010015296.1:76926-162468 GCA_023531435.1 Papaver californicum
AAAAAAATCTCTGGAAGAAAATATATCTCGGTGATTTTTTTTTTATTTTCTTCTCGGATGTATTTCCTTATGATGTCATTTCCTTACTAAATCAAATAAGATATGATCCAGATAATAATTTTCATAAAATCAAATCAAAGTGAGTGATATCCCAAGATTTTTTTCTCTTCTCTTTTTCTTTACGTGAGAGAATATCTCATGAGTTTAAGTAGCACATCCTGTTTTGATTCTTAGTATCCCAAACTTTCAAAACTCTTCCTCATTAAGACAAGAAGATATATTCTCTTAAAAGGCGTAAAAATCTCTTCCAAAATTTGATTAAAAATTCATGCAGATGAATGGGTTTATTTTCCCGTAAATATTTGAATTCGAAATGGCCTGCCTTGAAAAAAATCTCGGGTGCCTTTATCAATTTTGGGTGGAGGGCCTTTATAACTTTTTGAGCCAATTTTTTTCCAAATGTTTATTTCTCCAAAAATACCTATAAACACAATAAAATCAAAATATAAGTACACAAATGAGTTATAGCAATATATAAATTGGGATCAAATAAGACAAGAAAATGTGTTTATCTAGCAGCATACACTTGCTTCTACAAAGTAAACATGTCAATACAAAATTGGCTAAGATGGACATATTGTTCCTCATACCCAAATAAATACATATTTATTTTATTCTAGTATGATAGACTCCTAATCTAGTCAAGCAATATGTATTTATTTTATTCTAGTCTGCTAGACTCATCAACTAGTCAAGCAAGATATATTTATTCTATTTTAGTCTGCTAGACTCGCCATCCAGTCAAACATGACACGTCTTTATTCAAGAAACTCATTCAACAAGTATCAATTGATTTAACATAAGTAGTTCTTAATACTACAATATTACATGCGACATCAAACTTCACAAATAGGGGGGATATTAATTAGGGTTTTGGTATGACCGTCTACGACACGTGGTGCACCAGTGCACCCACTAAAAGAGAAACTCTGGAAATATCGATAGTAGTAAGTAAAGGAGTATCAATCTGAGTAACTAACTATTCAACTGCAATTGAAGTGGAGAGAAGTTGACAACACATTCTTCACCTTCTCCACTGCACCACTACTCAATCATCGATAATATCTTCCAGAAAAATGGTCGAGTGGTTAAAATAGATATGATATAAGATATTTAATCTATTGAACAACACCAGGTGGACAATTCAGAAACACGTCAACGAGTTTACAACAATTATTCACAAAACAATTTAAGTCGATCAACCTTGATTATTCAACCTTTTCATACAAAAGACTTGTTCATATCTATTCATACCAACTCCATCCAATAGAGTCTGATACTCTGACCTAATTCTTATCTCGCTTCCCTCTATAAGACCAACCCTTCCCTCCATAAGACCAACCCTAATTCTTATCTCGCTTCCCTCCTGGAATGGACATTGCTTGGTTTAGGCAAGGATTGTACAGATTGATCTCTCGAATCTAAATAAAGTACTTCAACAGTACAAATGTTTAAGGATTGACGAATTCAAGTTGATCAACCTTGATCATTAAACCTTATCATATAAAATAATTGTTCGTATCTATTCACACCAACTCCATCCAACAGAGTCTAATACTCTGACCTCATTCTTCTCTCGCTTACCTCCCTAAGACCAACCTTTACCTTCTCATTTTGTGACTGAAGGAAGACTGGAATTGCCATTGCTTGGTTTAGGAAAGGATTGTACAAATTGATCTCTCAAATATAAACAAAGTACTTCAACAGTACAAATGTTTAAGGATTGACGAATTATCACCTGTTCACCCAGTTTTTCCTATATTACAATTCAATTCGTTTCCCCCCATAAACACATGCAATGTATTCAAACCATGCTAGTTATTACTTGAAAGTTAGTTGTTATTTCTACTGGGAACCCCTTTTGGAATGATGTGCTCACTCAATTCCCACTTTCAGTTTCATATACAAATCAAGTAGTGCACTCAAGATTTGAAAGCTTCAAGTGGTTGAGTCTGTCCGTCAGTTAGCTTCCGTTATGTTTTATTTTTGTATATATTTGATTTGCAAATCAACTCAATATTGTAGATGTATCATCTGATAGATATTCTTATATATATATATATATATATTCTCTCAGAGGGTTTATATTTGGGTTAAGCTTTGTTTAAAACTTCTAATTTAATGATTTAATAGAAGTTTTAGATGTTTTAGGCCTCAGAATGTAGTATGGTCACTTATATTCTTAAGTAGGTGGATTTCGCTACATTGATGATGTTGTAAACTAGTACTGAGTGTTAGTAGCAAAATATGTATTCGTTTTTATCTTTCTAATTGATTCTTAATAGCTATATTGGTCGTTATCTAATAACTTTGTAATATAGTATTAGTAGTATCATGAACGTGGTATGTTATTTTCAATCCTTGTCAATAAGTTTTTTTTTTTTTTTTTTTGAAGTTCAACAACTATCCTTCAGTGGTAGGTTCGGCTACTTGTATAATTACCCTCCTAACCGAACCTATAATGCATAAAGCATGGTAAAAGTTCCATAGGTTTGGACACATAACATAATTACCCTCATTGATGAAACTCTAACTCATATATATAACATGGTTCCAAGGATTCGGTTGCCTGAAATAATTAGCCTCCTAGCCGAACCTCTGACTATATAAATCCTGGTAAAAGTTCCATAGGATCGGCCACCTGACATAATCACCCTCCTAGACGAACCTTTGATTACATATAGCCTGGTTTTTATGGGTAAAAACGAATTTTAAGGGTAAGAAGGGGAAAATGGGGTAAGCTGATGATAATTCATTTAATCCCTAAACAGTTGTATTCTAGAAGTGCTTTTAAGATTCGAGATATCAAAATCAAAGCAAAATTGGTTTAAACCAAGAAATGGCCATTCCAATTTTATTTTCGGTAAAAAAGGAAGGGGAAAGGTTGGTCTTAGGAAGAGAAGCAAAGAAAGTGTTGAGGTTGGAGTGCCTGGCTCTGTTATGTGTGGAAGGTGTTTATGTCTATGAAATATTCTATGTGTATGACTGAGAGAAGACCTTATGAAAATCAGATGATATACTTGTTCTATTTCGTACGTTCTGTATTCTTTCTTGTTTTCAATAGATTGAGTAATTTATTTATAATATCATAGAAGTAATCGTTCACCATGTCCTCGTAGGAAGCGATGGAAGTTGTGAAGTAGTGGTGAAGTGGATGTGATGGAGAGTGTGTTGAAAAACATATTCCACTTGTGTGGAGGACTGGATGGTTACACACCCATTCTACATTGATAACTGTCGCATATTCCATACACTTGTTGTAATGGGTGTATTGCTACACCGCCTGTCATAGACCTTCAGACCAATATCCTAGTAAATATCCCCCCATTTTGTGACATCTTTGATGTCTTGTGTAATTTGTATTAAACGCTACTACTGCGAAGTCGAATGAGACTTGCTTAGTTAGTCATTTGACGAGTGGCTTGCCATGCTTGACTAGCCTGGTGAGTCTAACAAGACTAATATTATAAAAATATAAAAATTATTATAAAATAAGTATTTTATTTTATTTTATTGAATTTATGAGGATTAGTGTGAGCTCACATAAGTCAATCAACATTGACGTGCTGAGTATAGAAAATAGGTGTACCATGCTGAGTGCAAGAATATGCCTAGCATGATGAGTGCAAAAATGTGTCCGACATGCTAGGTGCAAAAACATGTGCGGCATGATAGGTATGAAAATATGCACGGCATGCTAAGTGTAACATTTACAACATTTATCAATATTGCATAATCAAATATTAGCCGTCACAATCTTTGATAGGGTTTAGCCGCTCAAATTCACCGTTTGCAATACTTATAAGCATTACAAACCCTTAAGTTGGCCGTCCATACAATTGGCTAAAGCTGGATGTGCATGTTCATTGTTTGTGATGCTTATAAGCATTGGAAACTCAAATATTAGTTGTACCCTTATTGAGTTAGGGTTAGGATGCTATGTTTGTTGTTTGCAACGTATATAAGTGTTTCAAACCTAATTTTGGCGACTCCTAAGCTTAAATTTGATTTTTTTTATTCCATTCACATAAATTGCTCCATCAAGCGAGGATTGACATGGCTAAGGCTAGATTTGGCTAGTTAGAGTTATTTTTTGTGTTTAGCATAATTTTTAACTTGATATCTAAGCACAATTGTGGTGTTTTTTTTTTTGTCAAGTAAACTTATATGTAGCTTGCTACATACTTCCATACAGACTTGTATATGTATTCATTCAGTGAGCATGAACATTGACACAAGGTAATTTTTGGGAATTCAGTCGTGGAATATAACACCAGAGAACACTAAAATTGCTCTATACTAGTTGGCAATCTATCTAGGAGCTTGCGATTTGTTATGTAAAAATCATAAAAATACATGGGAATATCGTAATAAGCACCAACACTATTCTGATAATTTGGTACATGGATGAATGTTGATTCATTTAGTAAATTTAATCATATATGTAATATTCCTTGAGTTCAACCGGGTGATGCATTATGTGATTACATACATACAGAGAGAGACAGGGATGAATACCTACCATGTCTTAAAATTCTTTGCATAATTTTGAAGTTCAATATTTCTGAGACCCAGGTCAGAAACATATTTTTACGACTTTAGCCTTGGAAAAAATCCACCATCTACACCTGGTAAAAGTTCTAAAGGTTCAGTTACCTATTATATTTATCCTCCTAGCCAAACGGTTGAACCATTGTCAAAGTTGGCTTCGTTCGGCTTCCTTCTGGGTTTGTTCTCCTAGCCGAATATCTCTCTGTAACTTCAAAATAAATTGTTTTAAAAGTTCGGATTGAAGAAATAAGACTTCCTTGTCGAAAGGAATTTTTCGGATGTTTTCGTTGTTGTAAAACCTAGCCGAACGTTAACAAGTATCTACACTCATTGAAAATAAATTCAAAAAAATATTATTTCATTCATAATATGATCTTCAAAGTACATTTAGTTTCATTACATGTGTCATTTAATCCTCAACAATTGGTTCGGAATATGTTATTTCCTAAAAAAAAATCAAATCATTCCACATCTCCATGTTTTGCTCGTACAAATTTCACCAACCCTTCATTACATAGGGGTTAAATCCTACCCAATAAGAAATTGGGAACAACATAGGCAATGGATAATTGGTTTCTAACCGGAGGTCGATAAAGCGGTTTCCTCCAACCAAATCCATCAACACTCTTATGTGTTTAAATTGCTCGACATATATGCTTGTTTTTGGGGTGAAAGTTGTATTATAACCTTTTTAGAGATAATGAACCACACAATTAAATGCGAAGGCGATTAAGTTCCCACATATTGGCATGTGCATACAATGAGCCCTCCTAATAGGATTGTCCCCATGTAGACGACAATGAAATCTAAAAGCTCCATATGGACCCCATAATCCATCATTATCACCATTGTCTTAAAGTGTTTGGGTTATCTCGTAGTTTCATTAACAACCTTTGCCTCAAATAAGTGACTCGACACCCATTGTATTCCTTGGCAGGGTTTGGAAAGGGTCTTAGTTGTCCAACCACAATATAAAAACCACAATTACCATCCTGAGGGACGTCGTTGGTGGATATGATGTAATCATATGAATGAATCGAGGTGGGTATTCCAAGTACCTTTTATCAACAATTTTTTGCTTATCATCACTTGTTTTACTCTTTTGTTGGTTGAGAAACATGGGAGCCTTCATCTTCACATCTCGAGGATTTGGTTGGCTCGGTGGCGATGGAATGAGTAGGCCTGGGGGCGATGGAAACATCAAAAAAAAATTCTTTATATCTTTTTCACTTGGTTTTCCTTTTTCCTCACTATACAGACCCCGTTTATCTGGTTCCTCCATGTATAATGTCGCAGTGTACTCGTGAGCCAAAGGATATATATGATTAGGTAGATGTTATCTTTCTTTTTAGACAATACATTTGCATACCTCCTTATTTGTTTTTTTGTTTATTTGGTGTGGCCTACCTTTGGACTTTCCCTTTTGTGGTTCGTAAATTTTTTCTGAAGTGTGCGGATAAACGATTGTCCTCATGTCATCCTAAAATATTCTTTGTTGGAATTTGTTCATGTTGCAGTACATCTCGAGTACAGTTCTTCTAAGTTCGTTGTCCCCAAAATCTTCTCTTATGTTCTGTAGGAGGAGGGGTGAAACTTAATTGTTTCCAAAATGGACCAATTTTGTCTACATGAATGATACCGTGTTCATAGTTAACTATCATATGCTTCTTCGTGTGATAAATACACAGTTCATTCGTCTTGGTGTATCAATCATTAACCAAATTCAGTTTTATCATCAACTTCTAAATACATGCATGAGACACGTTTTAATTGATTCCCTTAAGAAACAGAATATCAAACTATTTCTTGATCTTGAAGATGCGTTTTTTAGGAACTTCTCTGTGATTCTATCAATATCGTGAGCGAAGTAATTCTCCATAGCATCAAACATGGTCATATAATTATCAATACTACAAAAATATTATTCTTTAACCGGTGTTGAGCCGACTCTACCAAACTTTCCGCTTGATTTACCAAGTGTTTACTGTGGTAGGTAAATGCATAAACAAACCTCTCTTTGTGCAGTTCCAACTATTATTCAAGCAAATACGATATAATATCAGTGTATTCAGAGCTAGTCCAATATCCGATAAACGTTGAAAGATTTAGATTATAATCATCTTCAATGAGATACCAAGTCAATAAGTCCCATTCTACGGAGAAACAAACCCATTTAACTTCATTTACTTCGTATTGTTATCAAATTCATCTTTCGTATCCGCTTGTTTATCTTCCGGTAGCTTCTTAATCTCATCATACGCTTTTTACCTAGGTTGTAAAATTTAAGATTATACCTATTCATCTCATTACACCATACGTGGAATATACAAAAAGATTATGTGCTAACGAGAATACTTTATCTATTGCATTCATCAATGCGACTTCGTTGTCGGTCACTATAACCCCAGGAATATAAATAACTCAAAAGATTTCCTTCACTTGTTGTAGTGCCCAAGTATAACTTGGTTCCTTCTCGTACTTCAAAAAACAAAACGCCATGCTAAACGTGACTTGGTCGACGTACACCCAACAACGTTCAACAATGACATCTCGTACTTGTTAGTCTTCTATGTGCAATCCATTATACGAACTTGATGAAACCATTGAACCAATTTAACACATGTTGGATGTGTAATAAAGAGATGTGTTGTTTCTCCATCCAGACCTACTTTCTTTTGAACCTCATAGTTTTTCTCCTTTGCCAAATAATTATTGCGTGACCTTCATATCTCTTTATTCCTTATTTATCAGTGTCTCATTTATATTATAAATGGTGGAAAAAGAAAACTTGTTATCTTTCTTTATTATTCCAATCATATTAATTTGTGGAATATGCAACTTTCTCATTTTAGCTACTTTGTCCATTTCTTGAGGAGTGAGCCTTACGGCCATGTAATGTCCTTTAAGATCTTCCAGACGAGAGTGGTTATGGCAACCTTGAGAAACTTTGTATATAAACAATTTCTTAAAATCTTTGTGGATATTAAATAAAATTTTGAATGGGCAATTGGTATTCTTTGAGAAAATTGTATATATTATTCCTCTCGGTCTTTACATTATATACATAACCCTTCTTATTGTAGTTTTCCGACTTTCGAATTTTCTCACAAACCATTTCAAAGCGGGTTTTTCTCTATTTATCATTCAAAACTAATATGCACATATTATTTTTTGCATGTAATCTAGCCCAATTATTTGCTTCAAGATCATTTTCCCATGTCTACATGGAGCAAAATATAAACTTACGAAACTTGACAATACTTCAAAATATTAAAGTACACATAAATTGTGGTAACCTACCAAGTCATTCACATAGTGATGGGACGTATCTTCGTACAAGATACTAACATGACCAGGTTGATCTCCCATTGGTACATGTTCCTGTTGGATTTATAAAAAATAAAAATAATGTTAGTTGTGACAAAAAAATAACAACAATAAGGTTCGACATTGTCTATATATTCTTATCCAACCGAACATAAATGTTTGACTAGGTGTTTTAGGGTCAAAACAAATGTACTGTAAAATAGTACTTTCAGGTAGGTTCGAGAGATCAACCTCGAACAAGATGAGCCTAAACCAAAAAATGTCAGTTCATGTCCTGCTTCGATCACGAAGGTGGAGAAGATTGGTTAGGTCTTAGGGGAGGGACGCAAAGAAGGTTGAGAAAGTTCAGTGTGATGAGCAATGTGTAAAGAATAAAAGATTAGCTCTGAGATAAATCGTTAATTATGTATTTCTTAGTTATTCTTCGGTGTTCCTCTTTTGAATAAATGAAGCCATCTCTTTATATTTCTGAGAACACACACTGATTTCTCGTAGGTGGTGGAAGTTAGAAAAGAAGAGAAGGAGTAATGATTGTGGAGATCGTAGTGGAGTCATGTCCGAAAAGTAAAGAAGACTTATATGACCACTACTTCTATTCCTCTCAAATGCCTTGTTACTATCCCACTACTTGTTACCTTTTTGTTCGTGGATATGTTGCCACGATGCACGATTGTCGTAAACCGTCAGACCAATACCCCAATAAGAATTCCCGCATGTGTTATATTTGTATCTCATAGAATAATAGTAGATTCGTGAGCCACTATTGTCTTGGTTAATTCGAGTCAAATCCAATGACTTGCTAAGTAAGTGGGACAAGTTGTACAACTCACTAAATTAGTAATCAGACTGATCAACATCGAGTCCGGTAAATTTAGTAGTCATATACTAACTTTGAAATAACATGGCATAACTTTAATAGCCAAATGTTAAGTCTGAAAGACGTTTGAGACCAAGATTGTAATGAACTACCAGATAATCATATAAGATTAATGTTGGCATCAGGACAATATTGAGAAGAATGGCACATTTCTCACAGAAGTATCTATCAAGGCTAGCATTAGCTTCTTAGCAAAAATGGTAATGTGCTAGCGTTTTGAGAGCAAGGCTAATGTGTTAACCTCTAAAAAAAAGCTATTTTTTAGTTGTAAAGGCTAAAACACCACTAAGGGGCTTAACGGTTTTAGTGCAAAGGCTAGGACGCTGCTAAGCCAAGGTAACTAGCACCAATGTCCTAGGGTTAGGAAGCTAGCGCTAATATACTTGTGTCCAAGGATGCACTAGATGGGAAGCGCTTACTCAAAGATGCTTACTCAAGGGCGTTTTCTAGTCTAGGACGTTTTCCCAAGAAAGCGCTAGGCTGGAACGCTGGTTTCTAAGATATTTGTGGCTGCAACGCGCTTGATCAAGGACGCACTACGTTAAAATACGCTTGCTCAAGGAAGATGCTAGCTGGGATGCGCTGGCTCAAGGACGTTGTTGGCTAAGGTACTGCACCAAGGAAGTTAGCGCTAGGGTAAGAAATTAGCTCCAAAGCCAGGTGGTTGGTGCTAGCCTGGCGCTAATGGAAGAAACAACTAGGGTTAGCCTAGCTTAGAGGCACACCACGTCTTTGAAAGAATTGCTTCTTGTTTTTGGCGCATCCGAAAAGAGTGTCGCATAATTTCGTGGCTTGTCTTTGAGAAAAACGCTAAAGTAGTATATTTTAGGTCCGGGACAGTAATTTGTGATGTGTTGTTTGCGAACAAGGCGTTAAGCTAGAACGTATTTTTGGCGATTGAGCATTAGATACTCCCAGGTTTGGTAGATGTTATTGAAACATCGATGCGCACTCGAGGCAAGTTCAAGGAATTCAGCTGTGGAATTAATCCGACTTGAGATTTATTTCGATATGACATAAATATTGTGAATATTAAGAAGGCTACGAGCCAGTTTAGATGCATGTAGTTGTTTGTAGAGATTGTATTCTTAATTCGTTTGCGGAATATAAGTAGAAATATAATTATTTCGTATTTGGTATAAAGCTAGGAATATGCACAAAAATATGCGCATATACTTTTGTGTTCCTGCAATTATGGCATAGGGCGATTTTATAATTCTAACCCTTGTCAAAAACTCATCATCAACACTAAGAATATGCTAGACTCGAACTAGCCGAACATATACTTATTTATGTACGACTAATTTCCAAGTGAAAGTTGAGTTAGGAATATTATGCACTCAACTAGTTGAAACATTTCTCTGTAAAACCAAAATGCAAGTTCGGTCAGGAGTTCTTCGGAACTGGTAGACGGACTCATACCAAAACTCCATTAGATCCAAGTTCGGTTATCTGTTCTTCATTTCTTCTAGTCAAAATTTCCAAAGCCGATCTTTAAATTTTTTCATTTTCACCAAATTTTAGCCAATTCAAGCAATAAAATGAGATTAACATGTATACTTGAATTTCCAAAACACCATCCTCTTCATTTTCTTCGTTTTGATCATCGATTAGCTCGTAAAAACCATCATTTTGAGATTGAGATTGAGTTTGAGGAAAAATACATTCACCGTCTAACAAAACTCCTTTTCCCCTTCTTCATCACTCTCTTAATAATTCTAATTCTAAAACTAACACTAACTCAAATCATTTATCTAACTCACTAATTTAATCTAAAACTAACAATTAACTAACTTAACTAATTATAAAAGGGCACTTTGGCCATTAACAAAAATATTTAGATAAAGGGAATTTTGATTTACTTCATAATGACCCAGTTCAAATGGGGGGAGGGTCCTCAATGGGCTGGTCCCTAAAAATTCGTTGGGTTTGACCTAGAACGCATACATCATTTTCACTAGGCATACAAAACATTAAGGCTATCTATGATGGTTTATAAGGGGTGTCTGATGGGTAGATCATTCACTAAGATACCCTTTCATTTGTTTGTGGACACCAATATTTGTTAAGTAGAAAGTTCGGATGATTCGATAATTTCTAAAATCAGCCGAATAATTTTATTTGCCTTTAAAATTTCACAAGTAGAAAAGTTCGGCCGGAAATGAAATTTCCAAAATAACCTGAACTTATGTATGTGGTATTATTAGTCAAAGTTAGTGAAGTCGGCTGAAAATTCAAAAGCTCGGGACATCTGAACTTTTTGAATTTGCATCATTAACCGAACCTTGTAATATTGTTTTACACTTCTTATCAAATATTAGACGAACCTAATGATTTTCCTATCAAAAATTTGTTGTTTGAGGTATTAATTAGTTTTAATACTTTGTGTGTGTTAGGAACCGAGGTAAAGGTAAAATAAGTAACATGGAGGTAACTCCTTCTTCTTCTAAAAACGTCGATCCACGATAAGGCCGCATCAAAAAATTGGGAGCCGGTAAAACGGGAACTTCGGTTCTTATTCGTGAACCACGGTAGGAGATATAAAGAAAAGAAGAAGAGTCAGAAGAACATAAGAAGATGTACCACAAGAAGGAGTATGAGGGCGAGATAATGATAGTTATAGTGAACAAGAAGATGAACCACAACAACGAAATATTCAATAAAAATGGAAAGAGAAGGTCCTTGAACCACAATAAGAAAATGGAAAGAGAAGGTCCTTGATACAAAATGGGATAAGGGCGTCACATTCCAGATGATAAGAATGTAATAAAGGCTCGGGAGAACGGCCTACTCCATGTCACTCCGAAAGATGGAGGAAAGGTCCTGATTGGTTACGGCGAGTCTTGGGCGAAGAGAATCTACGAGACCCATGATCACCGGGATGCTACAAGGGTTTTGAGACACCATAGGGTTACATCTAGGTATTTGATGGGAGAGGTTTGCAAGGTGGTGGCTATAGTACAAGCATCGAGTTTATGGCCGACTATTCACTATGTATAGAGTGAATGTGATTCAATAACAACGTCCATGTTTTATGAATTATTCTGCTTAGAGACTTACACCTTTCATCTTCCCTTCGGCGATATGACAATCACTTCCGATGATATGAAGAAAATTACTGGCCTTCAAGTTAACTGGTAAAACGTCGATGTTGAATTCTATGAAATGAAATGGGACAAGCTCTATGCATTGACTCAAGAAGGAATAAAGGCATGAAGGAATTAGAGTTTGCCCTTTCCTTCAAAGATGCGGATATTATGATTCAAGACTTTTGCAATGAGTTTCTACCAAAGAAGTTGAAGAAGCTCAAGTTGAAGAGTTATTTTAAGGGCGAGAGTTGTAGATGGATCCTTGGCGTTGGACGATGATATTATCAACCAAACTCCAACTGCGTACTTTTTTATACTCTTGGGAAAATTATCTTTCCCGACCTCACAGGAAACAAGGTGAATGCTCAATATCTCCAATTTTTAAGGGATCTTCCGACCCTTAGCGAGTTCTCTTGGGGAACCTTGGCACTTGCTTTCCTATTCGACAATCTTGCGACGACCTCTAGGTTAACGAGTATAAATACTGGAGGCATTTTTAGTCTTCTTCAGGTAATTCTCTATGATATAAAATTTGTTTGATAATCTAGAATAATATGCGTATATTATGTATTATTAATGTTAGGAGACCAACCCTTGTCATATGATTATTAGCCGGACATTTTACTGGAATTCATTTTCTTTGTGGATTGCCCGTAAAAATTTGGGATTTTTCTTATATTCTTGATGTAGGTGTGGGTGTATGACCATTTCCCGAAATTGAATTTGGCTAATGAAGTCGTTTGGAATGATACCTTGCCTATTTCTTCAAAATATGAGTTCAAGGAAGTCAAGAAACATAAAAAAGATGAGGTGCTTGTAAGTTTATAGAAATTAGACGATTTGGATGGCTGTGACGTTGAATTTTACCCATACATCAAGAAGGATGAACCCTTCAATGAAGTTTTTCCAGATGTACAAATGGGTGTTAGGATGTACTATAGACCATTGTTTTATCCTGGTGGATATGTAATATATGATCCTCGTTGAGTACTTCGTTAATTAGGTTCCGTCTAAACGATCCCATTGGGGAAATCTAAGTTCTATTTGTTGCCAAAAGGTTTTAAGGGAACTAAGAGCACCACTTCTCAATGGATTCCTAGCTATAAACCCGAACCAACCCTTGGGTTTTGGATCAAGTTGGAAGACAACAAGCTAAATATGGTTTCCCTGAAACCTTTACGAGAGTATCCTCGTGAAGTTGTCGAGGGGTGCATAGATTGTTATAGGCCAATTTCTCATCCGTACATCATTAACAAAAAAATTCAAACTTGTGTAGAAGCTAAGAGGTCAAAGCAAAAGTATGTGGAGACGAATAAGAAGTCCAAGACCATTTCCAACGACATTTCAAAGGCATTTGAGATCATGGTAAACGATGCCTTCAATTTATACTCTTTCTTTTGTTATAAATATTAAAGAATGTTGTCATTCCATTTTTGGTTTTAAATAAAATCAGGTGGCGACGGGTAGGGAGATGGTGAATTTACAAGTCGAGATGGTGCCAAAAGAGGTCGTCGAGGTTGTGGAAGTGGAATTGGTCATAGTCGTGGAAGTGAATGAATTCATAACATTCTCAATTTTTAATATTTTAAAATTATTTTTTTACTTTGGTTTCGTTTTTTAAAACCTTTTGATTATACTATACTTTGGTTTCCCGCAACGTAAACATGGATGTTCTAGTAGTTTAGGAAAGAATTAAGATTCTATGAATTATTGACTATTTTATTGTTAGCGGAACATATCAAATATTCGGAAAAATACATGTAAAATTTGTTAGGTTCGGTTGAAATTTTAATTCTCGTATCAGCCAAACCTAACAAAAATCAAGGTACCCTTGATGTTTAGTCAAGTTCTGCTGAAATTAAAGCTTCATTATTAGCCGAACATTTCAAAGGAAATAATTTTGTTATCAGAAGAATGTTCGGTTGAATTGGAAAAACCAAATTTCAGTTGAACCTGACAAATACTCTTGCACAGTTGAAAATTATACAAGTTCGACTGATTCGCAAAATGAATTACATTGAATTGAAAGTGCATTACATTAGAATCTTTTAATAGCATTTTAATAGAAGAATCCATACATTCAAAAACAAAATTATAGCAAATACATTCAATAATCGAGCGGTAAGATAATATCTTCCAGAAATCGTAACATTTCATAAACTCGAATGATTTTCGTAACTCTTGAAATTATCGGGTCCGAGCTAATTGTTTTTGCGCATCATAGGCCAATGTTGGATGTTCTTCCATAACATCTCACATATAAGATCGAAAGCTTGCACACGTATGCCATATACAGTTGATGTATCTACGCCTAATCCTTTCGTAATTTCTTGAATTTCCGTTACTATCTAACACAATAAAGATTAAGAATATACGATTCCAAAACTCTTCGGGGGTTTCATCCGGATATACCTAAGGTACTCTTATACTGCGCCTATCTTCTTCATGACTCATGTACGCATGACACGTTCGAAATATGGAAATATCTTCTTTTATTGTGTAGCGAACAATTTTTTTGTTTTGGATGAGGAAGATATAAGAATGAGTTTGAGGGCTAAAAAAATATGATTGGAAGAAATGATAAATAGTTTGATGTGAACATCATAAAAAGTTGGATGTTTAGGGAAAAAGAAAAGTTCTTTTTATAAGCATAAAGACCCAAACGTCTTTTTTTAATGAACTAGTTGTTGGTAAGGCATGGCTAATATAACAAATCTAATATTAGCCGAACCATACTAATAACCAGATACCTAAGAAAATTTGTGAGGTTCGGCTGATTCGAAAATTTAATTGTTAGTAACCTGACAAAATATTTTAGTTACCTGGATATTTGTAGGGTTCGGCTGATTTTAAATTTGCATTATCAACCGAATCTGTCATTGATGATAGTATAAATCCCATTTTTTAAAACAAAAAAAAAAAGATCTGTTTGGGCCTCTCTATATATAAATTTGACACTATTGAACTCATTTTGCACCATATATGCTGACCTTAAGTTAATTTTTCCCCACCAATTCCTCCTTACTCTAATTTTTTTTATAAGTCTAGTTCAAAATGGGACCATTCACCCCAGAGGATGATCTTATGCTTGTTCAAGCATCGTTCTGGTTTACCGTGAAAGACCTAAGGAACGTTCTTTGATGTTTAGAAGAGAGTCGAAGAATTCTATTTTGAATTAGACGGAAACCCTAAACACCGTAGATAGATAGAGTTAGCTGCAATATTTAACATTATACTATATAGTTTACAAGATTACATTAGAATACTCCTTTGGATAAGGTAATATCATCACAGAGCTAGGCTCAAAGAGAGAGTGAGTATTTAATTACATTTATCTTGTTAATTAAGTCTTTTTGGTTTTGTATACTAAATTGATTATTATTTTATTTTTAGAGATTTAGAGTTAAAAGTTTTTGGAGAATGCGTGATGGTGGAACAACATTCGAACACGGGACCTTTTATAATTATTTTAAAAGATATGCTCCGAGATTCATTAGACAGCTATCTGCTAAGGTTCATTAAATCCATCGAAATTTATAGATTTAGCTACTGGATGCGAAGTTGTTTAAATTTATATGATATAATGATATGTAAAGGGATGTAATTTGGATTAACTATGTAATAATTCCGCTGTAATTAAAAGTATGACTTTTAAACCGAAACCTTAAATTACAAGCAATAAAATGGTCCAAAGGTTCGGCTAGTAAGCAACACCCATATATCACCCGTTGTTGAATTTGCATACTTTTTAAATGTATAGTTGTTAGAAACATTACTCTATATATATACCTAACAATTAATTCATATCTAATAATCATATATTCGTTCAAAAATGACACTCCCTATTACTAAATTTACTCTGGAAGAAGACTTAACTCTTTATAAAAACTATGTCAAATTTAACCACTGCTAATTAATAACAAACTCATGTTTAGAGTATGACTTGGAATTTGTAATGCAACTGACTGAATCTTCAAGGTGGCTAATTTTTCCAAGTCACAACTGTGATATAGGTGAGCTTAACTGCAGGATTTTCTGAACAGATGATGGATAGACACCTGCTTTTTGTAGCGACAATGACTGATGATTAGTTTTAAGCATCCATGAACATGAACTGATGGTCCTTACCAGAACCAAGAGGTGGTATACGCTATCATCTCCCAATCTTTAAGCTTTGCCAATAAACTTTACCAGAACCGAGTTCTTGAAGCATAACACCTCTATAGCACCTAAAAACTTTGCCAATGATCCTAACGAAAACTAATGTTTCCTAAACTGCAAAAAAGTACCCATTATAACCAACCTATCGATTCTGGAACATCTGGCATTAATGCCCATCCAAGAAGTACGTCAATAACAGCAAGAAAATGAGGCTTAGAACACCTAGCATATTTTAACCAAAATCAAAGTCAATAAACCCAAAAGCTGATGTATATTCAAGGAGGTTCTCTCATCCTCAAAAAGTTCTTGACATGGTTTAAGTATCGGTAAAACATATCTCTCAATTCCAACTACATCTCCAGCATTAAGAAACTCTCTTAAGTGTTCCAATGCCTATTCAGCATTAAGAAATTCCCATCTCCAACATCTCTAAGCAATGGAAACCTATCAACTAAACCACCATTTATGGTTGAGTTTTTCTTCATTACTTGTTTAAGGGTTGGACATAACACAGCACATAATCCCCATATGCAATAGCAGCACATCGCCTAACTGAATCTGAACTAAAACTATTTTTCATCAACCACTTACCCCATATAACAACACTAATTAACAAAATTCAATCACTTCAATCACAAAATAAAACAACATCTGAGTATAGAACAACTTAAATTCAAGCAAAAAAAAATCACAATGACCACCACATGAGATATTTTAAACCCACTATTTGAGATGCTTAGGAGGTCTTTCAGAGAGTAAGAAAGAGGATAGTAAGTGAAAGCATGAATCTCATAGTTATTTTGCTTCAAATTAAAACAAGAATACACTACATTTTGCGAGTAGAATAAAGAGAAAGTTAGAGAACAGAGAAAGTCTAGAATTGACCTAATAATATCGCTACATATGTGATTCAAACTACATTAATATTTCTCAAAAACCTGATAACCAGCAAGTTGGTTTAATAGAATGTCCAGGTGAAACTTAATAGTAAAGCATGTTACCTCGATTGTTGCATTTGGAGGAATCTCTTGGACCCCTTTGCTTCCATAAGCTAGTTCAGGAGGAATTATCATATGCCAATCCTCCCACTCCACTCTTCAGTATAAACATCGTCTTTTGTCAGAGAGACAACTGCACCATCAAATAACATAGTTCCTTTTAATAGACCAATATTAAGAGTTAAGTTCAAATTATGGTATTTTGATTAGTTAAATTAATATAGAAAGAAAACATGTAACTTACTTCGAACTTTCCCACCACTGAATCTCTCAATTGAAGCCGCTTCCATGCCTTCTCGAACTCGCGTGACAGTAAGATCTTTCTCCATCTCCATCTCCCTCATGCCATGCTTATCAAAAACCTTTTCCATAAATACTTTGCCATGTCCAAGGCACTTCCATTTTCTAACCGACTTAGAAACACCCAGCTCATCTACATGATATAGCACGGGAGCTCGATCACCCTACAGTAAATTAATAGATAGATATAGTAAATAAAATATATTAAGATTAAAGATAATTATTACTCACAATATGCTTCAAAAAGGATATTATTACTCACATCAGGGTTTAATTGGAATGTCCCCAATAGAATCTCACAGGTTAAGTGGGGTTCTGGTTTGATTTCTTCTATAACTTCTTGACTTATCCTAAGGCAATCCTCAATGTCCAACCTCTCTCCGAATGCATCCCAACGAACCTTGATTTTCTCAAATGTTCCTAAATATCCAGCTATGGTTGCAATAATTAAATTAGATTTTCTGAAGACATATATTTTGTTATGGTCATTTTGTACAACCACAAAGCTTTTCCTTGTCTCCCAACAGTCATCTATTTCTTTTTCATCCACATCAGTCAACTTGTATTCAGTCCTTAACATTCCTCTAAGATTTTGATAGTACTTCATTGCTGGGCTCCCATCTCTAAAAGCAGGTGTTGTTTCTACAAGCCAATCTATTCTTCTTACAAATCCATCACTCCGCTCAGCATATACTTTTGGGTGAAGTGCATACCCATCACATGACATAATCAGCTCATTATTACTACTAATCAAACCCAGCGAAGTAGTTCCTCTGGCAAAATAGTATTCTGACATAGAAAATGCTTTATAAAGCATAACAATGAAAAATAGAGAATCAGATCTATCATTATGCACAATAAAACTTTGAATTTTTTTATCATATGGAAGCATTTCCCCAACTCATTCCAAAATCTAAAACCAAATTATATCGTTTTATATCAATTCTAATAAGTTTGAACTGATTAACAACCAAGAACTAGTAAAAGCTTGGTTTAGAAATTACCTGAGTGAATGTGATCTTTGAATAATGGAATTTCTCTTTCAGAATGTGATGAGGAACCCTAAAATTAGTATCTTAGAAAACTATCCTCACCTTTTCTCCCAAATCATGATGTTAAGAAAAATACAGAGTACATTAAAGGAAAACTGGCGGGCTATGTTTTTTTATCTTTTTTGTTTGTTTGCTTAAAATGGGTATATATGATTATAATCTCTCACCACCCAAATTCCTAGAGATGCTAAATTTGTGGTCGTGATATTAAGAATGATCACAACTCTGACCGAAACAATTTCAAAGGGTCTAATGGTCTCTTTGTTGAACTCTTGTTGATACCCTTACTTACATCTAAATATTATACTACTATTGTATTGGCAGCACCATTGACGTTGATCAAGTCATGAATATCATATGGTGTACACTGTCAGAGTTTTGTGTGTTGGATAATACTGTGAGAGTAAAATAACAGATTCCCACGTGGACTCATCTTGAAGGCGGATGTAAGATAAGAAGGTAGATAAAAAATACTGATGAAGGTCCCAAAAGCTGATTATACCAGAGCCAAGATATAACTACTTGTGTTTATATTTGCAATTGTTTTTTATGGACTGTGAAACTAGATTACATAAAAACCAACCCTTCATACAGGGGTGGGCAGAGATCACTTTTGGCCCTACTTTTATATTAGATTTAAGGGGATGGTTTTTGGGTAGTCCACTTTCTTGGTCCATAAAGAATTTTTATTATATTTGTTTACATGCACTTTACTAGTTCAACTTACTTCTTATTATTTGCTACATCTTTAAAGTTCTATACTTTGTAGTCGTTACATCTCTTTGGGTTGTTGTCAGATTTCATATAACTATAATACTGTCACAATTTTTGCCGCGAAATAAACCTTATTCCTTTACAGCTGCCCTCAGTAAACCTGATGAAACAAAACTTGTACCGTTGAAATTGCAACGAAGACGTTATTTCATTCTTCTCGACGTGCAACATGGCAAGTATTGGTTAATGAGTGGTCATTGGAGGCTGGGATACAAAGACATGGCAGTTGTTGAACTTTGTATATAGTTACGATCATGTTGCTAGTACAAGGCGACGTGGTGCTGATATGCCCGGTAGCAAAAGATCATTCTTTGCATTTGCATCGGATATGAATCGCAAGATTTATGTAGCCGGTTGACATGAAGATGAAGAGAACACCTTGACATATGCTCTAGCTTGTGTTAAATTCGACTTCCTGATATGGCAAGACAAAGAGATGAATGTAAAGTTGTTCCACGGTGGCAAGTTCCATGTTATCGGCCATTACAAGACGGAGATGCAAGTTCCATGATAAGATCGCCTTGACATCTGCTCAAGCTATTAATGTTAATTTATCGAACTGGGATTTTGTTGAAGAGGATAAACTTGAGAGTAGCATGTTCCCAAGAACTTGTGTGTTTGATTTCAAAGGGGCATCGTACAAATGTTTCTCACCTTATTTGATGTTTTAGATGGTAAATGGTGACTATTCGTTGAGCTTCCTGCAGATGTTTGTATTGGTACTCATGTTGTGGCATGGAAAAAGAAGATGTTGGCGATTGGGTCTGACGCTCAGTGTGGGATACAAAGTAGTTATGTAAATGATGAAAAAAGGTCCACACTGCTAATGGGGAGTACTAGTTTACTGCTGACGGCACCTAGAAAAATCTGTCCTATATAGATTTGGGTACTCAAGGTGGATGAAGTTGAGAGTTATCTAAGAGTGTACTAGGATTCTACAGTCCGGCCGGGTATAGTTTGGAAGTGAAAGACATTATTCTCACCATGATTATTTTGCAATCGGCTTATTTGTAAAAGATGTGTGCGTGTGTGCATGGGTGTTGTTTGTATATCTGCAATTGCTTTGACAATGTTTGGTGTACATAGAATGCAGTAAAAAGTAATGGAAAAGAAGAGAAGAAGTTGAGAACAAATGAAAACCAACAATAACTAAATATAACTATAGGCAGACTTAAATGGAAAAGGTACATTTGCTCGGCATATCCTTGAATACTTATCAATTTCAACAAAATCCCAGTTCGACGAATTAACATTAATAGCTAGAGCAGATGTCAAGGCGCTCTTATCATGGAACTTGCTTCTCCGTCTGGTAATGGCCGATAACTTGAATACCATACATATTAATTCGCCGAACTGCAATTGTACCATACAAGCTCCTGGTCACCAATCATCGTAACGGCAACGCTAGACCACATACCCACTGGATAAGCACTTCTACCCAATATCATATCATCGTGACACTTCTATTCCAAAGAGGCTCAGAGGTAGAATAATTCTCTAATATCCATATTTCCATCCAATCCCTGGTTAATAAAAGAATACCAAGCTTTCCATTGCAATCGAGTGTAATATGAAGGGCCTGACCTGATAATTTTTTCATCTGATGTGAAAATTTGATAATCGTCAATTTCTCTTGATCAACGTAGTAGAAAAATATTTAACTGAGAATAATTAGCCAATGTAATCCTCCATTTACCAAAACCGAACGGAAATCTTGCAAAAATGTGTCTGGCTGGTTAAAATTTATATATTTCAGTCTCTTCCAAGCCCAGCTACCCGAGTCGAACATTTCACATTGTAATGGATATGTATCTTTCTTTAAATGAGATATACGAAGCATCTTAAAATGTAGAGTCGGGTACGACTGTGTCACCACTAAACCAATGTTATGAGTGACAAATTTTGTTTTAGGATTAGGCATTTTTCTCCATTCCTGTGTTGCTAGTTTACAGACATGTTAGATTGGTATGCTGGTATTGTTTGATTCACTGACACAACAAAGTAATGAACCATACTGAGATGAACATTTGATGATATTTGTTGTTGCTGGTAACAAATCAAGAGAAGGAGATGCAAGTGGGGGTGAGTCATGTTGATTTTGATCATCGATGCTGGGGACGAACTGGATAAAGTTCTCCAATTGGTTGATAGGAACGATATGTGTACACTGGATGAAGTAACCTGATGCAATACTTGGTGTTCGCTGCGAATGGATTCGTTGAAACTTTTTATCACAGATGACGAGTTTCTGTTGGATATTGATTGAATTAGTATGAAGATTAAAAATGATTTTTTTATATTTAAAAGTGGGAAACTTCTTAGTTTCTTCTCACTTTATTTTTTCATTCACCTTATTAAATTATTACACTTTCTATCTCTTTACTTGGTCCATATATATATATAAGACCTCATAAGCAGAGACCATGTGGACTTATGTCCATACAATTCAAACACACTTATTACTAACATAAATTATAATTCTGATTTTGCAATCAGGTTGCAACAAGGTGCAATCCGATTGCGCCAGTTCTACTTTCTACTGTTAACTTAAAATATCTTAAACATTTCCTTCATTAACAGTTTCTGCCGGTATTTGCAAAACCATTGATGCTGACGTAGGAGAATATCCAAGGTTACCCCGGTTAAAATCTCATAAATTGTCAGATGGTAACCTTTTTATTTCCTGAACAACTACTTCGCATTCACCTTCTTCTTATGCTTCTACATAATGCTTCAACTCCATTGATCTAAAGTGTTTTAAAGAGAAAACTAGATGCATAATTAAGCAACTTGTCCAATATGCAGATAGATGACTGAAATAATTTTCTCACTAACTTAGTGACCACAAAGTTGCACGCGTCCTGAAACCTCTTCCGCACACGAGCTTCTTTTTTCTTCCACAAGTCCAGCCAACCTATAATACTTCTGCTGAATACTTGGTCGCAAAGATGTTGTAGTCCCTATATCACCACATATTTATAGAGATTAATGAATTCTTATGGGACAATGAAAACAAAAGCAGTATTTAGAAACTAGAGTTTTATTTAGCAGTGCTAAAGGTTTGACAAAATTTTGGAGTCATATGACTAGCTTCTGTTTGTACTTAAAAATTAAAAATTACTTTCAGGCAAAACACTATACTTAAAGAAGTATTTTTTAGATTCGAGGATCATCATCATACAAAACAAATCTAAATAAGTAGGATATCTGTATTTGTTCTGCTTCGGTTATAAAAAGAGGAGATTGGTTGATTTTAGGGGAGGGAAGCAAAGAAAGTTGAAGGAATTGTGTGTTGTGGTAGAAAAATAACAGAGCTTGTGAGAATGATTTTCTATCTCTTCTCCGTCTGTGGCTTTTTCTTGTTGTTCTTTTTTGAAATTGGCCAAGTTTTTATCCCATTTGGCGTGGCAATTAGTTGTCTATAGAACGCAATTAGTTTTTAAAGTGTCTATTGTTTAACCTTTGACCAAGAGATATGTTTTTTAACGTGTTTACTGTGTAACTTGCAGACATGAAATATATCTTTTAACGTGTTTACTGTGTAACCTATAGACACACAAATAGTTTTTAGAGTGTCTATTGTTTAACCTTTAGCCACGAGATATGTGTTTTAAAGTGTCTATTGTATAACCTTTAGCCACGAGATATGTCTTTTAACGTGTCTACTGTGTAACCTATAGACACGCAAATAGTTTCTTAAGTGTCTACTGTGTAATCTGTAGACACGCAAATTGTTTTTAAAGTGTCCATTGTTTAACCTATAGACACGCAAAAAAATATTAAAGTGTCTTTTTTTATCTCATAGACACGCATTATTAGTTTAGCGTGTCTATATGTGCTGTTTAGCCACGCCAATACAATATTTGATGCAATCTTGTACCGTACTTTCGTTCTGGACTAGGTGGAAATGATGGAATTTCTTTCGTTCATATTAGATGCAAGTACCACCATTCACGTGGTATATTAGGAGTCGTCCATTTCTTTCCAAAAATTTATCATTTTTTTAAAATAATGAAACGTGGCTAGATCCTAGACCGTGCGCGTGTTTTAATATGGAATAAGATGATGAAATATCTATCGTTAAACTAGATGCATCCTACACCATCCATGTGGTTACATTCCGAGCCATCATAAAAATATTATATCTTTAAATGTGGCTAAGTCGCGAATCGTACACGCATACAGATATTGGTGAAAGATGATAAAATTTCAACCGTTCACGTGGCACTAACTGAGACGTTTATTTCTTGCCAAAATTTACTATTTTAAAAAAATGGATCTAATATTTTAAAAATTTAAACCCTACACGTGTCGTGAACTAGGTGAAAGGCGATGTAATCTAGGCCGTTAATCTAGATATTTTCGATGTCGTCCACCTAGGACTAACTGACCCGTTAATTTCATACCAATTTTTATAATATTTTAAAATTTCGGGTAACGTGATTGAATCTTATATTTATTGATAACAAAATTCATATTAATAAATCATATAGTACCATGTTTAGCTTTGCTCAAACATTTGTAAAGGAAAATAATATGAACCATTTATATATAACGTTATATCTTTGACTTTTTAGGTTTTGTTATCTCCTCATCAGTTTGTTGCACTTTCTTAGTAGAGTTAAGCCTCGTATCCCTAATTCTCATTGTTCCGGGTGAAATAAATTTCCTTTTCGTCGCTATCTTAGGTTTTGTTTGATTCGAATCTGGTTAATCTTCGGGCAGTGTTTTTCCACCAATATGTTTTCCTGGTTGACTCTCAGTTTTTAGACTTTCACCTTGTTGACTCCCGAAATGTTGATAGGCTTTGTTCTCCGTATTTTGTTGATCATCTGCTATACCTCCAGGTTCTACAACATGTGCTCTTAGATCACTGTCTGATTTCTTATCATAAACTTGAACAGTTGCTGGTTGCTGCTGAGGATTTCCATGTTGCGGAGTTTCCTGCAGCAAAAGAGTAATATTTAGGATTAGTGCAAGATATATTCCCAAATCCAACGTGAACAAAGTTGGTCATGTGAATTCTCATCAAGAAACGGATAAAATTATTTTCCAGCAATAACTAACTGAAATGAAGGCTGCACCTTTTTAACGGTGATTAAAAAACTGCACAATGCAAAACTAGCGCCCATAATCAAATCGGTAACCCAATATCTCTATTTAGTAAGTTAAATCTCTTATTAACACTGGCATTCATGTTTCATTTATTAGTTGATAACATATTTGTGTTTCATATCATTCTTTATATAAACCAGATAGATTGATTTACGTAAAAGAATGTATTTGATGACTAAAGCAAAAAAACTAAGAAACTAACCTCGTCAGTGAACATACAGTTAGCTTTCAGCCAAGCTAGTTGACTTGCACGAGCATCCTGTAATGTCTCAAACTCTCTAGTAGGTACCGACAAAGGGAGTGTTGGGTTTACAACCTCATCAATTAAGACAGCGTAGTTGTCACTAGCAAGATCTTCTCCATGTACTTTCCAGTTTGCCACATCAGGAAGAACAATACCTCTAGCAACGATGTTTTCCTTAAATCCAGACCAAAAGTCGCATTTTCAAAGCTGCACAAATGTACGTCACGTGGACATTATTTAAAGAGGAAACTATAGAATTAACAGTACAGATTCAAATGCCAGCAACAAAAAACAAATTTTTCCAGATGTCAAAGTATGATGTTCCCCCGTAGATAAGGGAGACTTCTATAGAGATACTGAAGAAGTATTATGGGGGATACCGGTAGAGTTCTCCATAACATTATGATAGTGCTTCTTAGATCCATTAGAGCGGTTGCTAGGTCCAGAAGTTTCTTGTGAAGGTAACCACATATCTCGAATTGTATAGGTTTTCTAATTTACTCTGGCTTTTGTGATTCATATAGTTGATAACATGTTTCCATGTGATATCCTTCTTAATAAATACAGACTAGATAGACTAGTTTATGTAAAAAACTATTCAACGAACAAAGCAAACAATCCAAGCAACTAACCTTAGCCCTAGGGGATCAACAAATTGAACATTAAACTTTGGCCAAGGAATCATTTTCCCAAAAACATCTCTTAAATTTTCCATACCATCAGTTTGTACGGGTAGACAGTAACCTCGTTTTTCTACTTTATCAATAGAGATATTGAAGAATTGAGCTTCATGAGTACCCAACCAAGTAATACTTGGTCTTCCTAATACCTGAAATCTCTTCCTCTAACCAGGATGTCTACCCTACAATCGCCCCAAATGATGTATTTTTTACCCTGCGGAAATTTATGGCATATGAACATCGTAATGAGAAAATCAAAACGGTATTAGATTTAAATAAAAGTAAAAAAAAAATACATATCGGTGGAACTACTTTAGGTTTCTTGATATGAGATTGGCTTGGATTAGGTGGAGCCAGTGATTTCACAGTCTCGGTAAACTGGCCTGGTTTTGGTGGACTTACCTACAGCAACAGAGTAATATATGACATATGAACACCGTTAAGAGAAAAATCAAAAACGGTATTACATTTAAAATGCAAGTAAAAAAATAAAAAAATACATACCTTTGGAACTGCTTTAGTTGTCTTAATCTGAGATTTGCTTGGATTAGGTGGAGTTGATGATTTCACAGTCTCGGTAGGTGTCACAAATTTTGGATTGCTTACGTGCAACAATATAGTAGTATATAGGAATTCGTATAACAAATATACCAAAGTCCAATGTGAATACATTGGTTATGTGAAGATACAGATAAAATCATCTCCTAACCACGTAAGTAGCAACTTAGAATGAAGGGTGTACCTTTTTCACAGTTATTTAGTTATGGCACACTCCAAAAGTAGCTCATTATCAAATAGGTAACCATGTTTATCGACTTATAGGGTTCTATAATTTTCACTGGCATCCGTTATATCTCATATCCCTCTAAATACAAATAAGCTAAGACTGGTTGTGTAAAAACATATTCCATGAATAAAGAAAACAAGCCAAGCAACCAACCTTGTGATTCATGATGGTAAGGGTTGTTGGCCAAAAAAATAAAGTATCAGTACCAACATCTTTTAAAGTTTCTTTCCCAGCATAGGGTACGGGTAACCTGATTCTTTCATCAATAACATTATCAATTCGGACGCGGTGGCAGTCAATGGTAGTTTTGATTCCTGAGCCAAGAAACACCTCTACTGGCTTTGGCGGGTACGTTATGCCTGTGGCAACGATTTTAAACTCCGTCCATATATAAGTTTGCATCCTAAGCCCTGCAAAACATATGGTGTATGAACATCGTATATAGAAAACACCAACACGGTATAGATTTAAGTGTCTGGAAAAATATATTTACTTTTACCTGAAGGACTTCTTTGGATGACACACTATGAGATTCCCCCGTAGAAAGAGGAGACGTAGACTTCTTTTGAGAAAATACAAACATCGGGGATTCAGTAGAAGGGCACATCATTCTTGTACCAGGAAACTGTTGCTTAGATCCAACATACCCTTTCCCACTTCTAGAAGACTTTTTTCGTACGAATTTCCCTTCATTTTTTGAATACTTTTCAGGTGCATTTGCCAACCAATCATCCGGTTTTAAACATATATTATGCTTAAATCGATCAGAGAAGTTACTAGGTCCTCCATTGCTCACCTTCATGGGAGGCGGTTTACTTTTCTGATTTTCCTGAAGTGTGCGGTTGAACAACGTTAGTAACAATTAAAAATTTAAACTTAGTCTCTTAAGCATACACTATCCAATCATAACTCAGTTCACTTCTTTTTCCCTAGCATTGCCTAGTATCATGCCCACAACTTCTGGTACAGGATGACCGTAAGTCTCCATGGATGTTGTTAATGCCTTAACCAAATTTTCCATTTCCTCATATTGTTGATCCTTAGCTCCCATCTGTTCATTTAGTTTAATGTGGTATTTCTTATGTTTTCTCGATCGTACGACATCATTCTAGTAAATGCTAGCAGTCACCCCAAAGCCAACTCCTCTCTTACGCCCACCGTTATCTTTTCCGATCACAAGAGTTGGGGCATCCTCTTTATGACCAACCTTTTTATCTCCGTCTTGAATCTTCTTTTGCGTCTCATTCAACGCATAAAATGTATTCAAAAAAAGTGTTAAATTATGATTTAAACTTTGCGCACTTACTTTAGTGAAAAACATGATCTTTATTTGGTTTTCTCACAATTTTATCTGCCGCCTCCCTGACTAATTCTTCCGGTAAATTTTCGTCTTTGTCTTCTCGTTTTTTCTCCATATGAAACACCGATTGGAAAGTTGATCTTCGGTAACACCTCATTTTCTGGCTTGGTGGTTATCAAATACATGTAGGAGTTTACATCCAGTTACATATATTATGGCATCAATTATGAGAAATAAAATCAATTCCAAACCATCCTATACAACAACAATACAAAGTGCATGGTAATATATAAGTATTCTATAGTATGACATATCTATATACCATTACAAGTTCCTGCTTATATGAGACACACACAACATGATAAATGAAACAGAAAATTTGTGGAACAATGCTTAGTTTTACAGTGCGGTGTATAATAAGATAAGGGACTTAGTAATTTTTCTTTTAATCCCACATATCCTGAATGTCATGTCCGATGTAGGTATTTGGAGTGTGATATTGCTTTTTTCCCCTTTTCGGATTTAACCTTGCAGTGGAGATAAAAAGAATCTCATCAATATGTTAGGCTAGACAATAAGCATGAAACTATAGTAAATATAGCAATGTGTATCCTCTAACCTTGAATTCTTGCGATTGTACATGTTCTGCGAATTTGGTCCAGGATTCTTTGTACACAACCGTTTTATACTTTCTGGGGACTTTTGCCAATTTTTTCTAGATTATCAAGATAGGGAGATACATGGTTGTTGTACTTTTTCCTTTTGAAGTCCCGCAATTGAGTACCAAGACGTGACATGGTATAATCCTTCCTTGAATCAGGGAGGTCAAAATACAACTGTCGTTTAATGGTATGTTAGCCGCAGTTACACAACAAAAAACGATGAATAACGGAAGATCCAAAGATGCATAACTTTATTGAATCCCGCATTGTCTCATTTATGTCCGGAGCGACATTTCTCCATTTCATATAGTGAAGGACAACTTTTAAACGGACCAAGTGGCGAAGATAACTACTGAATAAACATTTGTGCTCACTGCTGGGTCTTTTATATCTATCAATTTCTATTTCACGTTTTTCTGGGTTTTTTTTGTCAAACTTTGAATGCAGCTTAACTAATCTCGTCATTCCCCTCTCATTCTTCTTCTTCATACTTTGTTGTTTTGGCTGATCTGCATCTTCTCTTTGTTTTTCTCCTGCTTCTGTTACTTCAGTATTTTCTGGAAATATTAGAAACAACCTTAGAATACATGTGTTGTTTTAGTAAAAATAAACCATACAAGATTTCAAACATTACCAGAAAATTCTTCATACATATCAGCTCCAGCATCTTCTGGAACTTCGTCTAGAGAGTCACTGTCGTTGTCCTAAGCTCCAGCATCTTTTGGAACTTTTTCTAGAGAGTGACTATCGTTGTTCTTAGCTCTTCATTTTGTATACTAATCACTTGAACCATCTTCGGAACCCCATCGCTCATCCTCAGGCATGTTGTTATGGACGTCGTCTTCCATAACATAAACTGTGTAAGTAAGTTCCAATTTGGAATATGAGCTTATTTTGGAATAACATTAGCTAAAACTAACAGCAAAAGAAGTATGTTTTATAATTATATGACCTACATTCAATATTCAAAGAAGCCCTCCAATAGAACCCGATAGAAACTCATTGATGCGTGTAACTTAAGCATAAAACATCATTATAACAAACACAATCTCATCTTGATTGAAACCTCTTATATTACATATATATATATATATATATCTAAGATATGAAGAAAATAAACTGTGAACCCCCTTTCAAAAGGAAAAAAGAAAAAGTAAACCAAGATTGAAACAACCCATGATTGTCAGTAACTACTTATTTGATACAACCGAAATAAAAACCCAAATCATGTTTTAACTAGTAAAAGAACATATAACATCTAACATATGATTCTATGATATCAAACAAATAGAAAAAACTAACGTAAATATTCAATCGAAAATGGTTGTAGAAATAATACCAGCAAGAACGAGCGAGTGTGATTGGATAGGTTACCTGTAAAGATGGGATTTAGTAATACAATTATGATTTTAGAAAAAAAATGAATCAAGTTATAAAGCTGGATGGAGAAGAAAGTAGAACTTAACTTTCTTATTTTACCAAAACAACGAGCGAGTGTGATTGGATATGTTACCTGTAAAGATGAGATTTAGTAATACAATTATGATTTTAGAAAAAAAATGAATCAAGTTATAAAGATGGATGGAGAAGAAAGTAGAACTTAACTTTCTTATTTTACCAAAACATTAAGCGGGAATTGATTTTAATTTTGAAATCATCCCGCCCAGTAAAATTCCAAAATTTCATTCTAATCATCCTGCCAAACATATGAGTTAGAATGAAGATTCGAAATATTTGGTTTTTTTTGTTCTTCCATAAATTTTTCTTTCCAAAAATTTAATTTTTGATTTGTAACCAATATAGTTAGTTTCTCAGAGAATCCCGGGGTGGTTATCTGATGCAGATGAGCAGGCTATAGCCTATTTGGAGGCTAAAGACCTGAGTATCGTAATTTAGCTCAAGAAGGGTCAGTTTTGATTGGAAACGGGCCAACGATCAAGACATGTTGATCTACAGGTCCATATGGTTTTCATAATTTAGCCAAATTCCATCATTTAGGGCTTCAAACAGGCGTTTTTGATATTTTAGGAAAGTTTTTGTATTGTTAATAACTACTTCGTTAGGAGTCCTTTTGGGTCGCCGTTTGCGGAAAATAGTTTTATTTTATGAGTACTTTCATTATTTTAGGTCAACCAAAATTTGCCAAAAATAGCAAATTAGGGTTTGAGTCGGTTTAGTGGGGTTTTTTCATCCTTTCTTGACTAGCAAGTTAGCGTTTTTCCCCAAGTCTATAAAAGAGTCCTCCGTGTATTATTTTAGGCAGTTGAATTTGATTAATAAGAATTATTTTCTTAAACTAGTTCAAGTTTAATCGATTATTATTTAAAGTCGGGAAACCGAAGTCTAAGTAATTATCGTTGTTCATAGTCGATATTCCTAGGAATATTTGAAGTCTGAACAAAACCTCTCTTTTCTTTCTTTTCTTTATTATCCGCTGCATCATTATCTTATTTTTAGGATAAAATTGTTTGTTTTCCAAAACCACGAACTATACTTTCTTATCTCTCAACTACAAAAAAGTTCATAGAATAAATTTGGGGTATACTATTTATGTATTTCGAATTATATTTTCCCTAATTTTCAGCCAATAGATCGTACTTCCTCCCTTTATCATAAATTAAGTCGTTCAAGTTATTGGGACTATGTTGAGGCAGGCAGGTCTTAGAGGTTGCATGTTATAGGGAGCTTTTATCCCACTACTATATGGACCGACACAACATCCCATATTTTCAGAATTCATAAAAATAGTCGTGGTTAGTGTCTTCTGATAACACAAGCATTTCCCACATACAGTTACATGAGGTGTATGGTTTCCATTTGTCAGAAACCCACTTAAGCAAACCATCAAAGTGATTAAACCCACTTAAGCACACCATCAGAGTGATTAGACAAGTATAATTATTAGATACATAGACATATGAAATGGCAGTAGGGGAATAATAAGAGTTTTTCCTCTCTGGAGAGATGCAAATGCTTTGGGAAACAACCCATCATAATCAATTTGTGGTGTTTGAGTACCCATTTATCCTTAAAAGTTACTTTAGAAAGCAGAGAGAGAACCATTTCTTCCATTTACTTTATCTGCATTCTGAAAAGTACTTGTTTGGTGATTTTTTTTCTTCTATAATTTGCAGAAGATTACGTGTAGCTTCACTAATTTTACAATTTTGCAGAAGATCACTTGTAACTTCATTGATTTTACATTATTTTTTTCACGATCTATTTGTACATGTTTAAAGTTGTAAAAGTGACATCAAGGAGATAATAAAATCAAAAATAATATTCCAAATTAATTGGTCTTTTTTGTTTACAGGAAACTAAATTTTCTATTGTTTTTCCATATTTTCAGCAAATTATAGTTATTTTTCCCTTATTTTTTCAAAAGAAAAGAGTGATATGCGCATCACATAAAAACAAAAAACAAAAAATAGTTAGAGTGGGTATCCTATTATGTACATTATAAATGGTTAAAACTCATAACCCTTCCATGATTTTATACTTAAGTAATAAAAGAAATCATAAACATTACCATCTCCAAAATAACAAAATAAGAAATGGAAAGAGCCTTCAAAGTTTTTACATAAAAAAAAAACTATAAGAAAAAACCTTCAAAGAAAATAAAAAACAACAATCAAATGAATATTAATTTCCACCACTTATGCTTCAAAAAATAAAACAAGCTTGGGCTTTTCATCCTCAGATTTGTCGATTGCTGCTTCATCAATCTCCACAGGATTGTTGGGCTAGTGAGATACAGTTGGAACTTCCTCTTCAAAAAAATACCTCGGGCATTTATGGTATGCTAGAATCTTGTAGTGTCTCATTGACTGGCCAATTCAGTTCAGGATCTTCATTATTAATTTCAATACAAGCAAAAACATCAGCATTCTCAGCAGGAATATTAGCATCCTCAACACCACCGACTTCATCACGAATTTCAGCATCCTCAACACCACTGACTTCATCACGAATTTCAGCATTCAAAAGAACACCAGGAACCTTAGTCACCGTACTCCAAGTAATTATAATTCTTAAATTAGGGGACCCATACATTAATCGAGGATATTTTTGGATTTTCTTATCAATTTCATCTTTGTTATCCCTCTTAGAACCCATTTTTTTCCTATACTCTATGTATCTCTCTTTTATTTTATGTTGGCGTGGTTTATATGACCTCTTTAATCACTATTTATATCTCTAATAAAGAATACCATAATTTTTTTAGGTTAAGTGCCTTATCTTCGATTGCCTTTTTTTTTTGTATTCCATAAGTACACCAAATATTTCAGTTTCCATATCACTAAAAATATGGTAGCAAATATTTAATATCATATAAAATAAATATTTTATTTTTATCTAATTTCTTTTTTAATATAATCTAGTTTCCAAACATTCCAAAAATTTAAAAATCACCATCTTAGAAGAAATACCCTAATTGTTACAGTATTTTATTTTTCGGAATTAACTACAATTACCTAATTTTCCGGCCACCATATCTCATTGTCAACACGAATACTCCATATCACTATATATATATTGAAGCATCTCTATATATATATGGGTCATATACGAAAACACACCATATTTTTTAGTTGTTTACTCATATTTTTATTGTCCAGTATTAACAAATTAATGCGACTTATAAAATGCACATTATTCCATATAGCAGGGTGTAAGATAAGAGGTAAATTACATGGTTTCAGTTGGGCTAAAACCTACACGAAAGTGGGACTAGGCAGGACCCCTTCAAGCCTATTAGGAACAATTGTGTCTTTTAAATGAGACTAATTTAAAAGAGGATTAATATAGGAAACTAAAGGGTCAGAGCTAAAGAAATTCCAAATACTTTCGGAGAGAAATTTGGAGAGGAAGATATTTATCAATAAATGTGCCTTCAAATTTTCTAAATCAATCAAACATGGATGTTAGTTTTGATAGGTGGTTGATTGTCGAAGAGAAAAGAGAAAAGCCCCCATGACTGAGCAACAATTGAAAGAGTTAGAAGACAAGGAAAGAGAAGAATCACAGTAATGTGGTTGATAGGGGAGTTGAACATGGATGATCTGGAGGCAGTACAAAACAAAGTAAGAGACTTGTTGCATGATATTAAACTCGGGAAAAAAGGGAAAAAACGTGTGCAGTATTAAGGGATCAGGAAGAGAAACCAGAATTATTACCAAAGAAGCGTCCTCCTGATCCCTTAAAAGATGACGCCGAGAAAGAAAGGTTTGAGGCAGAGCATGCGGAAAAGATGAGGTTGGAGACAACTGAAGAGATCAGGAAGGAAAGTGTAGCAGAATATTTATCGCGCGATAGTGATGAAAGTGATAAGGAAGATGAAGAGCAAGTTTTTCTGTATGAAAGTGAAACACCCACTCCAGATTCAGTGGAAATGGCAATTCAAGAGGATGCTGCTAAGTCCCAGAAGAGGAACTTGACGAGTTTCGTGAAAATGAGATGAATGGGGCTAATGATGCATTGTTGGATCAAAAGACTGATTCCGAAGCGGACGAGTCATGTGAAGATGAAAACGAAGCGGATAAGACAGATGAGGAGGAAGATGAATTTGATGATTCCGATTCCGAGTGATAGTCTAGCAATGGGTAAGTCTTCTCGACATTTGAATTCTTCTGTAGAGAGCCGGTGGATTTTTGAGTAAGTGCTCGAATGGAAATAATGTTATAAGTTTAAAAATTGTTGCATACAAAGAAGAATTCAAATGGAGAGGGATCTAATGCAAATGGTAGCTCACTGATTAATGTTTTTTTTTTTTAGTTTTTGGAAGTGTCTATGGAATTGTGGAAATGGCAATGGATATTGGAAATGTAGGGGACGATGAAGGGGAAAGTTATGTTTTTGTTTTTATTTTTATTTTTTGTTTTGGATTTTGGGTGTATAAGACGGAGAGATACTTGTAAATATCAGATCAATTTTTCTTTATTGTTTTAGTTTATGAACATGTAACTGGGTATGAAATGATAGTGTTGCATCTAAATGTTACTCATCATTGAATGAACAGAAAGGTTGTTACTTTTTTGAAACGCAATATGATGAAGTAAGGTTATTTATATTGTCATGGTTGGGTATGATTGGATTGTTTGGTATTGATGATGTTGGAGATGCATGTAGTAATCTAGAAACTAAAACTATGATCAAATAACTGGAAAAGGTAGTTGAAAACCATATAAAAAAAATAAAAAATGGGTACAATCATATAAAATGCAAGAGTGAACTACGTTGAAAACAAATGCATACTAAAAACAAGTCATTATAGTCATTCTTAATAGTTTTCCCAGCAATTCTATAGGTTTGCATAAGGTACATTAATGTTTGAAATTACATCTTTGATTCTCTATTCAGTCCAATTCATAGTTATACCACCCTTAATGAATCTCAAAAGTTTCTTTACATGTTGAAGATGAGATGTAGTGGGTGCATGCATAAATTGGCAAACATAATTAACAGGGAGGCATAAATCAGGTCTAGTCAGAGTCAAGTGTTACAAACCTCCAACTAAACTTATGTACAAAGCAGCATCTTCCAGAGGATCACCTTAGTATAGATAAATCCTTGGACCTGCAGCAATTGGTGTCTTAGCAGGGTCACAGTTTAACATATCAGCCTTTTCAAGAAGTTGTGGTGCATACTTATTCTGTGTAAGAAGAATAGAATTTACATACCAAGTATATTAAATACCCAAGAAATAGTGCAAAGAACCTAGCTCTTTCACTGAAAATTCCTTCCAGAAATCCACTAAACCTCTCAAACCAAGTCCTAAGAGCTTGTTTTAGTCCATAAAGTGACTTCTTCAAATGACAAACATAATCATGATGAGTCTCATCAACAAAAACTTTTGGCTAAGTCATATAAACATCTTCATGAAGAAAACCATGGAGAAAAGTATTTGATATATCCAACTGTCTAATATCCCTTACTTTTGTCAAAGCAATGGTCAAAACACACCTGATTGTAGTAGATTTCACAACTGGACTAAAGGTTTCCGAAAAATCTACCCCATCTTATTGGTTAAAGCCTTCTGCTAATAATATCTAATAACAATAAACACTATTTGGTAGAAAGGCATATACACCACTAGTTTTAATCTACAATCTGGCGAAGGGAACAAAATTATGAGCATCTATATATGTTTGAAATTGAAGAAAAAAAATAACACTCCAGCACAGAATAAGAGTTCAAAAAGAATCACAAGTTATAGATCTTCTATCAAATACATGATTAACAAAAATTGGCCTGCGTTGGTTGCGTCGTATTCGACTTGCACATAATTGATACAAACACTACTTGGTGGAGGCTTATGCACACCTAATTTTTATTCTACAATCTGACAACGAATACAAATCAAAAAGATTCCTGAAATTATCTTGATTCCTGAGTTATTGTTTCTCAAAAAAGAATACAAGCTTTATTCACTAATGTTGACATCCTACAACCAAATACTATATTTGATTCTAAGTTCAATAACCAAATATTCTTAAAAGGTATAATAAGCTTTCTTTAGATCATCTTTCAATAACATGAATCAGGATTGCATAGTATTCAACCTATAAATTCAACGAACACATAAAACTACTTTGTGGAGGCATAAAGGATGCTACTGAGATGTTCATAATCACCAAAATATCTTCAAAAAATGATACAATTTACAACAACATCAGAAAAAAAAGATAAACCTAAAATCTATAACCATGTATAGATCTGAAAGATAGAGGTGTTCATAATCACCATCAAAAATTGCATTATTCAAAATCAATAGTTTGTAACCTCCAATTTGTAAAATCATTGAACCCCCAAATGTTGAAAAAAATTTGAATCAGAGAAAATGAATGAATAACATACCTTAGATGAAGATAACCCATCTTTGCATTTCCAAAATTATGAATCAGTGTCAATTAATAACTGATTATAATTCTTGATGAAGTTTTTCGAAGCTCAAATCGATGGAATTAGAAATGGATGGAGATAAAATGAGATATGGAAGGAGTTATGTCTCAGAGTCTCAGCTGTTCCCGGCCAATTATATTTTTCTCTTCTAATTTCACCTTGGTAGATTTTTGTGGTTTATTGGAAGACCGGAATATTTGAGTCTGATTTTGCGCACACTCTCTAACGAGTATGCAGATGACCTTTTAATCTCCACCATTGATTAAATTTTGGGAGTTCTGTAACAACATTCGAGATCATAAACATGATCTGTTATCTAATTAACCAATCAAATAATTATGTCAAATATAAACTAGTGTGTTGATTTTATTTTATTTGACCTATTTTGTTTGACATTATTTGATTTTAGACCTCATATATAGATTTCCTGGTTAATCGGAGATTGGGACCCATTAGAAGTATCTGAACATTTACGAAGTTTGTTTTTGAATTGCCACCTGATCAGATTTGGCTACATACACCGGACAAGTCTCATAAATATTAAGAAAAAACCATTTCAGGTGTGTACATAGACATAATGTAATACACCAGCATCACATTATGCCTCTCAACAGGTGATGGCTCTTCCGAATATGACCAACATCAGTACAATAAAGGTTCCGGTGAAGATTCATTTTCATGTATAAGAATAAGTTATTAAGCAGAATACGACCAACATCGTCTTATTTATGGTTCCTGGGAAGATTCATTTTCATATAGTGGAATGAGTCATTAAGCAGAATATAATCGAGATCGGTACATTAAGGGTTTAGGGTTCTTGTGAAGATTCATTTTCATATATTGGAATGAGTCTATTTGTAAAATATGTCCAAAATCGGTACATTGAACTAGGGTTCCGGTGAATATTCATTTTCATATATTAGAATGAGTCACTAATCAGAATATGAACAACATCGGTACATTAAGGGTTTCAGTGAAGATTCATCTTTATTGGAATGAGTCTTTAAGCAGAATATGACCAACATCGGTACATCAAACTAGGGTTCCGGTAAAGATTCATTTTCATATATTGGAATGAGTCATTAAGCAGAATATGACCAAGATCCGCACATTTAGGGTTCCTGTGAAGATTCATTTTCATATATTGTAATGAGTCAATAAGCAAAATATGACCAATGTTGGTACATTTAATTAGGGTTTGGGGTTCTTGTGAAGGTTCATTTTTATATATTGGAATGAGTCATTAAGCAGAATATGACCAACATCGGTACATCAAACTAGGGTTCCAGTAAAGATTCATTTTCTTATATAGGAATGAGTCATTAAGAAGAATATGACCAACATCGACAATTTAGGGTTCCGGTGAAAATTCATTTTCATATATTGGAATGAGTCATTAAGCAGAATATGACCAACGTTTGTACATTTAATTAGGGTTTAGGTTTTTGTGAAGATTCATTTTCATATAGTCTTTAAGAAGAATATGACCAACGTTGGTACATTTAGGGTTTAGGGTTCTTGTGAAGATTCATTTTCATATATTGGAATGAGTATTTAAACAGAATATGACCAACATCGGTATATTTAGGGTTCCGGTGAAGATCCAGACTCAATATAATAGGTCTATTTTATTTTTATTCTTTTTCGAACACAAGTCGCTGGTATCATCACCCAACAACTTTACCATGATACTACAGTGATATATCGGTTTTTAATATAAATTACCAGAATGCCCTTACAAGTAATTGGATCATGAAATATTATACGTTTTTTTAGCATAAATGTCTTTTCAAATCTTTATAAATAATTGGAGCATAAAGTATATTATAGTACGTTTTTAGCATAAACGACCGATATACCCTTATAAGTAATGGAATGAATGAAATATACTATTATGGTTTATCAAATTGAGGAAATGTAACTGTCAAACCCAGGAAAAAATTAAGGTGATTCCAAAAAAAAAGGAAAAAATTAAGGTATTTTAGATTCACTTTTGCAAGTGCAAGTATCGAATAGGCAAGAGATGTAGTTAATAAATCCATTTTCAAAACTAATTTAGATGAAAACCAATTACAAATGATATGTTGGGATTTCCTATTAACTATTTCCAACCATTTATATTTCCAAAAATATAATAGATAAAAAATAGGATGTTATCTCTAAAAATAAACCTCTTCGGTTTTCACTTTAAATATTAGGCACTTAATACCCACTATTGGAATGAATTTATCTTAAATGGGGGTCTAAAATCCCATGTGTCATGAAAAAAAAATGCACCTTCGAGGATATATTTCAATATGGAAAGCCAATATATTAGGTATTGGAAATGAGATATGCACTTTATAGGATACAAATTAGGATTTTTCCTTAGAGATTAAGAGATATAAAAAATAAAAACCACACCAGAACAAAGAGTGAGAATTAAGAAAGAGTAAAAGAGAAAATGAGTTTTAGGGGTAGAGATGGGAATGAAAAGGATTCAGAAGTGAGGGATTCAATCAATAAAAGATGAATGATTGTACCCTCAGAGTGTCAATTACGCCAGAAATTAAGGATTACTATTAACCTTGGCGGCGTAACTACTATAAGCGGTGTTCCATTGGATGTCAAAATCCGTACTATTGGTTTATTATCGTTGGGGTATCCCGTTGTTTCATCGAATGCCGAAGTTCATGATGGGGAGAACGGTGCCCTTCATGAAGATTCCCCTCTTGATGAAACTGTGTCTGGCATACCAGAAACCCGATGAGCCACTTCTTGAAGAGAAATTCAATGGGACTTTGGTTGGAGTACCTAAAGTTCCACCAGATCTTTCCAACACCATGCCAACACATGGACACAACCAGATGCGATGGTTGTTGCTGAGCAAATTATCAAAGAGATTTTCGGCTGGTTTGGCTTGGATTATTTTGAAGTATTTTATATTTTTTTTATAAATTGCTTTTTTTTTAGATTTTTTGGATGCTGGTTTTATTTTTTCATGTGTTTGATGGGTGAATTTAGTGAAAACTGTTTGTTCTTGAATATGTTTATTTTGTTACAATTTTCGTTGTTTGCTATTTCACTTATTTGCTTATGAATCACTCCATATCTCTGTTAATCCATAGACTCGTCAACACAAGTTAGCCACGATTCAAGCTTTTCCATTGCTTAATAATATGGTCCCAAACTTCGCCAATAATAAAATATTTTATTAAACTAATATTAATTTTAAATAAAATGGCTTCAAAAAATAGTAAAAAAAAGGAACAATATTTAAGAGCATCCTACTCAGAAGAATATTCTTCACAAATTCTACAAACTATTTTCTTGTTTTTTTTAATTAAAAGTTTAAAAAATACCACTACAAACAATATTAATAATACTAATGCCTTGACTATAATCTCTAATATTCTTTTTCTTCTAGCAGATGCCATCATTGCCCCCACAAGAAGTGCAATTACATATACAAAGAACTTTCCCAATTTCCAAAGGATAAACCTAAAGTTATCAGGTGCAAATACCTTACCCAGAGCAAAGCCATAACTCAACCAACATCGATACACTATTCTACTCATAGAGATCATAAATGCTTTTTGGTGCATATTTTTTGATATAAAAATCCAATGTTATTATGTTCTCAGAAGCAATTCTCACCATTTATTATAGTCATATAATAAAAAAAGAAAAAAAAACCTAAAAAAAGTCAAGCCACGCCATCGGTGGGATTGACTGTGAGATATACAGTGGGCTAAACAGAACTATTGGTTTACGGTCGGATTGAAAAGGGTTAATAGTTTATTTTTGGGAATAAAAGGGTTAGATGGTGGTGGTTGTTTAATGTAGTAAATGCTCTTGTGTTATCTTCAATGTAAGTTTTTGCTATAATTTTTTCCTGGTAGTTACTTCACAAGAGTAAAAAATAAAAAAGATTTAGTGATAAATAGATGGTGAGAGAAACAAAGAACCTTTTCATATTCAAGAATATATTTCTAGAATCTTCATATTTAAAACCGTCCCAGTAGAGAAAATAGTCGATGAAGAGCCTCCACCCTCTCCTCATAAGACCTGGTATGGTTTTTTCGAAGTTTCAACAAGCTTCGAAAGGAGAATGGTGAATAAATAGGTGATGATGAATACGATGAGGAGGATTTCTATAGAAATATTTTTCCATAGGTAAGGAGGTTCCGAGTGCGCAATGGTGTTAAGAATGAGATCTTGGAGGAACAACCCGTAAAAATCACGAGTATTTTGCATGTGATTATCTCAGAGTTGCATATGAAAGAAAGGGTTACGATTTCAGGGAAGAGGAAAAGGAGGTTCGACAAAGCTGAATTAGGTTTCCTTTTTTTTCCAGGGGGGGGGGGGGCGGCCAGGGGAGTATTATTTAAGGTTATATCTCATTGTGTTAAATATCTTTTTAGGCGTGTTGTTATTTTATGTTTTTTATTAACGTGTTTAAAAGGATAATCTTGAAATGGTCGGATTTTTATGGATAATCTTCAATATCTTTTTAGCATGTTATATGCTCATTTTATTCAAGGTTTTGTTTTTTATGTGTTTGATAATCGTTGACTCGTATTAATTTCATGCCTCACGGCCTCTCTATCTAATGTTAACTATGTTTGCTAATGTTATTATAATTATAATTATATGACTAAAGTTGGGTATAAATTGGATTTAGGATAATTGAATAAAGATCTGCTGGAAAAGAATTTGGTTATGTGTATTTTGCTAACAATCATTGAATAAAGCTTAAATTCATTGATAAATACCATATTTTGAACATTTTAGATATGTATATTCTGTAAATACAAATTTTAAAATAAATGAATAAGAATATTGAATTGAAATGGATGAAATCTTTGATAACCATATGGTGTAGTGTATTCTAGGGTTTCTTTAGCTAATTCATGGCCGAAATTGCCATTTCCACAGTGTAGATTGAACATTACCCTAATTTGGTAGGAGTTTTAGATTTTTTTCCTTGGTAGTTTAATTTGGTCAGAAGAATAATCTCCCATACTTCATGTCATAGAGAACACGTCTAAAAAGTGTATAAAAATGTGTAATAGTTTTTGCGCCCAATACATGAGTATGATCAAGTGTATTTGATTAAAAATGTCTAAAATTTGATTCAATGGGATGCAATTGGATACTAAAAATCTATGGAGATCATTTTTGCTATTTGGTGCATATTTTTTGATAAATAATTCTCACAAATTACTAATGTAGTTGTTTTTTTTTAGAATTTAACCATTTCATAATAAATTAATAATTTATTTTTAGAATAAAAGGGTTAATAGTTTAATTTTGGAAAAAGAAAGGTTTAGATGGAGGTGGTTGTCACTATATTGCTGCAATTATGGTGTTGAATAACATACAAAAGAAGAAAAAAAAATGGGCATAGTTAGCACTTGGTTGAAATTGGTGTTTTGTGAGAAATTAATTGATGTGAAATTGGCGGAAATTGGTTGGTGTCATCTCTACCCATTTATGATAATGTAGACGGATCAGAACCCTAAATTATGGGTAATAATAAGAGTATGGGAAATAAATGAAAACATTTAATATTGATAAGACTGTACCCAAGAAGAGGGTAACTCATAGAGATCATAAATGTTTTCTAATATTTTATTATTTTTGGAAATAACAAAAGTTATACCCATTAGATTATGATGGGTTATATTCTTCTGAAAACAAAGTTTGTAAACCAAAATATAGTTTTTAAGGTTCTATGCTTTAGTTACTTTTATGACACTAGTGCTCTCACTTCTGGATCTTGTGTCATTCCTCTTTCAGGCAAGTATCCCAAAAAAGTGCAAAAAAAACTATCATAAGAATGTACCCCACATAATCCAAGATATTGAGTCTTTGATGAGAAAAAAAAAAAATCTACACGTATTTAGGCTGGGTCTCTTTCTGATAATTGTATGTCGTATGTTTCAGATCAGATTTGTTATGGTGAAAATAACAAAGAGACCTAACCCTAAATTTGTAAAGTAAAATCGGTAAGAAAATAAACTGACACTTCCCAAAACCCAAATAATAATACTATTGCCTTGACTTTTGTACCACGTATTCAATGTCCGAAAAAAATAGAAGTCCCCTAAGATAGGGCATGCTTATAGTTATATCCTTATAGGTGTTATGAAAGATTTTAGAAATTTATTGTGAGAGATGGTTGATAAGACCAGTAACTAAAGTCATTATAGTTATAGGTGTTATTAAAGATTTTAGAGATCTCATGAGAGAGATGGTAGATAAGACCAGTCACTAAAGCCATAAATGATTAAAAATAGTGGATGATTTAGTTTATAATATGGGGTTAATAATTCTTTATATTATTTTTCTATTTATAAAAACTCATTCCATCAAGTATTGTTTTACCGGTATAAAAGCAATATTTTTTTTTATTATGTGTCTATTGCCAATAAAAATTTTAAAATCAACTTCTTAGATTTATAAAAATATTCCTTATTATATAAAAATAAAATAAAATAAAATATAAACCATTAAATTATCAAAAAAATATCACATATGGTTAGGTTAGTTTTTGTTTGGAATTAATATGCATATGGGTAATCATCACTAATCCTCATCAATATGGTTTGAATCACTTTCTTCACTTTCTTCACTTGATCCAGGCGTGCCTTCGTTAGTTCCATGAAAAGCCAATTCCACTTCATCAGCATACAAACAATCTGCATAACTTACGTCCTTCGAACTATCTGAATCAATATTAGATGCTATGACCTTCGGCGGCTTCACCCTATTACTCAGAGTCAATCTCGGCCGAGATAGCCGTGATATTGCCGATAATAGTACCGGTTCCGGCACTCACCCGAGACAAGACACACTATATCCCTGATACGGTATTTGGCCGATAAGCTCAGTCGAGATGGACGAGACGAGTTGGCCGATACTAGTGTGGGAATAAATAAATAAATAAATAAAAATCCTTATTTTAGGGTTTCCAATTGTTGCTCATGTTGTATGGGTTTCATCTCAATTTTATGTCTCGTTGTCTCAATTTCCATATTTGTATGTAACTAAAGCTTCGTGCTCAATAATTTATGATATGACAGCAATTGTCTTAGGTTTGAGATTTACATTTCTGATTTTTGTACGTGGGTTTTGTTAGAAATAATCCCACATCACCTACATCCTTATTATTTGTGAAGTTTAAGAGCCTTAGGCAACCCTATTCTTGCAAGACGGTTTTCAAGGATAGTTAGGCCCATGGGTTTCTAAGAGGTTTTATCTGTTTCATACAATTATCGAGTTTTTGGTGATATTCTGAGTTTGTTAGGTGGTATTTTAGAAGATTGAGTAATATTTTTATATCTTAATAGGTGTAATATGTGAAAAACTTTTGATATAATAATTATAGGTATAAAATTTGGAACCGAGATTTCACCGATATTTCAACGATAATCTCCCTGATACAAAGTTGTACCAGTGTCTTGAACCCTATAGAGACAAACCAAAATCCTATGTTGACTATATTGATGCATGCACTACTAAAGATAGCCTCTGTATGCAAGTGGTAAAGTTGGGTATAAATTGGCTTTAAGGTAATTGAATAAAGATCTGGAAAAGAATTTGGTTTTGTGTATTTTGCAAACATTCATTGAGTAAAGCTCGAATCCATTGATAAATACCAGTTTATGAACATTTTAATTATGTATAATTAACAAATACAAATTTTAAAATTAGAGGAATTAGAATTTTATATTTCAAATGGATAAACCCTTTGATAACGATATGGTGTAGTTAGGGATGTCAATGGGTACCCATTACCCGGAACCGGATACGGGTGCATTAGGTCTGGGTCCGGGTAATAAGATTGGACCATTAAAAATATTGGTACCCGACGGGTAGAACCGTTAGGAACCGATAAGCTTTCGGGTTCCAACGGGTATTACCCACCGGGTACCAGCGGGTATTGGGTACCCGAATATATATGTTGTTTTTGTTGCTAACATTGTGGTAGTTGGATTGTAATTAACCATGGTTGGGTTGAATATTAAAGTCATTAAAAAATCTGTATTGGAAACAGAAAAGACAAGGTATAAAAAATGAGTAAAGGAAGAGAATGAGTACTACTACAATTTTATCTCCCAAGTCTCCAAACTAATACTTAAAGTTTCATTATAAAACCTATATACCAAAAGTAATCATGATGAGTCTAGTAGTAACTTCTTTACAATTTCTTGTTCATGAAAATGATGATATTATAGATTATTTTGGTTGCACGGTTCTTCCTTTTTATATAAATGATGATATTGATCACTCTAATAATGATGATGATGAGGATGAAGATGAAGATGAAGATGATGGTGAGGAGGATGAGTATGATGTTGATGATCAAGAGGATGATGATGATGATGTTGATAATCCGGAATACATGTTTTAGTTTGGGACGGCGCTTGAGGATGAAGATGGAGATGAAGATGATGATGATGATTGGTCATTCAAAGATGTGGTCACAATTGTGGACAACAACAGTGAAGAAGAAGGGAATTCTCATTGATCTAGTCATTTATTCTGATGTTGCTGATATGCATGTATGGTATTCAATCACATCTTGTTCCATCATCTTTTCTTTAATTATATGTATTTATCTTTTTTTTTTGTTTTTTTTTGGTATGCTTTAATTAATGTTTTTTATGAATCTACCTGGAAATACATCAATCTTGTGATGTTCAAACTTATAAATTTTTTTTGGATGTTTAATATTTACGTATGCAATATTTCTTTAGATACTATGTACACCTATTGTTTAATGTTTGTCTATTTTTCAGCTGTTTGAGTTATAATTTTTCCTGACAAGAAAAAGAACAAGATAATGAATGAGTACTTTGGTTAATTAACATTTTAGTTATGTGCAAATACAAATTTTAGAATTAGGGGACTGAGAAAATTGAATTGGAAATGGACGAATTCTTTGATAACCATATGGCCTAGTTTATTCTAGGGTTTCTAGCTAATTCACCACCATACTTCCCATTTCCCATTTCCTATTTACCAATGAGAGTTTAGATTTCTTTCCTTGATAGGTAAATTTGGTCAGAAAGTTATCTTTTGCAGCCTTGGGGCAGCAATCCCCAAGAGGCATGATAAAAGATAATTAAGGTATATAATTTGAGTTGACCTAGGAAAAAACTTGATTATATTTTCCATTATGAATCTGTTGAACATATATCACGAAATTTACAAATTTTTCCATGTATTTAGCAAAAAGTCTTAACTTAACTCTATTCCAATTTCCTGGACTTAAGACTCTCACAATTTTAAGTCATCCAAATTTACACAAGTTTAAAATATTTTCTTTAACAAATTTTGGGCATAATTAACTAAACTATGCAATTACTTACCATTTATCATTTATTCCTTTTATTCAAATTTGATTCCTTACATGTTATACAAAGTATATTTTTAGTGCATCAAATTTTTACATGGATCATTATGATTATCTTTTAACCAATCGATTAATGGGATATCATTTTCCTATGAATTATTTTTATTATATAGAAATTTGCATGTATAAAAATTGCACTTCCTGTCATAGAGACATAAAAATTGTACTTCATTTCATAGAGACATGTCTAAAAATTATTTCATCCATTTTTAGGGTCGACCATTTGAAGAAATATGAGGGGGCGGTACTTATGGAAGTGGAAAATGAAGCGTAATGATGCTTCACGTCCCCACCCTTTTGTATAACATTTACAAACAATTATTTATGCAAAAATTGTAATCGTGCGGATTGTGTATTAGGTACACCAAACGTTGGAAACCATTCGATGGTTATCTATATAAAGTTCCATTTGTAGATTCTCCATCTTCATAATTTATTCTATTATTCAATATATATCACCGATGGATAAGTTTCCTTTAGAACTAAAAACCGAGATATTAAGGAGACTACCTAACATAGAATGTGTTTTGCATAGAAAATTTGTTTGCAAAAAATGGAGGGCCATACTTGGTGATAGTAAAATTGGTATTCTCTTCTGTGTCACAACGTACATGGGAGGCGAACAAGGTTCACAACTCTTCTACAGGGAACATTTGAACAAGGAATTGTTCGAGGCTATCGTAGCCAACAGTCATCCGGAAGATAGACTTACTGTGGTATTTTATACATCTGTTGGTTGGGTTTTGCAACGGTACCGTGTGTGTATATGTCCACTATGAATCTTTCTAAGATCATGTTTACATTTTGAATTCAGAAACAGGTCAGCACATTTATCTCCCTCGAAAATCCTGGCAGCCGGACAGTGGATACATGAGCTTAATATGAGGTTTCGGCTATTGGCAAAGTACTGATGAATACAAGGTGGTTCGAATTGACTCGGCGGGAAAATTGAAGTATACACTCTCGCCGAAAAGATGGGATGGATGAACCTTTAGGATATTTCTGTAAGATTACGTGGATCAGGTGTATATGAACATGGGTATATTTTTGGATAGACAACACGTACTCAATGATAGTGTCTTTCAATCTGAGGAGTGAGACGTTCAACACACATTCATTACCACCCTCTCAGATACATAAGGATGAATTCCCAGTCATTGTGCTGATGTTGTTTGGAGTTACTCTCTGTGCGTACTATGTACATGATCGTAATAAAGAACACTACAAGAAAAACGGGGTTAAGCGTCTAAAATTTTAGCAAGAGCTCGGAAATTTAGTCGCTTAAATAGTTTAAGCGTCTAAAATTGCAACTTCCAAAATTTTTGGCGGCAATAAACATGTGTCCACTATTATTTAGTGACGAAAAAAATACACTTAATCGCTAGATCCTTTGTTCAAGTAATTTATAGCAACTAAAATAATGAACATGTAGTTATTCACTTTGAGGCACCGACTCGTAGCAACAACAAAATAAATTGGTTGCTCAAACCTCTCTCAGCAACTAAGTTTGAGCCACAACCAAATATGTTTAATTGCTAGATCTGTTTTTCAAGTAACTTATAGCAGCTAAAAGTTGATCATGTAGCTATTCACTTTGAGGCACCGACTAGTAGCAACAACAAAATAAATTGGTTGCTCAAACCTCTCTCAACAACTAAGTTTGAGCCACAACCAAATATGTCTAATTGCTAGATCTGTTTTTCAAGTAACTTATAGCATCTAAAAGTTGATCATGTAGCTATTCACTTTGAGGCACCGACTCGTAGCAACAAAAAAATAATTGGTTGCTCAAACCTCTCTCAACAACTAAGTTTGAGCCACGACCAAATATGTTTAATTGCTAGATCCGTTTTTCAAGTAACTTATAACATCTAAAAAAATGATCATGTAGCTATTCACTTTGAGGCACAGACTCGTAGCAACAGAAAATGAATTGGTTGCTCAAACCTCTCTCAGCAACTAAGTTTAAGCCACCACCACATGTTAAAAAATGAATTACTTGGTAGAATCTCTCTCAGCAACCAAGTTTAAGCCGCTACGATCATTTCAAAAAAAAGTCAGTTTTTAAAGTACATTTGAGAACTTAATTAATATTTATCTAACAATCTTATTAGGATTTGTTTAATAGAAACATGAAAACTTGTTCAAATCATTGTTTTCATTCACTATGAGCAAATGTTTGGATGCACATATTGATTTTTTTTTAACATGAGTCGATTAAATTAACTATAATTATAACCAAATATTTTTACAAATCTCACAACCCGTATCATTCCAGTCAAAATTTGTCAGAATTTGAAACTTTTAACACTCAGTTCAACAATTTCAATATTAAAACCAAATTTTGCCATATCCTTGCCTTCTCTTAGAAATTGACCATTCCAACATCTAAAAAGATATTTGTTCAACATTTTTCAAGAATTACAACAATTTTCACATAAATTTTTGTACTAAACATTACTCAAAAAGAGATTATCATAAATAGTTCAAGAAATGTTATGTTTTTACTTTTATATTCCAATGTTAGATTTTAAAGATATATGTACATTGAGGTAGTTTAGAATTACATGTTTTGTTACAGGTCTAAGCTTAAATGCATCTGAAAGTAAGGAAATGCCCTATTTCGGGCAAACAAGACGATAAGAAAACTATGTGCTGCTGGGTATATGCATTTCCTCCTCGTCCGTAACTACTTGTGTAGTCTCCAATTTATCTCTTGAACTGGAATGGTCAAAGTCACCGGAAACGATGTCCTGAGATTTCTCGAGTTCACTATCAGACTGTGAAGTTGGACAATCAGAGTCACCAAGCAGGACATCAGGAGATAACTCTTGTTGAATTATCAGTATGTGAAGTTGTTTTGGGATTTTAGCTATGACAATTAAGAAAAAGGAAAAAATTAGTAAACAATTAAGAAAATACAAACAGGTAGACTGAAATGATTGAGGAATCGCAACAAACCTAGTAAGCTCCACAGATACAAGATTACTGCTGCAAACTTTGATCCAAACTCTGTATAGATTACACTTCAGAAGTTGCACTATACAAGATATAATTACATAGAGATTTCACTACTCAACACTAAATCATTTCAAGCCTAATATGTTTTCCAAAAGATTCAAATCTTGGGATGCAAAATGAAGAAAATGGCAGTTTCCAGTCTCAGTATGCAAATCTCCTTAACGATTACTCACAAACTCTATTTACTCAAAATGATGAAAAAACTGATTTCGGATTTGAGACCTTATACTTAATTCCAAGATACAAAATTTCCTTAAATTTGACATATGTGTGATTCATTAATAGACACCGAAATGCAGTATAATGAATTTATTCAATGCTCATGTGATGTACATCGAGGGCCATATCTCTGAAATGACAAATCGATGCAGCAAGCCCTATGAAACCATTATAGAAAATAAATAGAATTACTCTGTAGATCAATAAGCTCCAATTGGTCACTGAAGCTGTTGTTATATCATATAGACCTCATAAGCAGACTGGGCATCCCAGCATCTTATGAAACTGCAAAGGCCGGTAAACTGTAAGAAAGAATCACCTTAGTGATAAGTCATATATATAAGTGATAATTCGACGAACAAAAATAAAAAAAAACAAACAAAATTTCTCAATTATCACAAGTAACTACAAAACTCAAATAAGACGTGACTAATAAGATAACATACCCATGACTACTATCGAAAATATTGACTTAGCATCAGAACTCCATGCAACACTTAGAACATACCCTGCAATGAAGAAAATAAAATAAGAAAATCTCAATGGACAGTATAAATTTGAATGCATCCATCGTTGTACTAATTTTGACAGACATCTGTTTTATTTCATGATTATAATACTTGACGACTAAGTGTAGACCCGAGCGTCCAAAATTTGGATCAGCAAAACTAGACAACAGGAATCCAAACTGGAGAACAATAACTAAGAATTAAGTTCCAGATCGAATTACAATGAACACAAAAGAAAAGATAAACTCCAATTATCCATGCCCAAAGATGATAGATTTATATTTATATATCATTACCTTCCCATCAACAACTGCTTTCCTAATTACAACTACACAAACACAACTTTAAAAAAGATCAACAGAACATATCGGATTCATAACCAAAATCCACAAAATAAAATCCACGCCATATTCCTCGCCCAAAATCTGGAAAACCATTCACATGCCGGGTTTCCGATGTTCCTACTCCTTCGTTTCCATAAAGGCAGCCTTCTCTTCATACTTTACTTCAACAACAAACCTGATGCTAACCTGCACAATATCACCATGCAGATACGCAAATCAAGTTCATGAATATCATCGCCATCAGAATTGACTACCCCAGTTTACATACACCTGAACCCAAGCAATACTTGTTTCAGATCATAAGCAGCGTATTCATTAAACTCTAGTGGACTGTCTTTGTGATCAGAAGGAATCAATGGACCGCAAGGTACAATTTGATAGCATTTAAGTCATATATTGGCGCCAAATAAATGAATGTGTTCACAGTATAAATTCAAACATCCTATCATGTATACCTGGTGAAGAGTATACATATCTAAGTGCTGATTCAATTAGAACAGAATCTACATAATACCACTCTGGTGTTGTTTTCTATGACAATGAATTTATTAACAAGCATGAATGTTCAGGAAAAGGACAGCCACAAACTAAGTTTGAAAGTTGAAGCACCAATCTGCTACTACGAAATCTAAGCCAGGCAGATGGACTATGCAATGAAAAAAGATTAATTATGACTCAACTGAGAAAAAAGGTAATAGAAGCAGATACTAACAACAATTTTTATGTAACTTTAATCATTCAGCTAATAAAATCAAAATTATTAACAACAATACTTTATTTTGAGCTAATAAAATCAAAATAATTAAAGAACCCAAAATGAGAAAAATATGAACAATTATAGAAAATGAAAATTTTGTTACCTTAGGGTTTACGATGGTTGCATTCTGACGAGTTAATCACAGTCCATCTCGTCGTTAGACTCTTCAAATTCCATCAAATCATCGGCATCACTATTAGTATAGACACTTTCAATATGAGCATCATCTAGATCGACAACAGTCGCACGATCTTTTTCTGGCGCAACATAATTGATGGTTTCATCAGGAACATCAGTCCTACCCAAAAGAAAATTATCATCATCATCCTGCTGTGGTTCACGTTGGACATCTTCCATTGAATAAGTCAAGTACAAATCCTGGGCTGCTTCACTCGGACTCATACCTGTATTAATATCACGCACCAGCGTATCATAATAGTTCTGAGGTTTTAGTTTTATCACGGTTTTCCGTTGGGACCATTTTCTTCGTTCACATACATTACCTGTGATACTTGAGATGGTAACACATATGGTTCATCTTGCCAACAACTTATGGTTTTATTAACAGCCGTAACAACCCCATTACAATCTTTCCTGCAGCCTCCTACAATAACCGGTAAAAGTCTGCAGCATCGGAGTTCGAAGCTGCTCCCATACCACCTAGCAACTCATCCCAATCCTCGTTTTCCGGCAAGTTATCTTCAACTGTTATACCAGTACCCAAAGGTTCCTTTACCTATGCCTCCCCATGATATATCCAGTTAGTATATCCTTGAATGAACCCCTGACGCAATATATGTACATGGACGTCATCTCGAGAACGGTATAAATTGTTACTGCAGTTCACACACGGACAAAGAATTGATTGCATCCCAGGTTGTATATGCTCAACTGCAAAGTCTAGGAATTTTATGACTCCCTCGCGGAATGCCTCCTCTTTCTTATGCTTTTTAATCCAACTCTTATCCATCGATGCTATAATATCTGTATCGAACACGCACAATTAGTAGAATTCTTAAGCATTCTATACTGTTAATAGAATTAATATATTTGTATTGTTAACATAACAAACCAAGAAAGAAAAAAAGATAGCAGAAGGTGGATATGTGTGACCAGAGAACATCTGAGCCATCATTTTAGTGGATGGCCTCTTAATGCATTATGACAGGAAGAAGATCTTGTCATTATGTTGGAATTGTTTGTGTGACAGAGAAAAAGAAATAATTCATTGAAACGGTTTGTGTGCGGCCATAGTAATAGTTTTCCTTAGCAACATGAGGGTTCGCAATAGAAAAATGCTAAATATTCTTCTCATCAGTAAGTCAAGATTACTGCTGCAATCATTTAGCTTCGTATAAATCGACAGTTATGCATATACACATTCACTGCTGCATTGAACATAGTCTTAGAAAGATTTTATTGTTAAGGATGTAAAAGTACTGCAATTGTGGGTCAACAAACGAAGATGCATGATTGTGTGATGTGTGACTAATATTGAGCTGCAAGATGGATAAAAAGAATAACCAACATCCGCAAATACCATGACATGTTGAATCTAAACACTCTATGGATCATTGTCAACACAAAAACAAATATTCAAGTGCTGGATCATGAAATTAATAGGACACCACTAACACTACTTCTGGAAGAAAACTGCAATCTAATTAATAGTTACATGCCACTATGCTAGTGAATAAACCAGGACAAAACCCAGATTTCAACATCATACATTGATTACATGTGATTCTCAGCATCAACTCCTCTACAATTAGCAAGAAAGAAGTAACGGGAATTTATTTCATGTCAGACTAATTCCTAAATCCCCAATTTCATACCAAAACCTAATTCCTAAATCCCCAATTTCATACCAAAACATAATGTGTAACACCCAAAACCTACTTCCTAAATCCCCAATTTCATACCAAAAAAATAAAACCATGTTTTAGCCAATTAATCAAAGTACACAAAATTTCATCAAATACCACAAAACTTAAAAACCTACCGATGGTGGAGAAACATCAAATTCTGTGGAACATATTGAGCCAACTGAATGCAGTACCGATCGTGGAGAAAGCATCAGTAAGAGAAGTTGATGGGAATTAATGTGCGGTTAATGTTTGGGTTTAGGTAATTTTTTGTCTGCAACTTGGACACTTTAAAGTCAGTGAAGTTAATGTTTGGATCCATCAATGGAACCCTATTTTTAATTTTGTCGGTGAACCCTGTTTTTAATGTTCCAGTGGAACCCTGTGTGGAAACCTTTCTTTTTTATGTTTCAGTGGAACCCTGTTTGGGTTTAGGTAAGTGCCTTTTTGGGGTAAGGTTACGAAAGGATTTGGATCCATCAATGAAAATCTTTAAAAGTTTATGTATGTTATAAATCATTTAGTCCACAATTTATTTTCTAAAGTGTGGGGTAACATGTATATTTTATAAAACGAACTTTGAACCTTTAACCCTGAAATCTGTACCATTAATAACCTTATTCCCTAAGTCGAATCTTCATCGGTACCCCGAACCCTGAACTCCAAAATATGTCTTAATAACCTCATCCCCTAAGTCGGATCTTCACCGGAACCCCGAACTCGTTAAACTTATCGGACACGCAAAATGGGATGTCTCATGTGTGCAAAAACTTAAGAGTCACAACATTAACTCTAAACTACGAGACATCAAGCTTTGCGTCCCAATTCCTTTCAATTGGGATAATCATATATTTTTTGTTATTCGATAAAGCTTAACTTTATACAAGAAATTAAGCTACATCTCAATTCCTTTTAATTGAACATCTGTTGGGGTTCAACCCAAATCATCAAATCATAACTTATAAACAAATAAAAAACTAAGAACCCTAGTTACAATAGACTACTTGTTAGGGGTGCTGGAACGAATGATTTTTTACTAAGCTTTTGTATAAAGCTTCAGGTCTAAAACAGGATTTGATTGATTAATGTGAACCATTTTGATTTTAGGAAAAATGATTTTCTTCATGAATAATATGATGAATAACAGATATTGGTGATATATTCATACCGGATTCATGTTGGATACCAATTCTGAATTTGTTGTAACTTGTACTCAAAATATCACAGCCTTTTCTGAGAACACACTAATAATCCATAACAAAAAAGTTATTGTTTGTTCCAATGGTTGCCTTAGTTTGTTGCCTTGAAACTGTGTTGTTTGCATAAACTAATTCTATTACCATTACTAATTTATTTTCTGTATGCAGGTCATAAATTGTGATTATGACTTAACAGTTAGTCCGAGATTTCGCCGATAATTTCCATGAGATATCGTTGTCAAGGTGTCAAGGTCCCGGCCGCGACGAGACGGAGATCCAAGATTGACTACATTGCTAACACACACAATGATTAAAAAAAACATTTTTGATGAATCCTAATTTTCAAAATTCGTTATGTTACGATAGAAATATCCGTTTCCGACATTCAAAATCCGTTATCCACCTTCCAAATTTTCGTTTTAGTAACATGGTAACTAACACACACAATGGTAACTAACACGAAATTCTAACTAACACAAAATCCGTATGACCATCCAACATCAAATCTGGACCATCAAAATATTTTTATGATCCGTATGAGGCACCATCACCACCGTTAATTGTCTTTTATCAAAACCCTAAACAAAATTTCCTCTTTTATTTTCGGCATTTGCTTTTCTCTCTCTCCCAATTTGAAGCGCCTCTTGCGAAAACTAGGGTTCCATATTCGACATCATCATCACCACCATCACCGCCGAATCTGAATCATTCAACACCATCACGACCACCTGCTCACTCGGTAAGGTCTCTCTCTGATGTTACTGTTCTCATTATGTTTTGTTTTTCTGATTCATTTCTACATTGTCGTTATTGTCTGTTCAAAACAAGGTTCTTCATTGTAATAGCATATCATTCGTTTAATTCATTACTGCTTGTTTCATGATATTGTTGAGTTATAATTAGTGGGTTTAGGTTAGTATTTGTGGATCTGATATTTGATGAATTGTTTGGTTAGTGTTTGTGGAAGAACTCTATTAGTCCTGTTCATAAATATTTGCATTCATTATCATTCTTTTGTATTGAAGTTAGTTGCTAACTGTTAACACTGTAATATAACTGGGTACATTGTGTGCAGTGGACTTTATTTGTATTCGTTGTTATCGTGTTTGTATGAATTTTGCTACCGTGTGAAATATTCATGAGCCCTGGTACTACATATTAGAAGAAGCATGTCTTTTTTCCTGTTTTGTTTTCATTTCAATTAGCATGTCTTTTTTTCCTCCCCAGAACTGTACCGTAATATGACACTACATGTAGACTATTCTATAGCATGTCATTTCAATTATCATGTCTTCAGTGATTCTAAGGTGTTAATGTATGAAACCTTTTGTTGGATTGTAATTTGAATGATTTGTCTGTGTATAATGTGTGATTTCTTGTGGTTAGTTTAGTTTGTGTTTTTCAAATTAGTAGAAGTTAGTTGCTAACTGTCAATATTGTAATATAACTGGGTACATTATGTGCAGTGGACTTTATTTGTATTCGTTTTTATCGTGTTTGTATGAATTTTGCTACCATGTGAAATATTGATGAGCCCTGGTACTACATATTAGAAGAAGCATGTCTTTTTTTCCTGTTTTGTTTTCATTTCAATTAGCATGTCTTTTTTTCCTCCCCAGAACTGTACCATAATATGACACTACATGTAGACTATTCTGTAGCATGTCATTTCAATTATCATGTCTTCAGTGATTCTATGGTGTTAATGTATGAAACCTTGTGTTGGATTGTAATTTGAATGATTTGTTTGTGTATAATGTGTGATTTCTTGTGGTTAGTTTAGTTTGTGTTTGTCAAATTATTAAGAAGTTTTGTTACTGAGGAATTGCATGAGCTACATATTGAGATATTTTTCAACTTGATGCGTTCATTTCTATTATGATGAATTGATGATGTTTTGTTATCGAATAACGGAATAGTCTACATGTGAATAGAAAGACACGGAATAGGGCTCACCTTGATTATTATTACTGGTTATTAGAAGGTTTATGTACTTTTACGCTTGGTGTTCATATATCAGTTTCTAGGTGTTACTTATAGCTATACTTGTTTCATAACATGGCTTGCACATCAAAATATTTTATCATTCGGAAATATTTTGTAACTGGGATCATTTTGTTTCCTAGCTACTTGCATTGCTCTCATATGCTTTAAAAGATGTAATCCTTGAAGATCTTAAATGTATTTCATGAATCCCACTCTTTTGGTAGTATCAACAATAGGAGCAGTACTGGTATTGACTATGGTGTAAATACTATATAGTTGTAAATACAATAGGAACATTTCCTGAATCCCACTCTGAGGACCTATGGCTATTAGCAAACAATACTAGCCACAGTTGTATTGACTGTGGTGTAAATACTATATAGTTGCTTGACTTGCTTCTAGTATTGTATTTCTAATACTTATGTTAACATCTTGACCAGATATTATAGTTGCTTGACTTGCTTCCAGAATTGCTTCCAGTATTGTTTCTAGTTTATAACATTACATAATGCTTAAGAATTCTACTAACTATCCGTGTGTAATGTGTGATTTCTTGTGGTTAGTTTAGTTTGTGTTTGTCAACTTCATGCGTTCATTTCTTTTATGTAATGTGTGAATTCTACTAACTGTCTGTGTGTAATGCTTGAGTTATTTTACTAACTGTCTGTGTGTAATGCTTGAGTTAATTTACTAATTGTTTGTGTGAATTCTACTAATTGTCTGTGTGTAATGCTTGAGTTATTTTTCAACTTCATGCGTTCATTTCTTTTATGATGAATTGATGTTGTTTGCTTATCGAATAACGGAATAGTCTACATGTGAATAGAGAGACATGGATATGAGCTTGGTCTGTTGTTTGAAGTGGGAAGTGCATTTAATAACAATGCTTCATTTCAGTATTATGGGTGTAATATATTTTTTAAGCATCCTTGTCATCTACATGTCATTAAGTGCAGTATTAAAATTTACTGGTGGTAGGTGTAAACTAATCGGTTGCCTTTTATAATATTTATGCAGTCTGAAATGAACCGGCTGAGTGAACAAGTTCGTCTAGGAGAAGTGAACTATACTCCCGAAGAAATATATTCAAAGGTTGTTGATCCCCGTCGCTATGGGGACAAGCGTCCTCGTAAGTCAAAAGTCGCTTCCGGCAGCTTCACCTTATACGAAAGAAATGAAGCCCAACTCACTGCTCTCAAAGAACAACTGGACTTGGAAAAGAAGAAAAGGATTAAGTTGGAAAGGAGAGAGCGTGATCTAAAAGAGTATATGAACGAGGCTTTGAAGAAGATGGGAATTCAACCTATGCCATATTATTTGGAAGATGATTCACTAGATGAGCATGAAGATGAGGCAGATGGAGGTGCTGATGATGATCATGATGTGCAGGCAGATAGAGGTGCTGATGAAAATCAAGAGAATGATTTGTATGCGGAGGATTCTGATGACAATCAATAGAACGAGGATGCTAATGACAATCAAGACAAGGATTTGTATGTGGAGGATGACTCTGACTAACGTAGCTTGAAGTCCCTTTTATTTTGGTGAACAATGGATGTGCGCAGTTTTTTTGAAGCAACAACCAAGTATAATGCTGACTTTTTAAACTTGCACAATGTGATTTACAATGTATGTGCAGTCAACAAACAGGTATACTGCTGACTATTTTTTGGTGTACATGTGGTGTACAATGTATGTGCAGTCAACAAGACTTATACTTCTGACTTTTTTTGGTGTACAATGTATGTGCAGTATATGTTTTTTGTTCTTTTGGGAAGTGAAACTAGACATTATGATGATACAAGAACCATCAACTTTGTATGTATTTTGGTTCTTGTTGGGTATGTGTATGCAACAATATTGGGTTATGCTTTTTGGTGGGATACTCAAATGAAATATATATATTTGTAATTATCTAATCTTCTTAATTAGATGTTTTCATTTTAATTATATAAATCTTTGTTATAACTTTTTTTAATTATAATTATATTTTCGGATTATTTAAATCAAATGAGCAAAAAATTGAGTAGCTTAAATACTCCAGCAACCAACTTTAAGCCAATTAAAATCTGAATTCTAAAATAATTTGGAAGCTTAAAAAGTTAAACAATCAACTTGAGTAAAAACTTTGATACCTTTAAAGTTTAAGCAACCAACTTCAGGACAATCAAAACCACAAATCGCTTGTAGCAAGCGAAATCATTTGATCGCTTGAAAATTTAACCAAGTAACATCAGGTTAAGTTGTTTCATGTATCTTCCAACTTGGAAATTTAATAGCTTCTAAGTTACAAGTTGCTTCTAGAGAGTAAAAAATTTTGTACCTCAAAAGATTGAGCAACCAACTTCAGGCCAATCAAAATCAGAAATCACTTTTAGCGAGCAAAATTATTTGATCGCTTAAAAATTTAACCAAGCGATTTCAGAAAGAGTTGCTCCATGTATCTATCAACTAAGTAGTTTACTTGCTTTAGAATGATTGCTATATCTGAAGCGATTTATATTTTACTTGCTATATTGGTTGGTCTAGATGTTAAGCAATCACCATTTTACTTGCTCCATGTTAGTTGGTCAAAATGTTAAGCAATGAGAAAGGTACTCGCATTAGGTTAGTTGGTTTATTACTAGAGCGATTGCATGGTCGCTCAAGGCTTTGACATACATGGCTTTGGGCAACCAACGGAGCGAGTGGCACTTTTAGTTGCTATAATGGTTATAGCGACTTAAAAGGGTCTTTAAGCGACTTAAAACGAGTAGTCGTTTAAACCCATTTTTTTGTAGTGGAAGTAAGCATAGATTTTTGGACATTAGACGATAACAATGTTTTCGACGCACCTCCTGGGGAACTTGGGGAATGAAATTGGGGACACCAGTTTATAATAAAGTTATTTTGGTATGAATGGCCATCTTATGCCCCGATTTCCATGGGTAAGAACAACGACATACTATTGTGGGACACCCGACGTATATTGCTTTATGAAACATCCACCGGAATTTTGAAGGAAAATCTGGGGGAAATACTGTTTGGAACGTGTGTTAAAATAGTTCCTCACATGAAGAGCATGGTATCATTGGACGATTTTGGAGGAGTATCGGAGACGTGCGATGACGATATCCATGTCGCTCACACAATCACTTATCATCAATAAAATTAATACATTATCTTTTATCAAGTAATCATTTGACGATATCCATGAGATATTTGGGCTATAATGTTTTAAATGTTACAAATGCCAGAAGAATTGATGACATACAAATATCCAATTTAGACTCTAAGTAATCAAAACAACAGTGGAAACAATGAATCAATAAATGGTTTCAATCATTGAAATCATTATCCATATGATCACCATAACTTTTATCAAAGTCATCCCAAGATGCAAAACCCTTGGGAGGAGGATCATTATAAACAGCTTCATTTGTAGGAGCAGGGAAGTCCTCCCATTCTTCATTGGAAACTCTTCTAATAGATTACCAATGATTTCCACATTGGGATGAGGAAGATTCTTTCTTACTGGCCCATTGGAAGAAACTGAATAATTCTCATTAGAACTCATTTTTTCATCAAAAAAAATTTAATCCCTTTCTCACTTTCTTCTAGCTTTCTTATGATGCGCATTTTACGACACATCTAATCACTAAATAGAATATATCTTATATCATATATATATATGTATTTTCTTATATGCATACAAGAAGGCACATTTTATGATTTGTATTTTTGATTATAGGCGCAACAAAGATAAAATTAGCTATGGAATGAATATATAGTTGTATCTATATGCATATCTAGTATCCATATCTAGGATAACTATGAGATATGATTACCATGAATATAACAAACAAAATATAGGATACTATGGAGAGTGTGTAGAGCAGTCAAAGCAGAAACTTTTGCAGTAGGATAAGAATGGTTGGAATTGAGTTTTAATTAGACGCATATAATTTTGCTTCAACCATAAAGAATTCTCTCTAGAAAACTAAAAAAGCCATTAAATTTGATCATCTTCCAAGCAAAACCATCCTTTCAGTTCTTCTTCAAGTTGCATGATCTCTCTAGCAATTCGAGCATGCAAGTCTTTCTGCTCGATATATTCATCAATTGATCTTTTTGGTATTTAACTGTTTTTTATTTTAAGGATTTTTACTCATATTATTTTTATTATTAAATATAGTTTATTTATTTTCAAATTGAGAAGGTTTTTCTTTTATAAGCATCTGGTTGGATGGTTCTGGAGAGCAATATCTTAAAAATTAAAAGGCTCTTATTCGATTCTTATTTGGGGATTTTGTTGATTGATGATTTTATCATGACTTTTGTCTGATGCCTAGGTGCGGTATACATGTAGTGATATTATATAATCAATTAGTGGAGGAATTTTTTTTAATATATTTTAATGTCATACTTTTTTGTTTCACATAGCACAGAACAGATGCAAGATGCCATACTCTGGATGTTTGTTTCTTTATGTAATATTGGTGTTTGATTATCTGAGATGATCCATCTTTAACAGTACTCGTATACCTCTTTTTGTGGACAACACAGTGGTGCAATACTAGAATTTTTCAAAAAAAGGTATGTTTTTTTCTATTATCCAAAGCAGATGTTCTATTTGATGTTCTAGTTTTAATATATTCGAAATAAGGACTTAGTTTTAATCTAGATATATTTAGAGACATTTATAAAATAAAATAGAAAAAAGAGGGGCTACATGGGATGATATGAATGATAACAATAACAAGGGTAAAAGAATTTGTAGTGATATGGAGGACCAAGAGGTTACCTCTAAGATAAACCATCTTCAAACAACAAAGGACATTATTGGTGAACTTAATGAGGCAGCTCCAGAACAAGCAAGGATGAAAGTAGAGAAACAAAAGAAGGCTCTATAAGAAATGGCAAAGCAGAGAAGACTTCTACATTTGTCCCAAGAACCTCTGGCTACCACTAACTTTTGAATCAAGGCATGCAGATGAATTTCATAGTTTTAAAAATGAACATGCCTTTAACAAGTTACCTTATTAGGAGAAGCTTTCAATCAAAAAGGGTCTGGATACTGTTTACAAATCCGAGTCGGAGCAGGAAGAAGAACAAATTGTGGTTGAAACATCTAACGAAGAAAAATAAAGAATAAGAGTTAGGATCCTGGTCTGACTGAGAGTTAGATTGTGAAAATGTGGATCCCTAGTTAAACTGTTTTGGGTAATTGTTTGGTATTGTCTTTTGGAAACTTTATTGGGATATTGGTGTTAGCATGTAAACTTTTTGGTACAGTGATGGCTTAAAGTTGTTTCATATTTGTATTTTCTTATTTGTGTAGATAGTTAATCCATGTTTTTTGGTATAAATCATGCATATGATTATTGAATAAGTGATTGTGGTCTGTGATTACTCTTTGTATATATATGAATCTTGCAACGGATAAATAAAGAATTTTCTTAGGACCCCAACAAGTGGTAATGATAAGTTTTTAACGTTACCTGCAGGTAGCTGAGAATTTACAATGGATCCTAGAGTAATGGATAAATCTTGGATGGGTACTGATAGAAACAAAGAGCCTTATCTTGAGGTAGTAGAGACATTTATAAAGTATGTTGTCCACCGATGAGAGATTGAGAATCGGATCGTATCGCGTGACGTTTATGAACCAATTAGGATTTTATGTCCATGTGTGAAATGTTTAAACCGCTACGCTCACAATGTGTACATTCTTAAGTACCATTAGAATTTAAAGGAATAAATACTAAGTATACCATATGGACTGAACATGGGAAAGAATATGACGTCGACGTTGACGACGACGAAGCAGACATTTTCTCACATGAAAATGTATTTTATTTTGTTGATTTTGAAGGAAGTTCATCCAGGATTCATGTATACATTCATAAATCGCTTGAACAACATATGATATCTTGTTATGCATGTTAGCGGTCCATGCGAACTTAAAATCTAGTTGTGTTAATACTTTTTCAAGGTTATATCACAACTTCTGCAACATGTACTCCGCATTTTATAAAATTACCTATCAACTATTTATTTTTTTAATTCGTGCATTAATAATATAATTTTTTTTTACCCGGTATAGAATGAGTATAAATCACATCTAATTTCGTTTTTTTAGAACTGACAAATCAGAAAATTGTACAGTATAATAAAAAGTAAACGACTTTTATTTCAGGTTTGACTGAGAAAAATCTTAAAATGGGACGTCCAGCTAGCCGTCCATGAGATACACTTGTTATAAATAAAAATATTACCTTCCTTTTTTAATCGATCACCATTTACACTATAGTTCATTAATTACCCTAAGAAGCAAAACCGTTAAAAATTACTCCTCCCAAGTTTGAACAAGCTTTTGTGTTCATCTTTTTCATCTCTTAAAATATTTCATATTTTACTCTTAAATCCTCTAATCTATCCCTAGAAAACAAAACAAATGGTTTACTTTGATCATTATCCTACCAAAACCATTCCCCTATCAGTTTTGCTTCAACTTGATGCATACTCGGTTCGATCGTGTAAGTATTTCTGTTCAGTACTTTTTTGTTATCCGGATTATAACTCTAATGGTCATTGGAGGATTAAAAATTTTTTTCTTATGCAACTGAATATAGCTAGGTAGTTAATCTCTTATTTTTGGTATAATTCATATGATAGTTTAACTTCAGATTGTGGTTTGTGATTATTCTTCGTATACGTAATTAAGACTCTTTGCAAGTTAAGATTCTATTAGAGACACAACAACTGTTATACACGTGGTAATGACTAGTTCTTTCTGTGACCAGGTAGCTGAAAATTTATAATAGATCCTAGACAAATGGATAAATCTTGGATGGGTACCAATGGAACCAGACATCCTTATATTGATGGAGTCAATGCATTTTTAAAGAACGTTGTCCATCATTTGGAGAGTGCAAATACGGTGGAATCTTGTGACGCTAACGAACCAAATAAGATTCTATGTCCATGTGTGGATTGTATAAACCTCTACCATCGCAAAGTGGAGAAGGTTAGGTGCCATTTAAAATATAGGGGAATAAATCCTAAGTATACCATATGGGATAATCATATAGAGTCACCAAGAAGGAGGCCTGGTGATGGCTACGATGATCCACTTTATGAAGAAGATATTGATTACCCAACAGATGCTGCAGAGACTAGAGAAATGGTTGAAGCTTTAGGAGATCATTTACCAGCGGAATCTGAGAAGTTGGTACGGCTACTGGAAGATGCTCAGAAACCCCTCTATGGAGGATATTCCAAATATACAAAGATATATGCAATATGTAATATGTTCAAATTGAAGAGCAAGCACAAAGCATCATACAAGTTCTTCAATGAACTTTTACCTTTGTTAAAAGATATGCTCCCTTCAGAAAATGAATTGATGAAAAATACATATGAAGCTAAGAAGGTGATGAAACAATATAGTTCAGGGTATGAAAAGAAACATATAAGCATACTGCATTCTCTATAGGAAACAGTACATGGATGAAGTCAAGTGTCCCACCTGTGAGGAAATAGGATGAAAAGTTGACACAAACACACAAGAGGTTTACGAGAATATTCCGGCAAAAGTCTTGTGCCATTTCCCCATCATCCTCATATTTCAACGGTTGTTTCAGTCAAAGAAAATAGTCGAGTATGTATTATACATGGAAAACATAGAAATAAAGATGAGTGTGTTTTACGCCATCAAGCAGACTCACCATAATGGAAAGCGATAGATGAAAGATACAAAATAATCGGTGACGATGCTAGAAATCTGCGGCTAGACATTTCGGCTAATTGAGTTGACTTTGTTTTACTAGGGATATCAACATATTGTTTCATCTTGGTGGAAACATAACTCTTTTCCTCAGGATTCACACAGTAGAAATAGAGAATAAAATAACTAGAAACACAAAGGCACGAATAAACAACGCAGTGTATGGCCAATTTTGATCGTGATTTACAACCTCCCTCCGTGGTTGTGTATGAAAAGAAAGTTCACCATGTTGTCATTATTGATAGATGGCACGCCTTGTAACAATATGGATGTTATGATGGAACCTTTCGTTGAGGATCTTAAGCGCTTATTTTACGGAGTCGAATATTTTGATGCATCTGTACAAGAGCATTTACTCTATGTGCAGTTGTTTTATGGATAATAAATGATTACCCTTCTCTTGGTACAATGTGTGGTTGCAAATACTCAGGGAAAATGGCATGTGTGGTGTGTGGTAAAAACACTAAGTATGTCATACTCAAAAACTACAATAAATTATATTATATCGGTCATAGAGGATACCTACCATATAATCATCCATTCAGAGGACAGAAGGGGTTCAATGGACAAGAACAACACGGTGTAGCTCCGGAACCTAGGACCAGGGAAAAAATATACGAGGAGGTAAGATCTATATAGAATTCATGGGGAAAGGTACTGGGGAACATTGAAGTGAAATTGGTGCAGGTTAAGCCCGGAAGAGGTAGAAAGATAAAAACGAAGAAAGTCCAAGGGACAATCCAACTGAAAAGGTCAACGGACGGTGACGATAATTATTAGAAAAAGCTCAACATATGGTTCTGGATCCTCTCTTATTGGCCGCATCATCTTGTCCACCATTGTATAGATTTCATGCACGTCAAAAAGAATGTCTGCAAGAGCCTCGTCGGACCATTGTTGAACATAGAATTTAAGACGAAAGATAGAGAGAATGCTCGATTGGATCTGCAGGCTCAGGGGTTCAAATCAAAGCTACATCTTGTGCCAGATGGAAAAGGAGGATTTGTACTACCCGCAGCAAGTTGCACATTAACCACGGAAGAAAAGGAAAAGTTTTGTCAAACATTGTTAGAGTTAAAGGTTCTGCAACGGTATTGTTCAAACTTTTCAACCCTGGTAAGTCGAAAAGATCGAAATCTTATCAGAAAAAAAAACATGACTATCACATCCAACAGTTTTTGCCCATTGCGATTAAATCAATTATGTCGCATCCAACAATATACGTTATTATCAGGTTTTGTTACTTTTTTGGAGAAATATCAAGCAAAGAAATCATGGTGGAAGAGCTAGATAAATTGCAGGATGATCTCTACGTGACGTTGTGCTTACTAGAGAAATCATTCGATCATGGCGAGGGGTGGGGGGGCAAGCAAAAATAGAAAAACTCACATTGGTTTTAGGGATAATCAGGCTCAAACTGATGACTTCCACCATAAGTTCCTCCATCCTTTTTTCGATATCATGGTTCGTTTAACTGTGCATCTTACCATGGAAGTTAAATTATGTAGTCATGTATGCTTTCGGTGGATGTATCCCTTTGAAAGGTGAATGAAGGTTATTAAATGGCATGTGTGAAACAGAAACAGACCAAGAGGAGGTTTTGCTGAAGGGAATATTGTAGAAGAGACAATAAAGATGTTCAGTGAGTACCAAAGAAACATGAAGACAGTTGGAATTCCATCTGACAAGCATAACTCATCTGACACTGGTAAAGATTCAATTCCTTTAGAGAGAAAAGGAATACCAGTTGGTAAATTGACGGTTATCAGTGCTAAATTTTGGGAGAGAGCGTATTTCTATGCATTTCAGAATTCGCTTGAAGATGTTCCTTACATCAGGTTAGTATTAGTTTTAAACATTTTTGTTTTATTTTATTTTTCTCTTTTTTGGCATGTGAATTTTTTTGAAAAGATAACAACATTTATCATTGTACCGAACCTTAATGTAATAAAATTCGAAGCATACAAGATCAATGGATACATGTTTCGCACACAATCTCATGAAGGTTCAATGAACCAGAATAACAGGGTTTACGTACATGAAACTAACACGAACATTGGGGAAAAAAAGGAGTAACCCTTGATCAGGAGGATTATTTCACTGTTTTACAAGAAATATGGGTGCTGACTTATCATGAAGATAAAATTCCCCTTTTCAAGTGTAATTGGGTTGACAATAAAAAAGGGGTCTCAAAAGAAAGACTTGGATACATTTTGGTTGAGCTTTATATGTTTGGACATAAGGAGGATCCATTCATTATAGCCTCACAAGCTAAGCAGGTATTTTATGTGAGAGACCAGGAGAATAACAAAAAGTCAATTGTGTTAGTATGACCTCCAAAAAACCACAGAGATGTTTATCATGATTTCGACGAGGAATTCAATACGGTAATTCATTGTTGGAATAAATTTAACTTTCCTCATGTAGATCAACTTGACATGCGTGAGGAATCTAGGGATGATTACTATCAGACCGACTGTAAGGGGAAAGTTGTACGGAATGTTGTACAAAAAGCCAAAGGGAAAGCTAAAGCATGACATGCTCAAGCTCTCCCAATTTACTGTTGTTGTTGCCAATGTTGCCAATTTGTTGGTCCTTTATGAGGATTGATCTTGGCTTTTTCCTTGGGTCGAGACTCGAGTTTGCTCTATTATGAGGTTTCTATTGATTGTATGTTATTTTTTTTATTTTTCTTTCCTTTATGGATTAACTTTCTTTCATTGGCTTTCAAACTGGATTCCCTTTGCTTCTTCTCCGCCAGTCTTTGATAATACAAGTTTCAGAATTTGGTTTTTATTAGGGAACTTATAGATAATCATACTGGTATGAACCTCTTTTATGTAAAACGTATCAGGAACTTCATAGCTGATAGACATGCTTCTCATGCGAGAAAGCAGTATACTAAAGGCTACTTGGGATTCCTCTCATTCTCTTTTGTTACACTATGTAAGAAAGGAGTCTCTTGTACATGTTTGTAACTTTATTCTATTTTATTATAATTAGTGTGTTATTTAGCAAAAAAGAGAAATAGGATTAACCTTTCCTGTAAAAAAAACAACCTAAGCGACAAACACATGTGCACATCACAAACATTACACACATGTAAATATGACAAAACAAAAACAAATAAGTTTTTTTTATGAAACAAATAAGGTAAATTGTGTTAGAAAAACCTTGTGGACACTAGTTTATAAATTATTTACCGCGCATAGTTCTTAAATCTTAAATCAAGCCCAAGTTAACCAATAAGCTACACCCCGGGCTTCAGCCATGTTTAGATTCCTCGAATTATAACAAGTCCATCAATATTCCTGGGCTAAGTTGTAAAATTAGCATATGGACTAGCCCAAAATTAATATGTAAGTTTTAAAACTAGCTTGTGGACATGGGGGCTCGATTCATATACCCTGTTACTCGAACTGGCATGTCGAAATGGTGTCATTTTGGACACGCAGAGAGTCTCCCAAAAGGCGTGTCTAAATGGAGCCATTTGGACATACAGAATAATCTACGAACTTACGTGTCCAATAAATCCTACCTTTTAGAAATGCATAGAAAAATACGAAGTTGTGTGTCTAATGAGCTAACATTTAAGCCACGCAGAACAATTTATCAGTTGTCATGTCCAATAAAACTACCTTTTAGACACGTAGGGAAATCTATATAATTGCGTTTCCGAAAAAACTAACCATTTAGATACGCTCAGAAATCTCTGGAATGGCGTGGAAAATATATTGCACACGCCAAAATTGTTTCATGTGTCCATAGGCCAATATATGGACACATTCTTTTACAAACACAAAACAGACGTTGCTAAATGGTACCTTTTGGGCACGCCATGCTTAACGTGGTTTTTAATGGGCATAATGGACAAGCTAACTGAGTGTAACGTGGATGAATGTGTTTGTAGTAGACACATAGTTTTTTAGTGGCATGGCTACATCTACGATTTCTTATATATAGCCACGCCAAAAATCAAAAACGTGTCTAAGAAAAATATAAGTGGCATGTCAAAAGACCATTTGTGTACTAGTGCTTCCATATTGGCTCTGGGAAGTTTCTGGAAACTTTTAGGCCATGACTCCAGTATCTCTTCAATCGTTCCAACTTAACACTGACTTTGTAACTTCCTTTTCATGGGGTAGTGCAACACCCATGTTGATGTAAACCGCCAGACCAAAAACCCATGTTTTATCCCCCCATTGTAATATGATTTGATGACTCGTAAGAGTTAGTGGGGTCATGGCTTCAAATCCATGAGTCTTGTTGTAAATGATGTTTATAGTAGACTTCATGTCAATTTGTCGTAGTAATGACTTAAATAATAGTGTTAGCTTGAGCAGATAATGGTGCTACCTTGAACATGGTGCTAGCTTGAGCAAAGAAATGTTGTAACAGCAGAGCGTAGGACCCAAGAATGGTCGTGGAAGCAGTATAGGCCGCGGCAGTGGCCTAATGGAGCATGGATAGTACGGAGCAATAGCGTTCCATGGAATGTTGGCACTGCATGGAGTATTGGAACTGCACTGAGCATAGGGCATGGCACTGAGCATCAGGCGTTGCACGGAACATTAGGTAGGACGCGGCAGCAGTGCTAGCGCTACTGTGGCTCACCTCCTTAAGTGTTATGCACTTTTCCGTGTATCCGTGGCTTTGGTAGCTTTAGCTTCATGACTTTGTTAGCTTCATAGCTTTTATTGACTTCATTGTTTTGGTTTACTTTATTGCTTTTGTCTCCTTTACTATTTTGACACATCTGTGTTAGAAATGTGGATAGGGCTTACTAAGGCTTGTATTTGTTGTTACCATGTTTATTGCATATATGCCTTTATTTATTGACATTGACTAATGCCATGACCATGGATATGGTCTATATACAGCTTCTCAGTCTTGTGAGATTTAATTGTTGGCATTTATGCCTAACTTTTGTGCAGTGCATACAAAACACCTTCAAGAGGTTCAGCCGTGGAAGCTTGCAAATTGTGCTTGATGCGACTCTGAAATTAGATAGTATGCATCTAACTAGCGTTTTTTATTCAGATATGGTGTGACCTCTATTGTGAATATTTGTGATTTTATATATTCATTATATTTTGTTTTATACAAGCAATTTGTATGAACACACATAAATAACGAGGGTTAGTCGGGCAAAACCCTAAAATTCTGGAGGCACATATATATAAAAGAGAGTTACATTGATAATATAGCTATGAATTAAAGGTGTATTCTTAATTCTCTTGCAGAATGTAAGATAGCTTGGCATATGCATAATTCTGATGTCGGGTTAGAAATTGATGCATATTAATTCCATGCTTCTACAGCAAGGAAAAAACAATATTACAAAGACAGTATTACAATTCTCTCATTTGTCAAAAACCCACCATCAATATTAAGTCCCATGCTTAGCACGGAACGAGTAATGAGGCGTGGTAAGCACTAGATGGTGGTCTGTGCCATACGAAGTAAAGTATGACTTTTTATTGTTAGTGGTTAGATATCACTAGAAGAGTGGCAGTTGGCCGAGCAAGTTTTTTTCTTTCTGCGGTTTTACTCTTAGGTATATGGAGTATTCTTCTTCTAAAGTAACAACAACAAGAAGGTACTTGGAACATTAGTTGGTTGTAGAGAGTGTTGAGGCAGTGTTGCCGTCAGAACACTAAGATGAGTGTGGAAGCAGTGATTCTTCCATCAGAGACGTAGATGAGTGTTAGACGTGAACACTAAGATGAGTGTTCAGGAATTGCTGCCGTCAGAACACTAAGATAAATGTGGAGGCAGTGATTCTATAGTCAGACACGAAGATGGTGTTAGCCGTGAACACTATCATGAGTGTAGAGAAAGTGATTCTGCCATCATACACGAAGATGAGTGTTAGCTATGAACACTAAGATGAGCATGGAGGCAGTGATTCTAACATCAGATACAAAGATGAATATAACCTGAGCATTGATATTCTAAACAAGTTCAAGAAATTTATCTATGAAATTTTTTCAAGTTGGAGCAAGTTCATTCGTGACATGAAGTGCTTAACTTTTATGTAGTGCATACAGAATATTTACAAGAGAGTCATCTGTGGAAGTTTTCTACTTGATATAATGATTGATGCGACTCTGCAATTACATGGTATGCATCTGATTTACGCTTTTATTCAAATATGGTCATAGCTTTTATCCTGAATATTCATAAATTTTTTATTTTTTATTTTAATTTTTTACTTGCATCTAGTTTGCGCTTTTATTCAGATATGGTCATAATCTTTATCCTGAATGTTTGCAATTTTGTATAACTAGTATATTATGTTTTATACAAATAGTTTGCATGGATGCACAGGAAATAACGAGGGTTCACCCGGGTAAAGCCCTGAAAACTTTGGGCGCATATATATGCAAAATATATGTGGAACGAGTATAAGGAATTCAAATGTGGAATTATTGCAACTTATAACTCATTCAACGTTATGTATAGTCAGAGATCTTCTGGACAGGAATAGAAGCCGTCACCAGTGACATTAGGAAGACGTTATTGGTCTATACTATTGGACATACTAGGAGCCGTCAAATCGTTCTTGATTATATACGAAAGTGGATACTGACTGGCATAGTAAAATATATAAATCTCAAAGCTGAGAGACTCTAATATTGCTTCCATATATTTTGTTTGAAAAGGTTAGACGAAAATTCCTATAGTAAGGGTTTCGTTCTAAAATATAAGATATGGACCTCAAAAAATTTATTTTAGGGGGAGTTACTTAACTCTGTTTCCTGCAGGCATATCCTTCACGCATAGTTGGGCTTTGGATATATTGGATTCCACCGTGAATGAGCAGCAAACATTAGCGATTTTGGGTGTTTTTTTGTGTGAATGATGCATTGTCCAGTTCTCCATTGATTCTTGCTAATTTTCGAGTTTACAGGATATCAGTGTAACAGTATGAGCGACGACGAATAGAGGAGCTTATGGCGGTAAATGGTGGCACTATGAGGATGTGAGGTTCTTGAAGACGCTAGTTCTTTGACAATGTCCTGGACCCGTGTGAAATCCTACTTCCATGGAATATCCTTCATTGGGTAGGATATCCTTTGTTATGTGGGTGAGGCTATCGCTGGAGGTGTTGACGTCCTAAGTATGTTAGCATCGTGAGATCTCTAACAGGATGCAAAGGAAATGGGGACCTCAGTAGAATTTAAGACTTCATGGAAAGTGATCACTTGTGATAAGCTTCATAAATGACAACATAGCCATATTTCCGAAGAAGATGAATTCCTTACAACAGCTTGTAAGCTCATATGCCAGATATTGAGAGGAGAAACTTGAGTCTGAAATAGTCAGGCTTTGAGTGTTCATTGTGCACTGGAGATTGTCGTAGCTTGAGAATTCTGAATTCATTGTTTCTTCCATAGTTGGCCAGTATGGTTGAGATCAGCAGCAGCAACAACAACAGATACGAAGTCCTCATGCTATGGCCATGATCATATTGGGAGAGGAGGCTTACGACCATGGAGGTAGTGACGTACATATGTTTTCGTCAGGATGATGCGAGCGAGGGGTCTTGTTGCTACTACCGTTTTTGATTAAATACTCTGGTAGAAGGAGGGTGACTGTGTTAAATCTCTGAAACTGAAGAAGCCTTCCAGGTGTATCTACTTTGGTCTGCTGCTCGACGATGGATGATTTGATAATATTATCATGATTCCATGCCTCTAGAGTATAATTAGGCAAGAGAATCCAGGAAGCTTGATATCGTTTATTATTATAGTTGTCTTTGCGTGCCATGGCTGGAGCAAGAACTTGAATTGAAGTTGGATTCCTTTTTGGTGCCCGGGCAGTTGAGTGCAAACTAGGACGTTTTCGAGAGCATTGACTAAATTAAATTCTGTCTTATCCTGACCTTTGGTTTATAAGCTTGTTTTACCCTTTTGGATGTGATGGTGGTATGCTTATATGGGCGAAGTCCTCTAGAGATGTCGAGGGTGAAGAGGATAAGCTGAAAGGTATCTTGTTGTTGTCGTGGTGTTGCGGGTGTATTCAAAAACTATGTTCCAAGAGGCGTCTTTTGAACCATCTTCTGAATCCTTGATTTTTATGAGATGTGTTGTGGTGATCAGTCCCCTGTCACACTTCTCTTCAATTTATGAAGTTATGTTTTCTGGAGTAGGCTTGTGATGCGTCTCAGATTTGTCAGGGATTACAAGAATCTATCAGATATGACGACGTAGTTGGAGAGGTGAAGATACCTTTGTGCACATATTTTTATAGAGTAAAGGGCCTTGTCAAGGTTGTGACTCTCTTGTTGACCATATCTCATAGGCTTGAGAGGTTCTTGACAGCGATAGAATCTTGTGTAAATCTTCAGTCCCTAAATTTTGTTCTTGTAATCCTTCGGATGTAGTTGTTGGAGATGGTGCTCCAAGTGGTGTCGTTGCATAAGATTCCAATGCAATGAAAACTGCTCCAATTGAGTATCTGAACTCTGAAGTTAACTTTGACTTTATGTTTGATAGGAGACGACCCTTAGAGGAAGCTGAGACAGCTAAGCTTGTTCCCAGATGGCTTTGTCATCATATGTGAGCCATTCAGGAGAACTTGAAGGAAGCAGGTGCATCTTCGGCTTAGAAGTGATTACCATGGCAAGAGGTGATGCTGAAAGACTATTCTGAGAGCTGGGGTTTGCAATTGAAGCCTTTGCACATGCGAATAAAGCATATGTTGATAGTTCTGAGCAATTCTTCAAGGATTTCTTTATGAGCAGTAGGTTTTGAGAGTTTTTATGTATTTCTAAGATACCCGATTTTTGTGGTTGTATTTCGGGATTTAGAGTAGGTAGATTTTGAATGATGCAAAGGAATTTTCTAGATAGAGAAATGATACTTTGTTCGATCGAAATTCTAAGTATTAATGCGAGGTGTTGTAATTACTTTAGAGGAATCGCAAAAGAGGGAAAATATTGCTAGGGGGTGGCGAAATGCTTAAGTATTTACAACCTTGGCAAAGGTGCTGGAGTGTTTAATACTTGACAGCTTTAAGCTTCGTGCCATGTATGATTACCCCTATTGGCTTATTGGTGTTGAAAATTTTGTAGCATTCACCTAATATAGCTTTAAGGACCAGATATGGGGTTTTCTCCAGAAGAGACACTAACTTTCTCAATTGTGTCTCCGACATGGAAAGGGTTAGGATTTGGTATCTCAGGTTTGTCACATATCTTCAAGATGATTGTGTTATTGGTTTCAATATTCTCAACAAAGACGATCTTATCCATTTAATAAACTTTTGGAAAGGATCATATTCCCATTCACATCATCAAAGCACAGTGGGGTTGATACTCAAGTCAAGTCCCCAAGTATTGGTGGGACATGGGACAAATGGTTGTTAAGAGAGTTGTTGAACAAGACTTACTTGTAGGCGAAATCCATGGGCGTACGACATCACCTCTTCTCTATGCAATTGGTTAGCATCCAGATATGTTATTTGGTGATGTTTTTGGGGTGAGCAATCTTTAGGGTCCGCTAGCTTATTGGTGCTTACAGGTGGGTCCCTTGGTGACGATTTCTCCAGAGACGCGTCGAGCCTAGTTTTTCTTTTGTGGATTTATGGACGCTTCGGAACCATGTCGCAGTCTGGGTCTACATGGTTTTTGTTGATGAAGCGGTAGCAGACACTTCTGGCCACAAAATGGTAATGGTATCTCTAGATACTTATAAATGACAGAGCTTGGTCGTTGGATCCCTGGTTGCTTTCTTCGAATGGGGATCCCATCATCGTGTGTAATGTTTATTCTGGATGTGTTGACGTTGGTAGGAGATTGTGTTGGTGTTGGCAGCAGCGAGTGGTGCTGGCAGCGGCGAGGAGGGGCTGGCAGCAGCAAGGGTACTGACGGCAGCGAGGGTGCTGGCAGCACCAATGATGGGATGGCAGCAGCGAGGGTGCTGACAACAGTAAGGGGAGAACTGGCGGAAGCAAAGGGGATAGCAGCAACGAGTGTGCTGGCAGTACCGTATGTCATTAGCGCTAGCAACAACAGGTGGTGTTAGCGCTGGCAGAAGTAGATGGCGTTAGTGTGCTCCATCTGGTGACTACTTGATAAAGGTGAGTACCCTTATCGATTGATTCAACAAGAATTGAGGAGAGAGATGTCTCCTTAGTGTAGGATTCTCTAGATCTTGGATAGATGGAGGGGTTAGTTCTGGTGAGATAGAGATAAGTCTTCCTTTTCACGATTTTTGTAGGGACCTTTCCAGAACTCTACCGGTGCTGAGATTTGTTGTTGACTGTTTCCTAGTACTAGATTATGGGCTGTACAAAATTCTCATTTATCTCCTTGGATTGGGGCCCTAAGATGTTAGCATCAACAATAATATTGGAGGCGCTTCTGATTTGCCCCGTATGATATTTATGTTGATTTAGAGGTGGTTGCTCAATTCGAGTTTTGAGAGGAACGAGTATTTCCTTCTGAGTGGTGGTCACATCTTCTTGTGCTTCAGCAGGGGTCTCTTCATCAGGTTTGAGATACTTGGTGATGCTTGGTTATCCATGGTGTTTCCAGTAGCACTTCCAGAAAGAGGAGAGTTGGTGATTTTGGTGAAAACATTTAGAGAAATGAAACACCAGAATTAATAATGGTTGTTGAACCTGAATTGAGTTTAATGATTGAACTAGATCTAAAATCCATCATTCTTCTTTTAAGATAATTGAATAATTGAATTTGTAACCGAGAGGTTGATCTCCTGTTGTGGTCGCCAATTGTTTGTACCTAAAAATAGCTCTCAGGCAAAACAATTTATTGTAGAAGTACTTTTTAGGTTCGAGGATCAAAATCGTACAAAACAAATCCCAATAAGTAGGATATTTGTATTTGTCTGCTTCGGATACAAAGAGAGGAGATGGATTGATCTTAGGGGAGGGAAGCAAAAAAAATTGAAGGAATTATATGTAGAATTGTGTGTTGTGGTAGAAAAATAGCAGAGCTTGTGAGAATGATTTTCTATCTCTTCTCCGTCCGTGGCTTGTTTCTTGTTGTTCTGTTTTGAAATTGGTTAAGCAGCCTATTTATAATGTTTTGGTACCACACACTTTCCTTGTAAAGTAGTGGAAGTTATGGGGATATGGAGAACTGGGAGTTGTGGGAATAACCGTCCACTTTGTCTATGGGAAGTGTCTGGAAATTTATAGGCCATGATTCTAGTATCTCTTCAACCGCTCTAACTTACCACTTCATATGTAAATTCTTTGTCATGGGGTAATACTACACCCATGTTGCTGTAAACCTAACCCCATGTTTTATCCCCACATTGTAATATGATTTGATATCTCGTAAAAGTTAGTGGAGTCATGGCTTCAAATCCATGAGCCTTGTTGTAAAATAATTCTTATGGTAGACTTCGTGTCAATTTTGTCGTAGTAATGACTTAAATAATAGTGCTAGCTTGAGCATGGCGCTAGCTTCACCAAAAAAATGTTGTAGTAGCAGAGCGTGGAACCCAACAATGGTTGTGGCAGCATCGTAGACCGTTGTAGTTTTGATTGACTTTATTGCTTTTGTCTCCTTTATTATTTTGGCACATCTGTGTTAGAAATGTGGCTAGGGCTTACTAAGGCATGTATTTATTGTTGCCAGGTTTATTGCCTATATGCCATTATTTGTTGACATTAACTAATGCCATGACCATGGATATGGTCTATTTATAGTTTCTCAGTCTTGTGAGATTTAATTGTTGGCATTTATGCCTAACTTTTGCGCAGTGCATACAGAACACCTCCAAGAGATTCAGCCGTGGAAGTTTGCAATCTTGAAATTATGCTTGACGCGACTCTGCAATTAGATGGTATGCATCTAATTAGCGATTTTTATTCAGATATGGTGTGGCCTCTATTCTGAATATTTGTAATTTTGTATAATCAGCATATTTTGTTTTATACAAGCAGTTTGTATGAACGCACATAAAATAACGAGGGTTTAGCCAGGTAAAACCATGAAATTCTGGAGGCACATACATATAAAAGAGAGCTACATGGCTAATATAGCTATGAACTAAAGGTGTATTCTTAATTCTCTTGCGTAATATAAGATAGCTAGGCATATGCATAATTCTGATGTTGGGTTAGAAATTGATGCATATTAATTTCATGCTTCTGCAGCTAAGTAAAAGTAATATTACAAAGACAGTATTACTATTCTCTCATTTGTCAACCATCAACAACTTCCTATTGTATGACTAATAATGGAATTGGAACACTTACCAGAGAGACCATATATTTACACTGTATGGAAATCCAGGAGAATAAGAATTTATTTTATTTTTTTTAAAGTACAAGAGATAGAGTTTTTGTAGAACTCTTTGTTATATGAATTTCTATAGTTAATAGACTTTTAAAACCAAGACTTACTGAATGAAAAAACACGTAAGTACAGAAGCACATCTTTTTTATTTCATGAACAATTACTTCACATTCACCTTCCATGCAATGCTACAACTCCATTGATCTCAAGCATTCTAATGCAAAATCAACCATTTTCTTCTCCATTATGCAGACAAATAACTGATAATTTCTCAGTATCTTCATGACCACGTACAATAGTGCACACCATGAGACTTCTTTAGAGCATTTGCTTCTTTATTTCTTTCATTAATGACGACAACTTCTAAAACTTCTAGTGCATTATTTGGTGTCACAGAGATGAGAAATTGGTTTCTACTAACTGATTGTAATTTTCATGCTAGACGAATAAATCAAAATTCACTAACTTCATAACGCAAATACATATTACAGGACTGCAGGTCTGCACCTTCAATAAGGTGTTGGAAATAATTTAAACCCGTTAGATTAAGTAATCTGAAATTTAAATATTTTAGGGTTTTAACATTTTTGAATATTTTTGAATTTAGTCCAAATGTAATCCTAGTCTTTAGGAGTCTATTTCCACGTTTGAATTATTAGAATAATTCCTAGAAATTAGGAATATTTGTTAAGTGAAAATATAATTAGTTTAAATTTGTTTTTTGATTTTTAGGGTTTATCTTTGTAAGCCTAGGCCGGTCGAAACAAATATAATTAATTTCTATAGTTGATTTTCAATCTTTTATTTCCTATATTTGGCATCAAAAGCCAGAAGATCCTGTGGAGATGACAACCAATGAAACACTTCTACAACTACGCATTCCTATTTTCAAAGGTGATAACTTTAAATTCTGGTCGATCAAATTGAGAACTATTTTCATATCTCATGATTTGTGGGAATTAGTAGAAAATGATTATGATGAAGTGAATCCAGATGAAAGGCTCACTATAGCTCAAAGAAATGAGTATAGAGAAAAAGTGAAGAAATATGCTAAAGCTTTGTACTTTAAAAGATATAAAGATTTAAAAAAATTTAATTTATTTTTGAAACAATGACATTTTTATAAATATGTAAAGATAGGTTTAATATACATTTTTTTCCTGAAATCTAGTCGTTTTCTCTTGTCTAACGGCTATTTTCGGTCGTTTTCTCTCGGATTTCTCAACGGTTTCTCATGAAATTTCACAGATAATTTGTTTATGATGTTTCAAATCACTAAGGTTGCTCAAAAATCAGAATACAAACTCATAGGATCCATCAATCACAAGGAAAACATTACCAACAACAAAATCATAAACCTTTTCATTATCAATTTAAAAGAGGTTTTACTCACCAGCAAAACTAAACTTATCAAATTTGTTCCAGTCAGGTTATTACTAACAACTATTATCATGTAGACTCAACCCAATTTCATCATGTTTCTAAATTGGGTCGGGTCTCTTAACCCTGTAAAACATATTAACCTCATAACAGAGGATAAATCTATCCTAAACCTTAGTTCTAATCCTAACCCAAATCTTTTACCGAAACCCCCACCTATTATCAAGCTCAGAAATCTCCTTATTTTATTTATTAGGTGGAACCTTTTATTATTTTTGATTATTTTCTCTCTACCCCACATCTAATTTCAGAATCTTCACCATTCAAACCCCTTTTCTACCCTAAAACCATTAAAATCCACAACTACCATGCCATCGGTCAGTCTTATCAAGAAACAATGTTATCTAGATAAACCATTACTAAGGTTAAACATACCAATTTCATTTACAGTCAAACCATTTCAAAAAGTATCCAAAAGTATCTTATCCACAAAAGGATCAACTATTCTAAGTATCAAATCCTTTGTATGTCCATTAATACTACCTGGACTATTTGCTACCTTCCAAGTTTATATATCAAAAAAGACTAAAAAATAAGTGTTTCTGAACTGAATATTCACCATTCCACTATCAAAAAAATTACTTTTGAAGTGAATCACCTTCTCTATAGCGAGAAGATTCATCTATTGCTTCCTTGGTCGCTTAGATTTTTGATATCGTCTGTGAGGCCTATTTTGTTATTGTGGTTGTGGTGGTTGCAGAAATATTATCCGTCTACTGAAGGGCTGTGCTCAGTGCAACATCACTGACCTGACAAAAGCAGAAGCTTGTTCAGCAGGAGTTGCTGATTGACTAAAAGTTCTAATGATTACCTGGTTGGATTCTCCTAGTTCTCTGTCCGATCCTTCTCAGAGTCTCTTGAAGCAGACCAAATCCTGGAGGATACCCACCACAACTTTCCTCAAGCTTTACCAGGAAATGGTATCTAAGTGTCTCCCAGTGCCATTCAAATTCTTTAGTATACTAAATATCCTCACATCCATTAGGATATGGAATATCATATGGAAAAGACTCAAGACGCAGACTCACTTGATGCTAGTTGAGATCCCATTCTTCAATCATTTCGGGAGACTCACGAAAGCTTCCTTCATCCTCATACAGTACCCTTGGCATCTTGATCTTCTGAGAATCAAGTTTAGGTTTGGAAATATTTTTAAGCGGTTGGTATTGCAGGAGTTGTGACTCAGGGAAGAAGAATGATTGATTTGGTTATGCCCAATTAGGTTTTTATCAAGGGATTTAAAGAGACATCTATCTAAATTCCCTTATGGTTCAAATTGCATTAAACCAAGTAGTTTCCAATACAACTGCTTCAACCTCACTCTTAATAACTTCTATTTGTGATGTCTAATCACTCCCGATGTTTCCTTTTATGTAAAATCCAGCCTAATAATGTTGTGTATCCTCTTTTTTGTGTAGGCTAAGAAAATATTAGATCTCATTGGTACATTTAGGCTACACCTCTTCATAAGTGGCAATATATCCTTTCGACCCAGCCTTATTTTTGATAAGGCAGATCATGGTCAATTGTGTATTTCCCCTCAGGTCCTTGGTGGGGTGGATTATATGATTGGTTCTGGGGTGTTCAAATTAACTACTAACAATTTCCATGTGATTGGCACAAACTACATCTACTACTTCTGGTTCAGATCCAAGAAGCTATTAGCCAAACTTAGCCCAACAATCTCCTCGTTTATGGTCATTCTCATGGGATGTTGTTTACAAAAAATATTCGAAATTTAGTTATTTCTCAATCTAGCCGGAATACATGTGTGGTTGGCACAAATTATATATGGTATTTTCGTAACCTTATCATCTTTGTTAATTTGTTGCAGGTACATACACAATCTTTTTCCAATATCTAGATTACATTCTTCCTAGTAGAGTGGCTACTAAACATAGGGGTCGCAGAGTTGTTTCAGACATGCACTTCAAACTATGGAGATGTTTCATCCTTATTGGCCGAAATTCAAGCAGTAGTTGTGGGGTGTTGGCCTATCCTTTTCCTCATCATAAAAAAAAACCCGTGATATACCTTCATGTGACCAGCCAACCAAATCAAAGTATCCAAATTAAATCCAAACCCCATTGCCTCTATCTATCTCTCACTCTAATAAAAGAGAAACTCATCTTCATTCTCCTTTTTTTTTTTGCTAATGGCTTCTTCCCTAAACCCCAAGTATGAAGAAACCTTAGCTAACCTAGTCAACCATATGAATTCCACTCTCAACATTCCTGAAGATTTATTTCTGAATGTCTTCATTAACTCCGATAACATCTTGTCGATAGTGTAAAGCTAATTGGAAGTGGACTTTCATCGGAAGACTCTGCAACAAAACTTCGCAAGATACTCGGAATATATCAAGATTTATAAAAAACAATTGGGACTTGAAAAGCGAGGATAAGGTTCAACTATGGAATAAAAGAAGAAACTATTATTCCATCAAGCTTTGTTGTATTGAAGACTACATGGTTTTCAGGAAAGGTGGTACCAGAGGTATTTTTGGTAAACTGATTGTGCTCAATGAAGTTCCATCTTCTGATCCAGATTTAATTGATAAAACAAACTTTTACTCTGTGATGATTTGGGTTCTTATCAAAAGGGTCCCAAGGCATATAATCCCGGATATGGGAAACTTCTTAAAACCTACTGGTATCTTCCAAGAAGCTAAAAAACCCTACGAGAGGGGAAGTGATGAAAATAATGTGGAAGTTCTACTTAACATTGACATCATCAGAGATTTGAAGTACGGAGTAAATGCTTATGAGACACCCATCATTACTCACTGGTTGGAATTTTCTTTTGCTCATAATGGATTGAGTTCTGTAAGGTATGTAGAATTCTTGATCATCCTGGTCCACCTTGTGAAGATAAAATTGATTCTTCTAACAAAATGTCCATTCCCTCCTCCAGCATATCTCCACAAACATCTCAATATCATAATCAAGATATCATAGCCAAAGGTCAGAAAAGAGGCTACTCGAAGAAAGACATTGCTGCTGAATTTGCTATCAAATTGAGAAATGCTCAACGTAATATTGTCTTGGCCAACAGCACCAATGAGTTAGGTGGCTCTGATGAACATATTATATTCAAATCTGGCCTGCAGGACCGCATTTAAGGTAAAATTTATTCCTAGAATCCAGATGTTCTAGCGTGCCAAAAGAAACATAACAAAATCATCTGTGGTGACAAAAGAAAAACCCATACTCCAAAGAAAAATTCCCTCAACAGCAAAGGAGCTTCCAGACAGATGGAAAAAAATCAAAGCACTTCAATTGATATGCCCCATCAAAAGTATAGCTTTCCTCATATTCCTCATACCATTTCTACAACCTTACCTGAAACTCCTACCCTTGCGGAAATCTAAGCTAGAATGATTGAAAATCACAAAAGTGCCAAAAAGAGAAGTTTGGGATAAAAGGCGTCTTGAAATGGATTTTAGCAATGATGAAAATCCCAAGCCAAAGTCCATTTCTGAGGTAAAGAGGAAGAATGACTGTATGGAAATCATAGTTGTTAATTATAAGAAGGTCAAAGACTCCACCCACCCTGTTAGCGTGCCTGATACCTCCCCCCACCATATGGTTTCTACTGCGGCTCTAGATCTAGCTATTGGCAAAAATATGGGCAACTTGAGTTTACTCCCCTCTGAGGTAATATCCCAAACCCAGTTCTGTGTGAATTTTAAAATCAGGGTTTTCAAGTTACAAGTTCTCCTCATATTTTCCTTATTTTATGTGCATGACATTCTGCTTAACCATAATTCTATTTATTTACTTGGATATAGCATAACCATTTTTATTTACCCTATTATTTCCTACTTCTGGAAATTCTTTACCTCCTTAGCTTGGAATTGCCAAGGGTTAGGTAGGAAAATCTCCAGTAATGACCTAAATGATATCTTGAATAAGCATAACCCTGACCTCTTCTTCCTGGATGAAACTAAGTGAAAATTCCTCAATCTTAACTCTATCTTGGGAAACATAGGAGTTACTAATTTTTGGTCTGTAGACCCTGAGGGTAATTTTTGGTCTATAGACCACTTCCCATATCATATTAATATCATTATCTCCTCTGCAAATACTACTCCATGGCTTTTTACTGGCTATTATGGTACTCCCTATACTACTAAAGATTAATTAAAAACCTGGCTAAGATTAGAAGAAACCGCCACTAATACCTCCTACCTTGGTTTATCTAGATGAAGCAACTATTTTTACTAACAAAATTGTGGAGCTTGACCTCATGGATTTGGGGTATACTGCTTGCCCTTTCACCTGTCTAATAGAAGAGTAGGAAATAAGCTAACTGAACAGAGGCTTGATAAAGGTTTGGCTTCTGAAAATTGGTTAGACTTATTTCCTAACTCTATTATATATAATCTCCCTGCTATTGGCTCTGACCATAACCCTATCCTTCTGAATTCTAATCCGAACTGGAATACTGGAAGAATCCCATTCAAATTTGTTGGTCCTTGGCTTGATCACCAGGACGGCAAAGATATTATAGCTCAATGTTGGTCTATGGATCTTGTTGGTTCTTCTTCTTTTATCCTTGCCAGGAAACTTAAGGAGGTTAAAGTCAAGGTCAGTATGTGGAACAAAGTGGTTTATGGTAACATTAAAACCAACCTGGAGGAAACCATTAAACATTTGGATTGGATTACCAAAAAAAAATTGATTCTTATAGAGGCTAAGCTATGAGGGAAGAAAATCTCTTTGTTAAGCATTAGTATAACATTCAGGAGAAATTCTGGAAAACTAAAAGCAGAGATCAAATTATAAAGCTTGGTGATAGGAACACCCACTTCTTCCACACTTCTGCCAAAAAAATTTGAGAAGGAACAAAATTGAAGCTACTCAAGATGGAAATGGTAATTAGATAACTGATGGGAATTTGGTGTCTGAATGATTCACCAATCACTTTGAGCTAATGGATACTGTTGAATCTGTCATTCTTGATAACATTATCCTTGATCTTATTCCTAGCTCCATATTTACTTCTGAGAATGATCATCTTCTGGTTATCCCAGATGTTTCTGAAATCAAGAATGTTCTTTTTAGCATGGAAGGAGACAAAACACCTGGTCCAAATGGTTTCCCACTTAATTTCTTCCAAGCTACTTGGGATATTGTGGGAAAAGACATTGTCAACATGGTCCAACTTTTTTCACATCTGGTTTTACGCTCAGAAAAATGAAGTCAACCTCCATATCCCTTATACCCAAAACTAATGCCCCTTCTTCTCCTTCTCATTTCAGGCTTATATCTCTTTGCAACACCAATTATAAAATCATATTTAAGATCATTGCTCATAGATTGGAACCCCTCCTTCCTAAGCTCATATCCCCTTTTCAATCTGCTTTTGTGCATAGAAGGGAAATCTCTGATAATATAACAATTGCTCATGAGCTTATCCACAATATGAACATCAAACGAGGTAAAAAAGGTGGTAATGGTACTATAGGGATTAAAATTGACATGGATAAAGATTTTGACATAGTGGATTGGAATTTTTTTCTTTCCATTATGGCAAGGATGGGCTTTAGTGAGAGATGGTGCAATCTTATCAATCAATGTATCTCAACCACTAATCTTGATGTCTTGGTCAATGGAGTCCATAGTAAGTTCTTTGAACCTTTTAGAGGCCTGAAAAAATGAGATCATCTCTCCCCATATCTCTTTCTTATTTGCATGGAAGCCATGTCTAAAAAACTCCTTCATGCTGAAAGTCTTGGTCTGATTAATGGGTTAACGATCTGCCCTGCTGCTCTCTCTATTTGTCACCTTCTCTTTGTTGATGATTGCATGGTCTTCTGTAAAGATAATCTGGGAAAGAGTAAAAATCTGGTGGAAATCTTCAGACAATTCAGTGCATCTTCTGGTCAAATGATCAATTTTTCAAAATATGGTATCTTCTTCAGCAACAACACTTGTCCTTCTTTAGATGCTAATATAAGTGATGTCATGGTGTTCAGATGATCAGTGCTCAAGATAAATACCTTGGCTCCTATATTTTTACTAAGAAAAGCAAAATCTAAGCCTTTGGACCGTGCATTAACGGTCTTAAATTCAGGTTAAAAGGTTGGAAAATCATAACTCTTACTCCTGCTGGAAGAGCCACCATGATAGCCAATGTCACCTCTACTTCATGTACCTACCATATGAATTGTTTTAAACTTCCTAAACATACCTATAAGGATTTGAACAAAATTCAGAGAGATTTTTTCTGGAACAAGGATCCTGAAAAACCAAAGGGGTTGTACTACATTGATTGGGACTTTTATACAAGCCAAAGGAGATGGGAGGCATTGGTTTCAGCAATCTTGAACCTTTATTGAGGTTATGATAACTAAAATTGGTTGGAGACTAATTCAAGAACCAGATTCTTTTTTATCTTCCACTATGAGGGCAAAACATATTGGCAACTAGGAAATAAGCAGAATGGACACAACTCCAAAAAATACTGATTCTTGGATTTTGAAAGGTATTCTGGAAGAGGTGGAAAATATTAAAAATTATCATATCTGGAAAGTGGGAAATGGTCAGTTTATCATGATTTGGACTGATAGATAGGTCATAGGTAAAGAAAACCTTTTATATAAACCTCAAAATTGCCCTCCGAACCTAACCCATGTTAAGCAGCTTATAAATTCTCAAGGAAATTAGGACTCCAACATCTTCGCCTTATGATTTTCCCATGAAGACCAAATTGCGATTCTTGATACACCTTTAATTGTTACAGATGAAGACTGCATTTCCTGGAGTTTAAGTGAAAAAGGTGACTTCACTGTCAAATCTCTTTACAACAGGAAAATTAAAGAAAAGTATAAAAATGATAACATAACCTCTTCCTGGAAGGCCATCTGGAAAATGAATTTCTCTTCCTCTATTAATATGATCATTTGGAAATGTGCTCATGATATCTTGCATACTAATGCTAGAACTGCCAACATTCTGGATTACATCGATCCTATCTGCAGTAGGTGTAAAAGTGCTAAAGAAGATATTTCTCATTGTATGATGTTCTGCCTCTATGTTGCTTCTGTTTGGGTTAAGATGTTTGGGGAAAACCATAAGGTTTTCCATAGTTTCACTAGCTTTCATGATTGGATCAACTATCTTTTTTCTTCTGATAATGCGTCCTCCTCCTGGATTTCTTCTTATACCACTACATCCTAGTTTATTTGGAAGGATAGATGTGATTTGGTCTCCAAAGGAACTTCTCATTTTGCTCATTAAATTGCACACAACATCATAACGCACATAAGTTCTTTCGACAGACTGATACACAACAAAGATCACATCATCAATAACCTCTACTATCAGGCTTATGATGAGGAAACAAGAAGCAGAGTGTTAACTCATCACAGATAAAAATTTGGGCTAGACATTAGCATCTGCTATCTGAGAACCAACAACTCTCTAATAACAAATTCTAATACCCACACTCTTCATTGGACTAATGTTGCTATGTTTGTTATCTCCTTCACCAGGAAATTTCATTGGAGCAAGAACCTATGTTATCCACAGAGAAGATGGCAATGTAGGTGGAAAAGGAGCTGAGCTAGATGTGCAATGGGCCAAGGAGCTTCAAACAACTAATATTGATTTCTCTTCTGAAGAAACTGCTACTATTGAGGCCTACAAAAAGGAAGTTCATGGAAGATTTAGATTAAACTATCATCAAATGGTTGGAGGCAATTTTGAGGAAAAAAAATTGTACTGAGGAACCTAAACAAAATCCATCATAGTGAAAACATCCTTGCTTTGAATTTAGTCAACCTAGTTACTAAAAATAACATCACGGAAAATATGTATTGGGATAATAATATTTTGATTAGCTATCTTCAATCTCCTCTTCTTAATGTTAATAGGGAGATCAATGGGGATCCCAAGGCTTTGCAGGAGGTTATTCTAGCCATTGCAAAGACTATCTCTGTAACTCGGGCTTGCTAAGGAAACTCTTTTTCTTATAAAAACAAAATATATAATTTTACCCATCAAGATATATACAGTGGTATTATTGATGTGAGATTATCTTAGTAATATTAGAGTTAGGTCAAACAAAAATAAATTTTTTTTTTATATCAGTAAGATGATATATCCATATGTTAAAGCCTGTCGAAACATAATGGAAAAATGGAAAAACAGATAGTTAAGTCAGTTTTCTGTAAAAGTTAACATTAAATTTATCAACTTTACAGGGATAAAATGTTATCCTAGTCATAGCTTTGAGAAAAAATATGCAAACCTCACATCATGAAACCACCAGTGCCACCGCTAGTTCCATAATCAAAAAGGTCTGATACATCTTTGGCAAAATTTTCTCTATCTGAACCATCATCACCTCTATATTGATCTGGGTTTAATGCATGATAAACCCCACTTTACTGGAAACATGAAAAATTAATAAATATCAGACAACCACTATCGCGTAAAACGTAGAACCATCAACACCTTTAATAAGCTTCATTGCAATATAGTTGTTCGACCACTACAAGAAAAACGGGTTTAAGCGACCGAAATCTTAGCCAGAGCTCGCAATTTTAGTCGCTTTAATAGTTAAAGCATTTGAAATTGCAACTGCCAGAAATTTTGGCTGATATAAACCTGTGTCCTCTATTATTTAGCCACGAAAAAATATTAATCGTTAGATCCTTTCTTCAAGTAATTTATAGCATCTAAAAAGTGATAATGTAGCTATTTACTTTAAGGCACAGACTCGTAGCAACAACAAAATAAATTGGTTGCTCTAAATGTTAGAAAGAGCCCAATATTTTAGTCGTTTTAATAGTTTAAGCTACAAAACTTGCAACTGCCAATTAGTTTGGCTGCTTTAAATCTGTGTCAACTAATTTTTAGCCATGGCC